>CANTUR010000738.1:0-555274 GCA_947683625.1 Mallotus nudiflorus
GATCTCATACCTACTAAAAACTATCATAGGATGGCATATATGTATTGAATATAAGAAATTGAATAAAGCAACTAGGAAGGGACCATTTCCTATAGCCTTTTAGTGACTAAGTCCTTGAGAGACTAGCCAACTTTTCTTATTTTTTGCTATTTGGATGGATTAAGTGGTTTTTTACCAAATTCCTATTCATTATGAGGATCAATGTAAAACCACCTTTATATGTCCATATGGTACTTTTAACTTTTAGGAGTATGCCTTTTGGTTTATGTAATGCACCTGTAACTTTCCAAAGATGCATGTTTTCAATATTTAGTGATTTTCTTAATGATTGTGTAGAAGCTTTTATGGATGACTTCAGTGTTTATGGTACTGATTTTTTCCAATTTTCTAGACAATTTATCTAAAGTTCTTAATAGGTGTATCGAGCATGGATTGGTCTTGAAATTGTGAAAAATGTTACTTTATGGTACAAGAGGGAATTTTTCTTAGTCATTCAATTTTTAAGAGGGGCATTGAAGTTGATAAAGCAAAGATCAAAGTCATTGAAAATTTTCCTCCTCTAAAGAGAGTTAAGGATATAAGAAACTTCTTTAGACATGCAGGTTTCTATCAAAGATTTATCAAAGACTTCTCCAAGATAGTAAAGCCATTGTGTAGGTTACTTGTTAAAGATGCTATTTTTGAGTTTAATGTTGCGTGCCCTGATGCATTTGCAAACTTTGAAAAGAGCTCTTATTTCCACACCCGGTTTGCAAAATACATAATGGGAGCAACCGTTTGAAATAATGTATGATGCTAGTAACTTTGCAATGGGGGGCTGTGCTAGGTCAAAGAAAGGAAGGCAAGCCTTATGTGATTTACTATGCTAGCAAACTACTTGATGATGCTCAAATCAACTACACCACAATAGAAAAAGGAGTTGTTTGCTACTATTTATGCATTTGACAAGTTTAGAGCATATCTTGTGGGGCAAAAGGTGATTATTTATTCAGATCATGCTACTTTTAAGTATGTTCTAAGCAAAAAGGATGCAAAACCTAGACTCTTATGGTGGATTTTGATACTTTAAGAGTTTGATTGGGAAGTGAGAGACAAGAAGGAAAGTGAGAACCTTATTGCAAACCACCTATCAAGGATTGATCTAAGATGGGCCTCAAGAGGAATGATGATGGTGTGCCAATTAATGACACTTTCCATGATGAACACTTACTAAGTGTGGCATCAAAGGAACTTCCATGGTATGTGGATATTGCAAATTATCTTGTGAGTGGTGTTTCTTCCTTATGATTTGGATTATCAAGAAAGAAAAAAATTTCTACATGTTATTAAATTCTATTATTAGGAGGAGCCTTTGCTTTATAAGAGATGTGCTGATGGATTAATTCGGAGATGCATTCCTCAAGATGAAGCTTAAGATGTTTTGAGACATTGCCATTCCTTGGATGTTGAAGGACACTTTAGTGCAATAAAAATGCTATCTAAGGTACTAAAATCTAGTTTTTTGGTGGCTAACTTTATTTAAAGATGCTAGAGAGTTTCTTTTTACATGTGATAGATGTCAAAGAATGGGTAATATCACTAGGAAATATGAGATGCCTTTAAAAGGGAATCCTTGAAGTTGTGCTCTTTGATGTTTGGGGTATAGATTTCATGGGTCAGTTTCCTAGTTTTTTAGGCTATAAGTATATTCTGGTCATGGTGGATTATGTTTCAAAATGGGTGGAAGCATTGCCAACCATTATTAATGATCCTAAAGTGATCAAGAGGATATTTAAGAGAACTATTTTTCCTAAGTTTGGTACTCCTAGGGCATTGATCAATGATGGAGGTTCCCATTTTTGTAATCATATAATTGAGGCTCTCTTAAAGAAGTATGGAGTAACAAATAAGGTTGCTACTCCATATCACCCACAAACAAGTGAGCAGGTTGAGATTAGTAATAGAAAGATTAATTGGAGCCTAGAGAAAACAGTGTCTTCTTCATGAAAGGATTGGGCATTAAATCTTGATGATGCTTTATGGGCTTATAAAAGAGCCTTTAAAACCCCAATTGGCCTTACTCCTTACCAATTAGTTTATGGGAAGTCATGTCATCTCCCTGATGAATTAGAGCATAAGGCATATTTGGCAATAAGGGCTTTGAATTTTGATTTGAAGAAGGCTGGTAGGAAGAGGTTACTTTAGCTTAACAAATTAGATGAGTTAAGAATGAATGCTTATGAGAATGCAAAGTTATATAAAGATCGTACTAAGCTGTGGCATGATAAGCATTTGTCTAAGAAGGAGTTTCATAAAGGTGAGCTTATTTTCCTTTTTAATCAAAACTCATATTATTTCTGGGAAAATTGAACTCATCGATGGATGGGTCCATTTAAAGTTGTCAAGGTTTATCCTCATGGAGTAGTTGATCTTGCTAATGCAAAGGGGCAAATTTTTAAAGTAAATGGACATCATCTTAAGCCATACTTGATTGATGATACAATTGATCTGAGTTGCTCTATCTCTCTATCTACACCCCTAATTGAAGTATAGTAAGGTCAAGCTATAGACTTTTAAAATTTAGCAAGGTATGATTCACACATTTTTCTTTTATTTCATGATAATTACTTTAACTAATTCACCAACATTTCTTTAATTAGTATGTTTATTATTAGTATACATTTAGTTTATGATTAGTTTTCTATTCTATTTTTATACATTTTTACTTATATTCATTGCATTATCAATTATGTCTAGTTAGGCACCACATATGCACACAATACCACACACTATCATGACTCATCATGCATTGAAAAGTCATAATAGAGACATAAGATGATGAGTCATCACACGTTGACGAGTTGTAATAGTACCTATTGGTGATGAGTCATCTCACGTGTATGACTCATCATAGAGAGTTAAGGTGACAATTCGTCACAATATTAATGACTCGTACACCTAGATACATCCTACCTACAAATGCATTCTTATATGTTTTTAATTATCATAGCTTAATTTTTATTATTTAATATATATATTATACATTTTATTTGTTCATATATTTGTCTTATTCTACTCCCTTCCTAAACTAAACAATATTTTATAAATGAAAAATTGTTTCTTTTCCAAGAATGGACATACCCTTTCCCCATATTTACACACCTTTTCACCAAACCTTACACCTCTACATCTTACACCTATATTACATCTATAAATACCCCTTTTTGACTACCCAATCTCACATGTCTCCTTATACTAATGAATATGCATTTACTTAAACTATCTTCTCTCATCTCTTACTCTTTCATCTTTTCTATTCTTTCAATTCTTATACACTCTGGCTTTCCTCTTCATCTGTTCTCCACTCTAAACCTAACTGAACCTCTCTTCATCTTCTCATCCTCTTTGTTTTCTATTTTCCTTTATAATTCATTCAAGTAGGACTATCATCATGGGTAAGACCAGAGGATCATCTTCTAAGAGGCCACACATTAAAGAAACACATCAAGAGGAGGAGGATCTTTCCCAAACTTACAAAGCCAAGTTTCTAATCCTTACACATGAGGAAGGTGCCAAGTTCACAACAATCAAGTTTAGGGAAATCTTGGGTTGTAAGTGCATTCCTAACTCCGTTTTAAATGATGTGGGTATGTTTACATCTTTTGATTAATTATTGACTCAATGTGGGCTTAAGAAATTTATTTCTATGCATAAAGATACCAATGTTGAATTGATTACTAGTTTTATGACTACTCTGGATGTTAATGCTAAAAATTCATAAATTTTGGAATTTTGTATGCAAGGGAAGAAACATCAACTTACTTACACTTTCATGAATTGTGTCTTAGGTTTCAAAAGATATGAGTTGTGTGATTTCCCATCATCTTTTAAGTTGAATGAATTTTGGATGTTTTTGACTAGTTTGCACACACCATTTGACTCTTAAAAAAGGCAAGGCTATATTTATTAAGGACTTAAAATAGTGGTTATTACATAAAGAGCTTGCATGTGTTCTATTTTATAAAACTGAATTCAATAGAGTCTTTGCACAAGAGTTGTTTATAATGTGGTTCATTCACAATAAGAAACAAGTTGTTTGGACCTATTGGATGTTTAATCAATTGTTATTTTATGCTTCCCGTAAGGATGCACCTTTGACTCATGGCCATTTGATTACCATTATTGCAAAAGCTTTGAATGTTAACCTTGCTAACTATACTCATTTTGTTAAGTGTTCTTATTTTACTAAGCAAGCTTTTATAAGAGGGAGAAGTAGTGGATGCTGTGTTTTGTTTGATTCCTCCCTAATCTTGTTCTTGTTGGAGGGGAATTAAAGGACCACTACCAACTGAGGATCAACACTATAAAGAATCTACCGAGGAGACTGATCTAGAGGAGGAACTTCCCTAATATACACCATTCGGTGATGCTCCTCTCCTCACTTATCCAATTCAAAGTACCACTGGTGGATCCTTAAGTGCACATCCTCCTATTTGGGATCAAATTTTGGATACGCAGATTGTTATGCAGTGTCAACTCAATGAGGTAGAGTTTCAAAACCAATAGCGCACTTGTCGATAATGCAAGATGGTGTACAAATTGAATCAATTTTTTTGATCGCTCTGGCTATCTGATCAAGTCTCCAACAACAACCCTTACAGATGATTTAGGACGTACTTCTATTCTTTTCTTTGGCTTTATTTTTAATTACATTAAGGAAAATGCATGTTTTCAAGTGTGGGGGAAGAGATAATAGTAGGATATTAGTACAATATTAGTGGTATATAGTGGTATATAAGTAGTACCTTGTTTGCATGTTTTATGTGTGTTGCATGTTTTGCATTCTGCATATGTCATTGTCGCATTTTGAATGTTTTGCATTTTTCATTTAGGTATTGTTAGTGCTATTTTGCATTCATATTATTTATTCTCTTCCTCTATTTAATAAGTAGTTGTTCTTTTTAGTCTATTGATTTTGATTGAGGTTAATCATTAATGTTGGTAATTAGATTTTGTATGCTCTAATAATAGAACTTGAAATTTTCATATAGTAATAGGTTATAAATTTTTATTTTTATCTCTTTTTATTATTTATAAGATCTAAAGAATATTTAGTCAACTTGATAACTATGCTTAAGGCTAAAGTGGTGAAGATTTAAGTTAGGTTTTCTTAGAATTTCGAGTAACCTTAAGGAAACTATAGCCATAATACTTGTGAAACTCACTTTTCAATAATGGATAAGTTCAAGAAAAAAATAATGCTTGTAATGTGATGCATCTTGAGTAAGTTATGTGCAATTAAGTATGCTCCTTAGTTGTATTCATTCAGAAAGGGATGTATGATGTTGCAAGGAGATGTATTTCAAGTAAGTTATGTGCATTTTTGTTTTCTCCTCATTTACATTCATTCAGAAAGAATACATCCAAAAAATATATATTTGAATAAAATGTCTAAAAATGCCATTAGAAGAGTGAGTTGATGTGTATGCTTAACATTGTCTTAAGGTTGCTTTTGCTTCTAGGAAATCATAAGTTTTGAGAATAATTATTTTGGTTAAGTAGCTTGGTTAGAACTTTGACTTTGTGTTCTTGATTTTATTCTTAGTAAATTGAGATAAATTGGTGAATTTATTGCTTAAGCTATGAAACTTGCTTATTTTATTATTGTGGTGCATTAAAGTTTGATTGATTAACTATCTTTTATAACCTCTTTCATTTTTTAGATGAATTGACAAGACAACTACACTTTTTTTTTGGAAGAGATGAAAATTTTGTGTGCTTTTCTATACTAGATCTTTTCTTGCTTGAGGTCAAGCAAGGTCTAAGTGTGGGGAAGTTCGATATAATCCAAATATACATAGTTATTTAGGCTAGTTAAAATCTATTTTTCATTTCATTTCATTATGCTTTATATGTTTGTTTAGTTATTGAATTAATATTTTTTTACTTATTTCATCATTAGGACTCATTATGTAAGTTTTATGCATGATTTAGGGCTTAAATGTGCTTTAAAAGATACTTGGAGTTGATTGGAACAAGCTAGGAAGAAAAAGGAGTCAAGCTTGGATCATAACAAAGGGTGAAAAGTCATCACCATATGTACGAGTTGTCATCAAGAGTCTCTATCATAAGTCATCACCCCCTTAACGAGTCATCACACTCATTTCTTGCCAAAGGGTTATAACTTTTCCCAGTTTGAGCAGTTTTTGTATTTTGGTCATCTACCGACATCCAAATTAGGTGATTCAAGTTTTTCTAGAACGATAATAGAATGTGCTAAAACTTTCATGAAGGAATGTTCTAAACATAAAGTCATATGGATGGAAAAAAATTCCTTTGAAGTTATAGATTCTGTAAAGAGGGGTGGCCTTTGATGTCAAGTGGTGCCTTTCCAAGTTCAATCCTATTCTAGTCACTTCCAGCAGCTTCCAAGTCCTATATATGCATCATTTCTGGCTTAAAAAAAAGAAGGATGGATGAAAATAGGATAATAAGAAAAAGATTAAAGAGAGAAATATGAATCAATAGAGTGTTTTAGAAATACTATTATCTTTTAGTTTTAAGAGTCATTGTAAAAACACTTGAAGAAGACAAAGCCAAGTGCAAGAGTAGATCATCCTAAGTATCAAGGATCATTTAAAAGACATAGAAGGGAGTTTTACTTATTCAATTCTTTATCTTTTTATCTTTCTTTTTTATGTTGAATTTGGTCTTTTTTTGTTACTTCTTAATCATGTATCTAGGCTAAGTCTTTTGTATGGGAATTATAATGATGAATTAAATAAGAACTACATTTTTATCTTATATCTTTCATGATTTAATTTTAATTAGTGCTTATTTGTGTTGTGTATGCTTGATCACCATATGTAACTTTTCAATCAAATTATCACCAACGAGAGTTGGGGGTAATTTGGTGGAAAGTGATGAGATTACTTAAGATTGTAATTTTTTTGGGAATCATAATGGGAATTCATCTTAAGGGAGACATAATTAGTATAATATGCTTTATGGTTTTCTCTTATCTCTGCAATGCAATGAGAGTGGTTGTAGACTCTAAGAGGAAATACCTTTAATCGACAACGAGAGTTACTTTTAAAGACTATAGACTAATTTCTAATCAATATGTTTTATGATAACTATATTTAATGTTCTTATTTGATTTTGATTTGTTATTCTCCCATAGATAGATATATATATATATATTGTTTGTCTTATTATTTTAGTAATTAGTTAGTGTTTAGATTTCTTTATTTTTTTAGTCATTATTACTATTATTCTGGTTTTATTTTACCTATCCATCTAAGTATCTATCCGGTTAATATAAGATTTACCCTAAGTCCTGAGTGTTTGACACCATTACTTGCTTTATACTAAGTCTTAGAGACTAGGGTATACAATTCCACCCACTTCAAAAGGCTTATCACATCCAATAACTTTTATTGAAATAATCGATCATAGGGTTTAAGATACCATTATAATTCATTGAAAAAACTCAAATTTACGACTATGAAAAAATAAAAAAAATGAAAAATAGGAGAAATTTAATAAACCTGCTCCAACGAGAATGTTTAACTTGCCAAGAGGAAGAGCCATGGCAAGTGTAGAGAGTTTGTTTTGAGTGAGTGAGTGAACAAGCGAGTGATGATAATAAAAAAATAATAATGAAATAAATACAATAACTATTTATATCTATATAAACAATTATGGACTATCCACCATAGTTTTTAGTTAAGATTAGTAAGGAAAGCAACCAAAAATTGAGAGAATGAGAAGCCATGAAAAGAAAGAAGATGAGTATGTAGGTGGTCCATACCATAGTCATCTTCATTGGACATGGCTGACAACGGTAAGGAAGGACGACTAGATGGTCAGATGAAGGCAATAGAGGGTGAGATGGGGGTGAGAGGCGACTGCTAAAGGATTTCAAAGAAGATAAAGTGAATAAGATAAGTGAAGTGAAAGGGAGTGATTTTAGGGAATTAGGTTGCATTAAAACTCCATAATTTTGAGTAAATCTATTGGTGTATCGTGGAAAACTACATAATTTTTTAGTTATGGATAAATTATTTATTTATGATATTAAAATTATATTTTTATGATAAAATATTTTAAAATAAATATAATTTATAATTTAATTATATTTATTTGACAATGATTTTAATCCATGTTATATTTATTTAATACTAAATTAATATTATACAAGAATACTAAACTAGTGTTCAATCCACGCATTGTGCAAACTACAATTAATACATATTTAAATAAATATTGCAAACATCAAATTAAAAAATAATAGTTAAAATAAAAATTTAAATACAATTAAAAATTATTATAACTCTTATGGACACCTGGTTCGATAAACCTATAATTGGGGGTGAACTATGGATCCTTAGTTTGATCGGCCTGCAATGGAGTCCAATAAAGAGAAATGTGAACTCGAATGCCAAGAAATAAGCCCAAAACCTTATTGGAAATTAACTTAAGAGCATAAAACCCCAAAATCCAAGCCCAACCTAAAAAGTGGGCCCAATCCGCCTTAGCCCATTAGGCCCAATATAGGATCGATATAGAGAGGCAATGCCTCTTCAAAGAGGTGATCACCTCTATAGATAAGGA
This sequence comes from Mallotus nudiflorus, assembly GCA_947683625.1. Lineage (NCBI taxonomy): Eukaryota > Viridiplantae > Streptophyta > Magnoliopsida > Malpighiales > Euphorbiaceae > Mallotus > Mallotus nudiflorus. Next base: position 8,596 of record CANTUR010000738.1, read on the forward strand.
GATCACCTTATTGTACAGGTGCTACCTCTATAATAGCCACTTGCCTTTGTATTAAATGTAGAGGTGACAATGGTGGCTAACTTGGTGGGCCGACCTTCAATTGAAACTCTGTCCTTTATGTGAGGAGAGAATTTTTAGGAGAAGGGGAGAGCCAAAAGTGTAATGATGAGGGTAGAAAGTAAGGGGAGAAGGCATGGGATTAAAAAAAAGAAAGAGGAGAGAGAAAAAAGTTAGCAACCATTATCAAATTTTGAGAAAAAAGAAGAGGGTTTCAGAGAAAAAAAGATAGAAAGAGCTCTAGAAAAAGAAGGAAAAACATTCTTGAGAAAGGAAAGAAGGGATTAAGCCTTAAAAAGATCACTTCTCTTGAAGGAATAAGGTGAAGGTCTTACATTCAAGTGAAGTTGAACACCCACATCCAACTCTAAGGGCCAACTACTTTTGGAAAAGCTCATATTTCAGTAATGATTTTTATTTCTCTTTAATGTTAAAGTTATAGATTTACATAACCTCTTACTTACTTGCTTGACTTATCTCTTGCATTCATTGCTTATGTTATACCATGCTACTTAATATGATATATTAAGCTATTAAATATAGTTGCAAGTTTTGAGTATTTGTATATATATATTATTTACTTAAAACTGAAATTTATTGCCTTTTTGCAAGTTTCTGCACTTGATAATTGAGCGATGCATCTTGTAATGAGGTGATTGCCTCATAGATAAGGTGATTTCCACTATGACATGGTCTCAAATGACATCATTTTGATATTTTTTGTAAATTATGCATGATTCAAATTTCTATGAATTCCCATACTTTTGTACTTTTATTTTTCTTTATATGATCATTTTTACTATTTTGTTTGGGGTTAATATTCATGTATTTGCAACCTCTATTTGTATTGACTTGGTAGTTCCTTTTATAAGGTTTATATGTTTTAGGATATAATATTTTGTTTATCATAGGGAAATTAGAGTGATCTTGATCATCCAATTTTAGCTCATGGACCTCAGGACCTTTTATTTACATTTATGCATAGTTTAATGCTTGTTTACTCTTGGTTTATTATCTTTTTTTTATTTTTAATCCTTATCCCTTCCCCGTTTGATTTAAGTGCATTTTTTAATTTACTATTTTGATGAATGTTGGGACCATATGCATTAAGTGGAATTAATGTGCAAATTCGGGCTTTAGTATAAAATTTGACAAATTATTTAAAGAGAATTGTAATTTATAGGTTAATAAAGAAATAATTGAATAATTAAAGGTGATAAAATACAAAACACAAAAAGAGGCCAGTTGCAAGGTTGGGTGGGCATTCCAAAAGCCTATGCCCAATTTTTTGAAACTTGTTCTTTGATGAGGGCTTTTCGGAACCTCCATGAAATCTAGTTGCTATATAAGTGTGTCTTGGCTTTTATCTGGTTGGCTACTCCATCTTTGATTAGGCTTTAAGACTTATTTTGTATTTTCTAGTGGAACTCGAGCCCACACAATGCTGTGGTATGATACAATGCAAATATGCATAGGTTATTTATTACATTATAAGTATTATTTTTTTAAATTTTAGTTAAGTTTGTGTGTTTATTTAGTTATGAAAATGTTATTTTAGTTCCAAATGCTTTTTTATGTTTTTTGTATGTTTTATATATGTTTTTAGGTTCAATTGATGCGTTAAAAGGACTTTGCTTTGGACTTGTTAGAATGAAGTATGAAGCTCAAGAAGCAAAAGGAAGTTGAATTGATACTATGCTGACTCATTAAAACTGGAATGAGTCATGATAGAGCTAATCCGTGCCGACTCATCTTGGTGTGCCGACTCGTTCCATCATCAAAGGGTTGTAACTTTTCAGTTTTGAGTAGTTTTTGTATTTTAGCCATAACTTCTTCTACAGACATCCAAATGAAGTGATTCAAATTGCCCTAGAAAGATAAATCAAAGATATAGAACTTTTATGAAGGAAAATTTTTAACATAAAGTCTTGTAAAAGGACGAAAATGCCCTAGAATTTCCTATATCTATATAGAGTTGTTACCCTTCAATTAAAAGGGTACCTTTCCAATTGTAACTTCTTTTAACCACCTCTAGGGTATATATATATGTCAAATGTAACCTGTAAAAAAGAGACTAGAGAGAGCAATATCTCAGTTGTATGTGAAGAAATTTATGAGAAACATATATAGTATTAGAATTAGAAATACAAATTTTCATTAGGACTTAGTTTATTATTTTGAAGATCAAGTTAACAAGAAAGAAGAGAAGATTGCTCTACACCAAGCAAGTACTAGAAGGCTTAGTAAAAAGGGTTTTATCAATTCTGTTTCTTCTTCTTTTGTTGTTCTTTAACTATGTTTCTTGGCTAAGTCTTGTTTGAGAATTGCAATGATGAATTAAATAAGAACTACATTTTTTATCTTATCTTGTTATGATTTAATTTCAATTAGTGCTTAATTAAGTTATTTATGATTGATCACCATATGTAACTTTTTTTAATCAAATTATTTACATTGAGAGAGCTTGTAGACTCTAGATGGGAATATCCTTAATTAATAATGAGAGTTGCTTTTATGGATTTATTGGTATAATGTGATTTATGGTTTTCTCTTATCCCTATAATACACCGAGTGAGCTTGTAGACTCTAAGAGGAAATACTTCTAATTGATAATGAGAGTTACTTTTAAGGACTTTACTTTAATCTAACAACGAGAGTTGCTTTTAAAGATTATACGCACTAATTTCCAATCAATATGATTTATGATAATCTTTTATAAGTTCTTGTTTATATTCTGAATTGTGATTTTCATACATTTATATATATTTTTTTATTTTTGTTTAGGATTTTAGTATATTAGTAGTAATTAGATTTCTTAATTAGTTTCAATTATTATCTTGACTTAGTTTTGCCTATCCATTTGAGTAACTAATCGGTTAATATAAAATTTTAATTAGTTAATTCTAAAAGGTTAATGTAAAATTCCCCAATTGCCAATGTTTGACACCCTTCTTACTCTATACTAAGTCCTTACAGACTACAGTTATACAATTCTACCCACTTCAAAATTTGGCGCCGTTGTCGGGATTAGTTAGTGTAATTGGTTTAAAATTTTTTATTAACTTAGGTTAGAGAAAAGTTGTTTTAGGCCTTGTTTTTACTTTTGTTTTGTTTCTTTATTATTATTATTATTATTATTATTATTATTATTATTATTACTATTATTATTATTATTATTATTGATTATTTTGTTTGATTTATTCAATTGTGAGTTTACATTTTTTGTTTTATGCTTACTAGAATTACTAGTGATAATAATTTGTACTTTGATCCTAAAATTGATTTACTTATACAAAATTTGCGCAGGGAATAAAGGCAAAGAAGTGAAAATTGATAGAATTTTAATAATATGGCTCAACCGAAGAGAAGGACATTAGGTGATTTTTCAATGCCTAACTTCTCGGGTAGTTTCGGTGGAATTTTAGCTTCAGCTATTGCCAACAACAATTTTGAGATCAAGCCAAGTATTATCCAAGTGGTGCAAAATAATTAGTTTGGAGGCTTACAATGAGAAGATCCTTATGCTCACATATTGACTTTCCTTAATATGTGTGCAACCTTCAAGAACAATGGTGTGACAGATGATGTAATAAAGCTAAGACTCTTCCCTTTGTCAGTCAAGGACAAAGCACAACTTTGGCTTGCTAATTTGCAAAATGAATCAATCATAACATGGGATTAATTGAAGTAAGCATTTCTGCATAAATATTTTCTACCACACAAGAGGGCCATGTTTTGAAATGAGATTACCACTTTCAAGAAAAATGGAAGTGAGATAATTTATTCAGCTTGGGAGAGGTTTAAGGAACTTTAACAGCAGTGTCCACATCATGGTTTGCCAGAATGGATGATTCCTTAAATTTTCAATAATGGATTGATGGATGAAAATAGAAACATTGTCAATGCAGCATCTGGTGGGAAATGGATGGATAAAATAGCTAGAGAGGCTGTTACATTGCTAGAAGAGCTTGCATCATAAGGATACATGGGTGAAGAAAATACTATGGCTAAAGCAAGAGGAGTTTTAGAACTTGACACAATTAAGATGCTAAATGCAAAGGTAGATGCCCTCACCAAATTGGTAAGTAATTCTCAAATTAATTCATTAGAATGTGCTAATGTGGTTTGTGAGACTTATAGATGATCTCATTCTTATCCTCAATGCAATGCAATTGCAAATGAGGATGTGAATTATGTGCAAAGAGGTTTTAACTAAAGAATGGGGTTGAATTCCAAAACTTATAATCCTCAATGGAAGAACCATCCTGGATTCTCATGGTCAAACCCATCCTCTCAATTAAACCCTCCATATAACCCAAACACTAAACCTCAAAACCTACCTGGATTTTCCATGAAACAATAACCCTTTAATCCTACCCAATATAAACCCAACCTTGAAACTCTTATGGAGCAATTTGTTAACCAACAAATAGCCATCAATAAGCAAAATGAGGAGCAATTTAAGCAACTCAATTCTAAACTTGAGCAGATTGCTACCCATAACTGCATCCTTGAAACCCAAATTGCCTAACAAGCCTCTACCTCAAGCACTAAACCTTTGGGAAAGCTTCCTAGCCAACCGGAGTATGTACAAAAAGAGTCTTGTTAAGCAATCACATTGCATACTGGTATGGAGGTTGAAAAGGATCTTAATAAGAAAAATAAAAGGGTTAATAATGACGATGGAGTAGAGATTGAGGAAGTGGATGTTAGAAGTAAAAATGATGATAAAAGTGCAAAGAAAGGTAATAAGGAAAGTGCCATCCCATTAAAGAATGATGAACCAAAGGTAGATGTTCAATCTCTTCCTTTTCCCCAAAGGTTCATAAGGTGGAATTTGTACAAGCAGTTTGGTAAATTCCTTGATTATCTTAAGGATATCACTATCACTATACCATTTACAGATGTTATTAGAGATATGCCAGCTTGGGGTAAATTCTTGAAGGATATTGTTAGCCATAAGAGTAAGCTTGAAGATTATGGTTTAGTATCTCTTGTTGAAGAATCCAAGGCTATGTACTCCAAGTCTCCACCCAAGCTTAAGGATCCTGGTTCATTTATAGTTCCTTGTGTAATTGGATGTATGCATTTTAATAAAGCTTTATATGATATTGGTGCTTGTGTTAGTCTTATGCCATATTTAATTTACAAAAACCTTGATTTACAAGAACTTAAACCTACTAATATATGTCTTTCCATGGCAAATAAATCTATTACATATCCACTTGGCATTTTAGAAAATGTGCCAATAAAAGTGGGTAAGTTTGTGATACCAGCTGACTTTGTTGTATTAGAAATGGAGGAGGATTTTGAGATCCCAATTTTGTTTGGAAGACCATTTTTAAGGACAGTAAGAGCAATTATTAATATGAAGAAAGGAAAGATCACATTGGAAGTGAATAATGAATGTATGGAATTTGATGTTTTGAATATAATGAAGTCAACACCCATAGAATTGGCAAGTAGAATTGATTCTATTGATGTTATTGATGGATGACGAAGTAATTCATGAGTGTTTAAGGAATGACTCTATAGAGATATACAAGAAGCAAGAAGCTAATGAGAAGATTTTTGAAGTAATCCTATACAAATCTTCTCAATGGAAATCAAGATTTGAACCTATAAGAAGTGAGGATGATCCAAAGGATAATACACCTTGTGAGGAAGTCAAGGTGGAGCTCAAGCCATTGCCATCAAATCTCAAATATGCATTTCTTGACTCTAATCTTGAATTTCCTTTTATTGTTAATTCATCCTTGCCTAGTAATGATGTTAATGTTGTATGTGATGAGTTGAATAATAAAAAAAGTGTCATTGGTTATTCTATAAATGATTTGAAAGGTATTAGTCCTAATACATGTATGCATAGAATTCTTTTAGAGGATAATGCCAAGCCTTCTATTGAAGGTCAAAGGCAGTTGAATTCCACTCTTAAAGAAGTGGTGAGAAAAGAAGTGACTAAGTTGCTTGATAACGGAATCATTTATTCCATTAGTGATAGTAATTGGGTAAGCCCCATTCAGGTTGTACCAAAGAAGGGAGGCTTAACTGTTGTTAGAAATGAATCTAATGATTTGATACATACTAGAACTATCACAGGATGGCATATATGTATAGATTATAGAAAACTGAATAAAGCAACTAGGAAAGATTATTTCCCATTGCCTTTTATTGACCAAGTTCTTGAAATATTAGTAAACCTTTTTTTTTGTTATTTGGATGGACTTAGTGGATTCTATCAAATTCCTATCCATCCTGAGGATCAAACTAAAACTACTTTTACATGTCCGTATGGAACTTTTTCTTTTAGACGTATGCCTTTTGGTTTATGTAATGCACCAGCTACTTTTCAAAAATGCATGTTTTCCATATTTAGTGATCTACTTAATGATTGTGTAGAAGATTTTTTGGATGACTTTAGTGTCTATGGTACTGACTTTTCTAATTTTTTAGACAACTTATCTAAAGTACTTAACATGTGTTTTGAGCATGGATTAATCTTAAACTGGGAAAAGTGCCATTTAATGGTGAAAGAAGGCATAGTTCTTGGACATATGGTTTCAAAGTGAGGCGTTGAAGTCGACAAGGTGAAGATAGAAATAAATGATTGAAAAATTACCACCTTCGAAGCATGTTAAGGATATAAGAAGTTTTCTTGGACATGCAGGCTTTTATCAAAGGTTTATTAAAGACTTTTCAAAGATAGCAAAGCCATTGTGTAGGTTACTTGCTAAGGAAGCTACTTTTGAGTTTGATGATGCATGCTTGGAAGCATTCAAAATTTTAAAGAAGGCTCTTGTTTCCACACTTGTCTTGCAACCACCTAATTAAGATAATGTGTGATGCTAGCAACTTTGTTGCAGGGGCTGTTTTGGGATAAAGAAAAGAAGGCAAGCCTTATGACAAAGAAAAGAAGGCAAGCCTTATGTGATTTATTATGCCTACAAATTACTTTATGAAGCTCAAATCAACTATACCACTACATAAAAGGAGCTACTTGCTATTGTTTATGAATTTGATAGGTTTAGAGCGTGCCTTATGGGGTAGAAGGTGATTGTTTATTCAGATCATGCTACTCTTAAGTATCTTATAAGAAAGAAAGATGCAAAACCTAAACTCCTACATTGGATCTTAATGCTTCAAGAGTTTGATTGGGAAGTGAGAGACAAGAAATGAAGTGAGAACTTTGTAGCGGATCATCTATCAAGGCTAGATCAAGATGGATTAAAGAATCATGATGATGATGTGCCAATCAATGAGGCATTTCAAGGTGAACATCTTCTAAGTGTCGCATTAAAAGAACTTTCGTGGTTTATAGATATTGCAAATTATTTTGTAAGTGGTATTCTTCTTTATGGTATGGATTATAGACAAAGGAAAAAGTTTTTACATGACTATAGATTCTACTATTGGGAGGAGCCATTACTTTACAAAAGGTATGCAGATGGTTTGATTAGAAGATGCATTTCTCAAGATGAAATCCAAGATGTTTTGAAGAATTGTCATTCTTTTGATGTTGGTGGACATTTTGGAGCATCAAAGACAACATCTAAGGTACTATAATATGGTTTTTGGTGGCCTACTTTGTTTAAGGATGCTAGAGAATATGTGCTTACATGTGATAAATGTCAATGGATGGGGAATATATCAAAGAAACATGAGATGCCTTTGAAAGGGATTCTTGAAGTCGAAATCTTTGATGTATGGGGAATAGACTTCATGGGTCCATTTCATAGTTCCTTGGGTTACAAGTATTTTTTGGTCATGGTTAATTATGTCTCCAAGTGGATTGAAGCAATGCCGACAGTGATAAATAATGCTAGCGTGGTTAAGAAAATGCTTAAGAAAGTAATTTTTCCAAGATTTAGTACCCCTAGAGCATTGATAAGTGATGAAGGTTCACATTTTTGTAACCATATGATTGAAGCTCTCTTAAAGAAGTATGGAGTAACACACAAGGTTGCTACTCCATATCATATACAAACAAGTGGGCAAGTTGAGGTGAGTAACCGAGAAGTTAAATGGATTCTTGAGAAAATAGTTTCCTCATTAAGGAAAGATTGGGCATTGAAGCTTAATGATGCATTATGGGTATATAGGACAACTTTTAAGACTCCAATAGGCCTTACTCGTTATCAATTGATTTATGGGAAGTCATGTCATTTACCCATAGAGCTTGAGCATAAGGGATATTGGGTGACAAGAGCTTTGAATTTTGACTTGATGTAGGTAGGTAAGAAAAGGTTACTTCAGCTTAATGAACTCGATGAGTTAAGAATGAATGCTTATGAGAATGCAAAGTTATATAAAGATCGCACTAAGTTATGGCATGATAAGCATTTGATCAATAAATAATTTCATGAGGGAGAACTTGTTTTGCTTTATCATTCAAGATTGAAATTATTTCCAGGCAAGTTAAAATCACGTTGGTTAGGCCTTTTTACGGTTGTTAAGGTATATCCTTATGGTGTAGTGGACATTACTAATAGTAAAAGGGAAATTTTCAAGGTAAATGGACATCATCTTAAGCCTTACTTGATCGGTGAAGTAACTACTCTAAATCTGTCTATCTCTCTCTCTACTTCTTGATGAAATAAAGGTAAGACTTTTAACTTTAACACATTTTTATTTTATTATACATTTTTTTTCATTTTATATTCCTATTTCATTCTTATTTTATTTCATTTAATTAGCAAAATTATTTAGTTTTTATAAGGTTTTAAAGTTATTTTTATAAGGTTTTTGAATTACACATTTTTAATTTCATAATATTTCTTTTCTTTAGTTTATTTTACTTATTTTATTTACTTGCATACTCTTAGTTTTAGTATACATTTGGTATATTATTAGTATATATTTAGTTTATGGTTAGTTTTTATCTCATTTTCATGCATTTCTTTTACACATATTGTTTAGTTGATAAGTTAGAATTAATTTGTGCATAAAAGTGACTATCACGAGTCGTTACAGTGTAATGAGTTGTTACAAAGACAAAGTGTGCAGAGTTGTTTCAAAAAGGGATGACTAGTGTTAATAAGGAAGGCATGTAACAAGTTGTTACAGTGTAACAAGTTGTTACAGTGTAACAACTCGTAAGAGAGAGTCAACATGTCGAGTCGTTATGCTTGGCATGACTTAACCCATCACCTAGAAAGTTGTCACGAGTTGTTCTTGCGGATCGACTTGAAATAGAAATATATTGTGCTGACTCGATACACCGTGCCGAGTCGTTCCACCTTCACACACATATACATTTCAAAAATTAAATTACACACACTTATAATAACCCTAAATTAGCACCTTTTAGATCTTTTAATTAATGTTTATTTATTTATTAATTCAAATTTGGATTGAAAAGTTATCTTATTACTTTAAAAAGGGTCAAACCTTTTCACATTTCCTTTTCACAATTCATAAATCCTAGAATTTAGGATGGAAGGAAAGAATCACCAACTAACCTATTCTTTCATGAACCATGTGTTTGGTTTTAAGAAGGATGGATTATGTGATCCCCCATCTAATTTCAAGTTGAATGAATTCTGGACATTTTTGACTGATTTGCAAACCCCATTTCAACCTAAAAAAAGAAAAGGCAATGTTCATTAAAGATATGAAATATTAGTTGTTGCATAAGGTCCTAGCATGTGTTGTTTTTCATAAGTTTGAGTTTAATAGGGTTTCTGCACAAGAAATGTTTCTCATGTGGTGTATTCATAACAAGAAACCAATTTATTGGACTTATTGGATATTTAATCAGTTATTGTCTTATGCTCCATGTAAGGATTCACCCTTAATACATGGGCACGTGATCACAATAGTTACGAAAGCCTTGAATGTTGATCTTATCGGTTATACTCGCAAGGTTGAATGCTCTTATTTTACTAACCATGCTTTTGTAAGAGGAGAAGTTATTGATGTAAGATTTTGATTTATTCCTGCCTGATCACATTCATGTTAGCATGGAATTACTAGATCATCCTGAGTTGAGGAACCACCTATTGAATATCAAACAAAAAGTGACCCGGAAGAAGAACTTCCTTAATATCAACCATATGGAGATGTTCCATTGGTTACTTACCCTCTCCAAAGTGCACCGAGCTCTTTAAGTGACCACCCTCCTATTTGGGATCAAATTCTAAACAATCAAATTGCCATGCAAGGGCAATTGAATGAAATGGCATTTCACCAAAAGCAATTGGCTCGTCATCAAGGGAAATTGAAGTACAAGTTTAACCAATACTTTGCTCAATTCGGACACTCAATTAAGTCTCCACCTAATTCTCCAACTGACGACTAGGGAAGTACTTCTATCCTTTCCTTTGTTTTTCTTTTCCTTACATTAAGGACAATGCATGCTTTTAAGTGTGGGGGGGAAGGGATAGATAGATAGTATATTAGTATTAGTATATTAGTTACTTATATATTAGGGTATTATATTAGTCTGCATTTTTGTGTATTTGCATTAATGTTGATTATTCATTTTGCTCCTATATTTAATAATTAGTCATCCTTAATAGTCTTTTGAATTTTTATTGAAGTTAATATGTTTTGTTAATAGTGAATTTTTATTGCTCAATTAGTAGAAGTCTAAGTTTTATGTAGTATAAGTAATAAGTTTATGTTTTTATCTCTTTTTATTATTTCTAAAATCTAAAGAATGTATTAGTCAACTTGGTAACTATGCTTTAGGCTAAGTAGTAATGATTTAAGTTTTGGTTTTCTTAAGGACTTAGGTAACCTTAGAGAAACTATAACCATAATACATAAAACACTTGCTTTTCAATAACGGATAAGGACAATGAAAAAAGAAAAAAATAAATAATAAGTAAATAATTCTTGTGATATGATGCATCTTGAGTAAGTTGTGTGCAATTGAGTATGCTCCTTAGTTGCATTCATTAAGAAAGAGATGTATAATGTCACAAGTAGATGGATCTCGAGTAAGTTGTGTGCATTTATGTTTGCTCCTCATTTGCATTCATTCAAAAAGAGTACATCTAGTAAATATACTTATGAATAAAAAAAAGTCTAAAAATGCCATGAGAAAAGTAAGTTGTTATGTGTGCTTAACCTTGTCTCTAGGTTGTTTTTGTCTCAAGAATCCCTAAGTTTGAAGCATGACTATTTTGGCTAAGAAGCATGGTTAGAACTTTAACTTCCAATCCATGGTAAGAGTACTTGGAGTGTAAGGTTGTTGTCCCATGACAATTTCAAAAGGACTCTTACCTGTGGATTCAAGCTCCATTAAAATTATATTTCATAGCTATACAGATTATATCATGGACTAGCCAAAGCCGTACTTATAGCATCACACAACCAATTTCCGGCCAGACAGCCTGTCCCCTTTTTATAATCTATATAACCATAAATTATAATCTTAATAGAGTTGGTTACTGGATCAATTAAGTTTCTGATGTACCAGATCCTTCATAGAGGCAAGTACAGAGCATACTCCTTAATTTAGATAGGTGGAAAAATTGTAATTCATAATCTAACTGTTAGAGAAGAAGAAAGATTTTTTAGAAGGCCATGGTTTATTTAGCTTCTGAGAATTTTTACAAGAGGGTTCTGCCTTCCAACATAGACAGAAAGCTCCTTATATAGAGAAGGAGTTGAGATAAAAGAAGGCCTACAGACAAACAAACAAACAAACAAACAAAGATATCTACTGATAAAAGTAGTATCTTTAAATTACAACCACTTATAACTAATAGGCTCGTGACTTGGAGATAAGTTCTTATCTTCATTACTGTCCTCACTATAGTAAAAGTCTTCATCAGGATCCTGTGAGTGCCTTGCTATTGGCATACGTGGGTCTTCTGAATTATTTGATTTGAAGGAATTTAACCATATCTGTTCTGCAGATGAGTTGGCTTGATAAGGATCAAATGGGTTGTCTTGATAAGGATCAGATGAGCTGGCTTGATAAGGATTAGATGAGCTGGCTTGATAAGGATCAGATGAGCTGGCTTGATAAGGATCATTAATTTGCATATGAGACGAGATTGATTTAGTCCTTTGTGTCATTTCCCAATATTCCTTGTCTGCTAACAGCTGTTTCCCATAATCAGGAGGAAATATTTCCCATGGGGCATCATCAGATATCTTTGGCCATATCTCTTTTGGAATAATACCATTTTTCTCAAACATGTGTCTTTGAAATTCTCTCCATGGTGAAGGATCTGTAGTATCTATGGTGATATAGTGCATCATTGAATGTCTATAAGTCCCATAGATATTGAAACATGGTACATCAGTGAAAACGCCTTTAGCCTTGAAGAAAGTTCTTTTGAAAGTGATGATTGTATGGCATTCGAGAGGAGGTGCCACATGTTGAGTATAAGCTTCATTCGTCAAATAGGATTTCCATCTTGACAAATTCTGGAACCATTTGAGAAATGTTGACAAATGTGGATTTAAATCTTCGTTCTTCTCAAGCAGGCTGATATACCTTGCAAGCTTTAATGGTTGAAGATCAAATGAGATCCAATATAGATGACAAAGATACCAAAACAGGATTAACAATTCAGGAGGCCAATAAAATTGTTTTTCAGGACTTTGGTTTAAGAAGCTGAAAATACAGGTGAAAGGATAGATAGGATGAAATCCTAATTTGTGAAAGAAATCTGTCCCATATTTTCTGATTAATCTGGATTGAAGTTCGAAAATTTGAGCTCTTGCCTTTTGGTTAAGGATGGTCATGGAAATGTGTGATGGTAAGGATGGAGGAATGCCTTTTTCAAGAAAGTTGGCATTTATAGTTTGATACATGTATATCATGGGAAGAACTTTTAGCAGAAAGGGTTTTTCACAAGAGAAAGGTGGTCTGCTTAAAAGGTCTGGTAACAGGTTATCCTTCCCTTTGATGTGTTCTACTTCAAAGTCATACTTACTGAACCATTCCTTCATTCTGAGAAGTTGAGGATGGGGCAGAGTCTTTCCTTTGAATTCAAGCATTTTTGGAAATGATGAGCAGTCCATCACAACTTTGAAATGAAGACCAATCAGATGAAATTCGAACTTTTTTATGCCATATTTAACTGCCAAGACTTCTTTAAAGGTTGAGTGATAATGGCATTCTGCATCTGTGAATTTTCCACTAGCATGAGCACAAATCCATTTTTTCTTACTGTCATCTTCTTCTAAAAGAATAGCTCCCCAAAATTGATCGCTTGCATCTGTTTGAAGAATTCTTTTTCCAGTGGAGGGAATCTGGAGATCAGGAAGATTCTTTGTGCAAGTTCTGAGTTGTTCAAAAGCTTTTGTTTGTTCTGAGGACCATGGTGGAGGATTCTTTCTTAGAAGAGCTCTGAGAGGGGCTGTCCTCTTTGTCAAGTGAGGAATAAAATCCCTGAGATAATTGATAATGCCAAGAACTTGTCTGATTTGTTTGACAGAAAGATTTTCTTTTGGAAATCTATCCAGCTCTGTTGCAACATGAGGACCTGGAAGATACTTCCCTTCTTTGAATTTCATTCCAAGAAAATCTATCTCTGTTTGGCCAATAAGCATTTTGGTGGGTGAAAGCATGACACCATAATGACGTACAAGATTGGCAAATTGTTGGAGCAGTTTCTCATGGGCTTTTATATCTGCAGAGAACAAAAGAATATCATCAATATAAGGCGCTGGAGAGGATGGGCTCAAAGATTTTGGTCATAGCCCGTTGGAATAGTGATGGGGCTACTTTGAGTCCAAAAGGCAGCACATTCCATTGATAGTGTCTATTTGGAATACAAAAGCCTGTTTTGTATCTGTCCTCTTCTCTGATTCCAAGTTGCCAAAATCCAGCCTTCAAGTCAAATTTTGAAAAGATTTTAGCTCCCGCCAAAAATGCAAATAATGAGGAAATTTTTGGCAAAGGGAATTTATCATCCCTTAGGAAGAAATTTAAAGGCTGATAGTCGATCACCAATCTCTTCTTCCCACGAACTTGTTCTGATCTTTTGTTTACATAAAAAGCTTGGCATGCCCATTCTGATTTTGTGGGAGTAATCAGGCCTTGGTCTTCCAATTGGTTGCATTCTTCAATTGCCAATTTAAGATCAGAGGGAGTCATTCCTGGATGAGTTGCCTTTGTTGGATTGATGTCTTCATTTTGTTTGAAAGGTAAGGAGATGAAAAACTCCTCATTTTTCCACAATGGTGATGAGCATTTTTGAAGAAACTCTGTATGAGACTGAGCACTGCATTCTTTCAGTAATAACTCATGAATAGTTTGAAGATTTGGTTGAGAAATGGCTTGGTCAACAAAAAGGATAGATGAAATATTGGTGAATGGTTGAAAGTATTTCTTGAACTTGAGTCCACTTGGAAGAATTCTCAAGTCTTTCATCTTCCAATAGACATCAAAGCCAATGACAATATCTTTTCCAGGTAAAGAGGATCCAAGAACATGGGTCCAGGTGTAACAATTTGGAAAGAATTGGATCTTTATTGGGTGTCTGGTTTTAAGGCTAGTTTCAAGTAATTCTCCATTAGCTGTAGAGAAATACTCAGAATGATGTTTCCAACATTCTTTGGGTAAGGCTTTTGGGTTAAGAATGGTAGTTTTGGCTCCAGTGTCGATCAAGGCCACAAGTTTTACGGGTTTGGAATAACTGGTTGGGTAAATTTGGATAAGGAACAAAGGTATTGGATGTTTTTCATGAGTTAGGGCTATCATGTCTCTATTATGACCACCAATTAAGAATTGGTTATTCCAGGACTCTGTTTCAGAGCTAGAATTTTCTGAGTCTGTCTCTTGGCCTATAGCAAAAACACATTCTGGTGAAGCTTCTTCTTCTTCTGAAAAGAGAGACTCAAGATCAGCATCATTCAAATCTACTTTAGTGATCTGCTGAATTTGTTGAATCATTTGCTCAGTCTTCTTTGTTTTTGAAGGGCAGCTTTTTGCAAAATGGCCCTTTTTTCCACAAATGTAGCATGTATCAGTTTTTTCTTTGCCACAGAACTTTTTCTTCTTGTAATACTTCCACTTCTTAAACTGGGATCTCTTTCCTTTCTTCTTCAGTTTGAAAAAATGTTTCTTCTTCTTTGATGGACAGACACAAACATCAACATCTTTGCATTTGATCTGCAAATCAGGCCTATCACATGAAAGTTTTCCCAAAGGATTCTTCTTACTGCCCAGATACAGTTTAATCATCTTCCTTTGATCACATAACTGTGTATGAGCCTGAATCATGATCTGATACAAATGTCCCATTGGCACATCTCCAACTTTGTAATTTGATTGTTGAAGGATTGAAAACATTCGAGAGGCAAGAATCTCTGGAATAGAAGCCAAAAAAGCTTGTTTTAGATCAGGATTAGCAGTGCCTCCTAACAGGTAAAATCTAGTAGACATATTTTGGAAATGTCTTTCTAGATCTTTCCTTTGTAGCGAGCAACATTTCATCTGGTAATACTCCTTTCGTGCAACTTCAAGATCATCATCCCATTTTCCTAAGAACTCATAATGCAAGAGTCCTAGGAAATCTTCTGGTGATGTGGCATCCATCAACTGAGTTCTAGCATAAGCATTGAGGGAAGCATACCAGTTTGCTAGCTTTCCCACCATCTTTGCAAGAAATGTTTCAATAACAACCCTGATTTCTGCTCCAGGAATAAGCATTTGTCCAGCTATCCATGCTCTAAATTCCAGAAATCTATTCCTGTATTGTGAAGGAGGAACGTCATCCAGGGTGAAGTAATTTCCAGTACCTTTCTTGAAATTTGTTTGCGGATTTGGCTGCGGTGTCCTAGGCTGTTCATATTCTTCTTCTGGATCATCAACTTCTTCAACTTGAGGTCCTCTAGAAGATGTAGCATCATCAGCCATCAATTGGTAAGGTATTTCATAATCCGAATCAGAGTCACTTTCTGAAGATTCAGAAGATGGACTTTCTTTTGAATCAGATTCAATTGAAAAGCTGGGCATGACATTTTCAGCACATTTTTCCAAAAAGGAAGAGATAGGGTTCACCATCATTAGAGGGTGTTCTGGCTCTTTTAGTGATGAGGTTGGTGAGGTATTTTTTTGTAATGATTCAGAAGGTGTTGTTTTAGGTTTCTCAGTTTGAGAGAAAATTTTAAGTTGAAATCCACATATACGTCTGCCATCTCAAACTGCACACCTCTTAGTATTTTGGACATATCTTGAGTTACAGAAGTCAAATTAAGGTGATTAAAAATGATATGAAAATATAAGTCAAATATCTACAACTTTCATGAAGAAAATATGGGCAAATTCAAATTTCTTCAGGAGCATATCATGGCTTCAACTTGTGTATAGCTGTGTGACAGTATTCTACATTTCAGATTGCACAAGCCTTAGTAATTGGACATATCCTGAGCTAAAGAAGTCAAATTTAGGTGATTCAAAATGATATGGAAAGATAATTAAAATATATACAGTTTTAATTAAGAAATAATGGGAAAAATAAAATTTCTTCAGGAGAAAATCACGGCTTCAATTTGGGCATAGCTGTTTGACCGTAGTCTGCATTACAGATTGCACAACCCTTAGTATTTTAGACACATCTTGATCTAAAGAAGTCTAATTTAGGTGATTCAAATTGATATGTAAATATAATTCAAATATCTACAGCTTTTATGAAGAAAGTATAGGCAAATTCAAATGTCTTGAGGATCCAATTATGGTTTCAATCCATGAATAGCTGTCTGATAGCATCAGTGTCAATAATTCAAAATATAGATATTGGACACATCATTTGCACCTCCAAAAACTATATTTTTTAGTATAAATACCTTTATAGCTGAATGGAAGTTAAGAAACTTGTTTATCATTCATTATTTCTTAAGCTTTCATTGAGCTATCAAATTCTCTTAAACAATTCTTTGTTTGTATAACTCTTGTGAGAGTTGGGTGTGTGTTAGAAATAGAATTTCTCTTCATCTTAAATCTTGGGTTAGATTAGAAGGGAAGTGAGATTTATTTCTAAAGGAATTGGTTTAAGTGTTGTCCATTGAAACACTTGGGTTTTGGTTTTTTGGGTGAGCCTTGAAAACTCATGTTGTAAGGTTATAAGAGTGAGCCATAAAACTCTTGTATAGTCTTAATCTTGTGAATAAGATTGTGGGTGATTGAAAATCCTAACTTAGGGATAAGTTAGGTGGAGATGTAGGATTGTTGTTGAATTCGAACTCCTTAAATCTTTGTGTTCTTCATTTTTCCTTCTTAACTTCTATTTAATTCTTATAAAGAATTCTTTTAATTTCTCATTTTTATTTGATAGTCCTATTCACCCCCCCTTTAGGACTTTTTTCGTTTGGTATCTGAGCTTGAATTCTAGGTACTTCATTGCTAGAATATAAAATCATGGGGAGTGAATCTCAAAACATATCTTCTCTTAGACCATTCTTTGATGGTAGTGACTATCAACATTAGAAATTCAAAATGGAATTATATCTTGATTGTGATTCCATCAAACTTTGGTATATTGTCTTAAGAGGTTGGTAACCACCTACAACCATCATTGATGGTGTGATAACCATTATTGCAAGAAGCCAATGGAGTGTTGATCAAAGGGAAGAAAATCACAAAAATAAAAAGGCTATGATTACTCTAGTCTCCTTCATGACAAGAGAAGAAGGAGGCAAGCTTCAACATTGCATTTTAGCTAAAGAAATGTGGGAGACCTTAGAGAATCACTATGAAGGCAACATTCAAGTAAGAAGCAAGAAGGTTCAACTTCATATGTATGAATATGAACTCTTCAAAATGAAGCCTTAAGAATCAATCACGGAGATGACAAACCGTCTCAATGCTCTCCTCACAACCCTCAAGAAACTTGGAAAATATTTCTCCAAGGAAGAGGTAAACAATAAGATTCTAAGAATCCTACCTAAGAAGGATTGGGAATCTCGTGTTACCTCAATTGAGGAAGCTCAAGACCTCTTTACTCTATCAACTGATGTGCTCATTAGTAAACTCTTAACACATGAGCTCACCATCAAGCAAAGAGGTAAAGAACAAGAAGAGAAAGAAGAAAGGAAAAAGAGCATTGCTCTAAAAGCTCTTCAAGAAGATAGTGAAGAGGAAAGCATCAAAGATTCTAGTGATGAAGATGGTGATATTGCCATGCTCATTAGGAACTTTAAGAAGTTCTTAAAAAAGAAAAATTTCTCAAGAACAAGGGACTTCAACAAGAAGTTAAAAGGAGATGGAAGGAAGAAACAAAAGAGGTTACTTGTTATGAATACAAGAAACCGAGACATATTAGAAGTGAATGTCCTAAAATCAAATTCAAAAGTAAAGGAGCAAAAGATAAAAAGAAGGCATTCAAAGCTACTTGGGATGATTCCTCTGAATCTGAAGAGGAAGAGGAACAACAAGAAGTTGCTAATCTTTGCTTCATGGCCATTGAAAATGAAAATGAGGTACCATCCACTTCTTATTTTTCCTTTGATGATTGTGACGAATATTGTGATGATGATGATGATGATGATGATAAGAGCTCTATTGTGAGCAAATTACTTGTTAAATGCAAAAGGTTGTTATCTAAGAAGAAACAATATAAACATGAGTTAGCTAGATTAAGTAAGGATTTTGAATGTTTAAAAATTGATTTTGCTAAACTTGTTGCATCAAATAAAAAACTTGTTAATGATGCTAAGTCTTTTAATTCTTTGAAAGACCAACTTAAGAAAGTAAATGATGAAAATCATAAGCTTTCTAAGGAAGTCTTAGAATTAAAGAATT
Organism: Mallotus nudiflorus; assembly: GCA_947683625.1. Classification (NCBI taxonomy): domain Eukaryota; kingdom Viridiplantae; phylum Streptophyta; class Magnoliopsida; order Malpighiales; family Euphorbiaceae; genus Mallotus; species Mallotus nudiflorus. The sequence continues at coordinate 27,359 of CANTUR010000738.1, forward strand.
CCATTGCTAAATTTAAGAGAGGAAAAGAAACTTTAGATAGTCTTCTTGACTCTCAAAAATTTCATAGAGATACCTATGGAATTTGATATAAAAATGGAATGTCTTCATCATCCTCATCACATATTACTTTTGTTAAAGCTTCACATGATTCTACTCCTTCAACCTCAAATGAGATTCAAGCTAAAAAATCTCATGTGTTAAATAGCAAGGCAAAATCTCATAAGATTAACCCTTCATTAACACAAAGGGGTAAGTCTCAAACTAGAGCACCTCAACCTAAGCATGCTTATATGTACACTAGACATAATTATAATAGGCATATTGCACAACACAATACACATAAACATATTGCACAAACTTATCGAAATGCTCATTACCATTGCCAATGTATGTCTCACTTAATGTCATAAAATAATAAAAGATACACACAACACCAAAGGCATGCTGCACACACTAGGAAAGCATTTCATTCTAGGAGAAATAAATTTAAAAATATTGTATGTTCATATTACATGATCAAAGGACATACCAATAATGTGTGCTTTTATAGAAAACTGTATATGAATTTACTTCCTACAGATTATCTTGAAACTAACCAACCTAGACCAAGAAAGGTTTGGGTCTAAAAGAACACTTAAATTGTATTGTGTAGATGTGATTGAAATCCACAAGAATAAAAAGCAAGTGGTATCTCAATAGTGGATGTTCAAGGCATATGACAGGAGACAAAGAGCAATTCAACAAACTTAATGCTAAGGATGGAGGACATGTTACTTTCAGAGATAATGCTAAAGGAAAAATCATTGGCATTGGAGAAATACGTAATCCTTAATCCTTATCTATACATCATGTGTTTTTTGTTGATGGTCTTAAACATAATCTGCTTAGTATAAGTCAATTATGTGACATGGAAAATGAAGTAACTTTTTATCCTAAAAATTGCTTTATTAGAAGTCTTTATGAAAACAAAATTATTTTTAGTGGTGAAAGAGTAGACAATGTTTATGTTATTGATTTGAATAAAATTGATAACAAAGAAATAAAATGCTTAGTGTCTATCTCCCACATATGGACATGGCATAGAAGATTAGGAGATGCAAATTTTGAGCTTTTGAATGATCTTTGTAAACATGAACTTGTAATTGGTTTACCTAAGCTTGAATTCACTAAAGATAAACCTTGTGATGCTTTTCAAAAGGGAGAACAATCCAAGTCCTCATTTAAGCTAAAAAATGTAGTGTTTGTTAGTATAAGGTATGCCCTAGTGGCATTCTTATAATTATTTAGACATTGTATATAATCCCTGTGGCAATAAAATATTCTTTTAAATAAATATGTTATTTTTTGCGTATTTATCCTTTAGTATTATGTTGAATAAATTTATTATCAAAGAGTTGATAATATGAGTTACATATTTATTCAGTACATTTACTATAAATTGTTCCTAGTCAATTAATTAATATTTGGATAATATTAATTAGACTGTCACCTCTGTCTATTTTCCTTGATTAGTGTGAGAAACTAATAGTGGGAGGTAGTAAAACTCATGCTACTTGATATGTGTAATCAGAATAGACATGTGGATACTCATTGGATGGGTTAATCAAACAGTGACATTAGTATTGTGATTGCAAGGATATTCACATATAATCAATAATCACAATCTAGATTATAATGGTGCATATAGTCCTTTGACTTGAGGTGACATAGTCATCCACATTTAGGTGGTTAGAGTTTGTTATCGCTTACATACTTGTGTTAATCATCACATGGGTATATGGCGTGTGGTGGCTCTAATTAGTTAAATGTAGGGATGAATATTTAACCAAGATGGGATTTATTACCTGGTGTGAATCGGGATAGATCCTATGTTATCTAAGTTTATTCTTGATGAATAAATTCCTGGCCAGGATAAATACAACACAGTCTGAAAAAGAGTTTTAGTACTATAAAGAGTTCTAGTATTTGTTGTATTTTATCAAGAATTGAAACTTAAGATGAGGTCATATAATAAAGCTATTAGAATTTGATAATGCCTTGACTCTAGGCTATATTGGGATCTTTAATGAAAGGAATTTAGTGCACGGTAATTATGATCAGGTTCGTGTGAATCATAATATGCATTCATTTCTAATTGGGTAGCTGTGATATCGATACTAGGGGTCACTCATAGCTTATGAGAACTAAATGTGAATAACTGGGATTTTCACATTTAGAATTGAAAAGAGTTTCAAATAATATTAAATGTTAATATTATATTTTCTCATTGCCATTTAGACATGAACCTAGTAAGTCACACCTTAAAGAGTTTTATTTATTCACTATAGTATTAATCTAATTATTGATTAAAAGAGTTTAATCAATTAATCAAGATTAATAGAATTAGATTTATGTTTTGAACAATGATTCTAGTATATCATGAAATCTAATTCAAATAAGAGTATTATTTATTAATTAATATTTAATTAATATTTGATATTAATTAATATATATTAAATTAATAAATACATATATATGTTGTTATTTATTTATGAACTTATGTTAATGGTCCAAATTGGTTTGGACATAGGCCAAAATTTGTTTTGGACCTAAGATTAATTAAAGTCCATATCTAAGTATATGTATAATTTAATATGTAAATTAATACATTTGATGTATACTTTACATACAAATTTATACATTAATATGTGTAGGTGGCTAGCTTAATTATTGAATTAAGTAAGGTGTCATAGTAATTAAGTGGATATTTCTAAAGTATGCCTAAGGTGTCATTTTTAATCATTTATATGGTTAGGTGTATACCTAAGGTGGCATACTTAATAATCACTTAATTAATTAATTCATACTTTTCCTTAGTGGAAAATTACTACACATATATCTTTGATATATCTAAGGCAAGTCAAGAGACTTGGTAAGTGATAAGAGAGGAAAGATAATGCTTAAGTGATTTTTTGCTTAAAGAGTTAAGTAAAATTCACTAAGTGTTTTTGGTTATGATAAGATCATAAACCAAAAATAAACACAACATATACTAAACATATGCTCTATACTTGTGCTCTTAATTAAATTAGTACAAGTTACTAAGTTTAATTAACACAAGTAAGTGATAGATAAGGCTTTGGTGTTTCAAACTAGAGGCCTTACATTTGGAGGGCTAAGCATTTGATTCAAGGAATTAAATACAAGGAATACTAAGCTCTACAACAAGTAAGTTTACAAACTTATAATTAATTAATTATTTGTTTGTATATTGCTTAATTTATTTAGTTGTGTATTTCAATGCAATTTGAATCCTGGGCAAATGAAATTCTTCATTTTATGAAGGGTTATGATGAGCAAATTTTTGAAATTTACTCTATTTAGACTTGTGCTTACAACACATGTATTTATGTCTAAATACCATAACTGATTTCTAACAGTGGTATCAAAGCCCCTTTTTGCATTTTATACATACTAAATAAATTGTTTAATTACAATTATTGTGATTAAAATATATTGGTTGCAAGTTTTATGGCTAAAATATGTTAAAATATATATTTTGTTTATTTTAGTACTGTTGTGAATAGTGGTACTGTAGCAGTAAGTAGTGATATTGTAGCAGTAAATAGTGATACTGTAGCAGTAAATAGTGGTACTGTAGCATACGTTTTTATTATGTTTGTAAAATTATAATAACATGCAAAAGTTGCATTTATTAATTTTTTGTATGCCATACTTGCAAGTAGTGATCATGGACAAGGTTTTACATTCTAGTAATGTAATAATTAATTTTATTATTATTTATGTAATTAAATGTTAATTACATAGTATTAGGATGTATTTATAACCTTGGCATGTCAAGGTATTTTTGTTTGTTGCAAAAGTTGTAACAAGGAGACTTGAAGGAGTTCAAGGAGCAAATCCATGAAGATGGTGATAAGGATATTCATACTTGAAGTATTCATGGACAAGAATAATTTTTGTAATTTATTTTAGTATTAAAATAAGTATAAAAATTAGTCCATGATCACTCCTTATTTGTGCATCCATATTTGCATATTTTATGTACATATGAGATATGCATGTTTTATATGCTTTTATACATATCTATATGTATAACAATTTATGTATTTGACACATATAAATTGGTTAATGTGCAAAGTGAGACCCAAAAATCTTCCAAATAAAATTTAAGTCTAAGCTCTCCATTGGAGCAATAAATTGTATAATTTTGGATTATGTATATCGGCTATGGACACATAGGGGTATATATAAATCTAAGAGATTTATGCAATATTATTGTCAAGCATAGTGATGTTTTTGAGTGTATAAATACACTACATGCCAAGAATGGCAAATAGGCGTACCTGAGGCATGTAGTATTCAAATTTATACATCTCATAGTGTCAATGGTATGGACTTAATTAATGCCAAGGACCAAGAATGGCAATAGGTACCTGAGGTCCGTAACATTAAGAGCTTGATTGATGAAATATCACATAAGATGTGATGACGAGAAAATGTCACTTATAAATTTTAATATTTCAAGAATGGCAAAGGGTACCTGAGGAATATTATAATTTATTAAGAACTTCATCACCCACTAGAAATCCATCCAACAAGGGATTTTCGTTTCCTACTTGGAAGAATAGGATCCGCCAAATTAGTGGGAAATCATTAAGATTAAAGACCAAATCTAATGATTTTATTTTTATACAATGTCATTTAAACTAACTAATTTTATTACCTTTACAGATAATTTGATAATATGAAATCATCAAACCCACTCTCCGTCATACTAGACCAACATAGGCTCACAGGCCCAAACTTTGTAGATTGGCTAAGGAATCTAAAAGTAGTTTTAGCTTCCGAAGAAATACTATATGTATTAGAACAACCACTACCTAAGTCACTTCCCGCAAATGCTTCTCAGGAGGAGCAAGACACTCTTAAAAATTGGAAAAAGCATGATTTGCAAGCACGTTGCATTATGAGGGCTTCTATGAGTACTGATATCCATCGACAACATGAGAAGTACAATAGTGCAAATGAAATCCTACTTCACCTGAAAGAGTTGTTTGGTGAACAGAGTAGGACCGCTAGATATGAGATATCAAAGCGGTTGTTTCGTGCTAAAATGAAAGAAAGTGAGGATGTGGCAGTCCATATGAACTCAATGATAAGATCAATTGAGGAACTAGAAAGTCTAGATTTTTCAATGGACTTCCATCTCCAAATGGATTTGATCCTGCAATCACTTCCTGAATCGTTTGGGCAGACCATTAGAAATTTTCATATAAATAAAATAGAGTGTACACTTGCTAATTTATTGAACATGCTTGTAACAGCCCAAAAGGCAATACAAGGTAGCAAGGGGAAGGAGACTATTCTTATTGCTTCTTCTAGTAAGACTAAAAAGAAGAGTTATAAGAAAAAGAAAGGCAAGACAAATGTTGTCAAGCCTATAGGTAGAATAGCCAAATCTCAAGGCAAGGGACAGGTAAGGGAAGACCCAAACAAGGGTAATTGTTACTATTGTGAAGGTAAAGGACATTGGAAAAGAAATTGTCCTAAGTTCCTTAAGTCTTTACAGACTAAAAGAAAGGATAATTTTGGATAAGGTATGTTTTTCTCTAACTTTTCTAAATGTTCTAATGGTTCATCAAATGCATGGGTATTGGATACCGGTGCTAGTTCTCACATTTGTTTATCTTTATAGGATCTAGCAAATAAGAGAAAGTTGAAGCCTAATGAAGTAACCTTAAAGCTTGGAAATAGTTCAAGTATTGCATCTAAAGCTATAGGGTCAACTTCAATAGATCTTTGTAATCATATTTTATTATTGGATGATGTATTATATGTACCTAATGCTTATAGAAACGTAGTCTCTATTTCTAGTTTGACTAGAAAAGGTTATGAATTTTTATTCAAAAGAGACGTATGTAATATTTACTTTGGAAGTAATATTATTAGCTTGGGTTATTTAATACATGGTTTATATTATATTGATAATAATTCCAATAATAATGAGCTTCAATTTATGAGCAATAAATATGCAATGCTAATTGAAAATACTTCTAATTCTAAACATCTATGGCACTTAAGATTATGTCATATTGCTGAAGATAGAATCACTAAGTTAGAAAAGATGGGAATCTTGAGCAATCTTGAATCCGCATCTAATACAACTTGTGAAGCTTGTCTTCAGGGCAAGATGACTAGATCACCATTTGTAGGACAAATGGCAAGAGCCACTGATATATTAGAAGTCATACATAGTGATGTATGTGGGCCATTTTCTGAAATGGCTAGAGGTGGTTTTTACTACTTTATAACCTTTATAGATGATCTATCAAGATATGGGTATTTATTTCTTATGAAGAATAAATTTGAATCTTTTGAAAAGTTCAAAGAATTCAAAGCCCAAGTAGAAAACCAAACTGGGAAAAATATTAAAACTCTGAGATCATATCGAGGAGGTGAATACTTGAGTTTCGAGTTTATTGAGTTCCTAAAGGAACATGGCATTGTATCTCAACTCACACCGCTTGGAACACCTCAATTAAATGGAGTATCTGAAAGTCGAAATTGTACTTTATTGGATATGGTACGATCGATGATGAGTTATACGGATCTTCCTATTTTTCTTTGGGGTCATGCACTCCAAACTGCCTGTTATATCCTTAATCATATTTCATACAAATCCGTATCTACTACACCATATCAGATATGGCATGGTAGAACACCAAGTCTTAAACATGTTAAGATTTGGGGATGTCCAGCTTTTATCAAAAAATTAAAGTCGGACAAGTTGGATGTGAAATCGATAAAAGGAAGGTTTGTTGGATATCCTAAAGATAGTTTAGGATATTACTTTTATCTTCCTATTGAACAAATAGTTGTTGTAAGCAGAGATGCCATTTTTCTTGAGAAAGAATTTCTAAAGGAAGGTGGCATAGGAAAGAAGATAATATTAGATGAAGAGTCATCTAAAAATACAGAACAAACTGATCAAATGTATATTGATCAACTCGAGGAGCCTATTCCAATTAAAAATATCATCACACCAACTCTTAGAAAATCTAGTAAGGTATCTCATCCTCTGGAGAGATATGGCCTTCTACATGATATGCAAAAGTTGCATGTTCATAAAGATAGTCTTCATATAGATGATCCTACCACATATGAAGAAGCTTTATCTGATAAAGATTCTTCTAAATGGATTGATGCTATGAGAATAGAAATGGATTCCATGTATGCAAATGAAGTCTGGACACTTGTTGATCCTCCAATAGGTATTGTACCTATTGGATGTAAATGGATCTTCAAAAGAAAGACCGATGCAGATGGAAAGGTTAACACCTTTAAAGCTAGGCTTGTGGCAAAAGGGTTTCGCCAAAGAGAAGGGATCGATTATGAAGAGACCTTTTCTCCAGTAGCCATGCTTAAGTCCATTCGAATTCTTTTAGCTATAGCTGCACACTATGATTATGAGGTTTGGCAAATGGATGTCAAGATTGCATTCCTTAATGGTTATCTTGAGGAAAAAATTTTCATGGAGCAACCCAAGGGTTTTGAATCCAAGGAAAGCTCTAAAGTGTGTAAGCTTAATAGATCAATCTATGGCTTAAAGCAAGCTTCCAGGAGTTGGAATCATCGTTTTGATGAGGCTATTTGTTCTTATGATTTCATAAAGAATCAAGATGAGCCTTGTGTTTACAAGAAGGTTAGTGGGAGTCAAATCACTTTCCTAATCTTGTATGTGGATGATATTTTATTAATTGGAAATGATATAGGAATGATGACTTCTGTAAAATTCTAGTTATCTAAAACTTTCTCTATGAAAGACTTAGGGGAGGCAACTTATATTCTCGGGATTCGACTCTATAGAGATAGATCGAAGAGAATGATAGGTTTATCCCAAAGTCTTTACTTGGAAAAGATATTGAAGAGGTTCAATATGCTTGAATCCAAGAGAGGATTGTTACCATTTAGGCATGGTGTTCATTTATCCAAGAGTATGTCTCCCAAGACACCCGAGGAAATGGAACAAATGGCTAAAGTTCCTTATGCTTCAGCAATAGGAAGCTTAATGTATGCTATGGTGTGTACTAGGCCTGACATTGCCTATGCTGTTAGTGTGACTAGCAGGTTTCAATCCAATCCAAGTTTAGAACACTGGATATCTGTTAAATCAATCTTTAAGTACTTGAGAAGAACTAAAGATTTGATCTTAACTTATGGAGAAGGTGATTTATAGATTAATGGCTTTACGGATTCTGATTTTCAATCAGAAATGGATGATAGAAAGTCTATATTTGGGTTTGTTTTCATCTGTAATGGTGGTGTAGTGAGCTGGAAAAGTTCCAAACAAAGTATCACTGCTGATTCCACTACAGAAGCTGAGTATATAGCTGCATCAGATGCTGCTAAAGAAGCTGTTTGGATTAGGAAGTTCATTATAGAACTACAAGTTGTTCCTTCCATTGAGTTTCCAATTTCTCTCTATTGTGACAACAATGGAGCCATAGCATTGGCAAAGGAACCCAGGTCTCACCAGAAATCCAAACATATAGAAAGGCGTTTTTATATTATTCGAGAACTTGTTGGTAAGGGCGAAGTGGTCGTCCAAAAGGTAGCTTCAGCTGACAATGTTGTTGATCCACTAACTAAAGTGCTCACACAACTACAGTTAGATGGTCATCTTGAAAAGATGGGTCTTAAATATTGTAGTAAATGGCACTAGTGCAAGTAGGAGATTGTTAGTATAAGGTATGCCCTAGTGGCATTCTTGTAATTATTTAAACATTGTATATAATCCCTGTGGCAATACAATATTCTTTTAAATAAATATGTTATTTTTTTGAGTATTTATCCTTTAGTATTATGTTGAATAAATTTATTATCAAAGAGTTGATAATATGAGTTACATATTTATTCAATACATTTACTATAAATTGTTCGTAGTCAATTAATTAATATTTGGATAATATTAATTAGACTATCACCTCTGTCTATTTTCCTTGATTAGTATGAGAAACTAATAGTGGGAGGTAGTGAAACTCATGCTACTTGATATGTGTAATCAGAATAGACATGTGGATACTCATTGGATGGGTTAATCGAACAGTGACATTAGTATTGTGATTGCAAGGATATTCACATATAATCAACAATCACAATCTAGATTATAATGATGCATATAGTCCTTTGACTTGAGGTGACATAGTCATCCACATTTAGGTGGTTAGAGTTTGTTACCGCTTATATACTTGTGTTAATCATCACATGGGTATATGGCGTGTGGTGGCTCTAATTAGTTAAATGTAGGGATGAATGTTTAACCAAGATGGGATTCATTACCTGGTGTGAACCGGGATAGATCCTATGTTATCTAAGTTTATTCTTGATGAATAAATTCCTGGCCAGGATAAATACAACACAGTCTGAAAAAGAGTTTCAGTACTATAAAGAGTTCTAGTATTTGTTGTATTTTATCAAGAATTGAAACTTAAGATGAGGTCATATAATAAAGCTATTAGAGTTTGATAATGCCTTGACTCTAGGCTATATTGGGATCTTTAATGAAAGGAATTTAGTGCACGGTAATTATGATCAGGTTCGTGTGAATCATAATATGCATTCATTTCTAATTGGGTAGCTGTGATATCGATACTAGGGGTCACTCATAGCTTATGAGAACTAAATGTGAATAATTGGGATTTTCACATTTAGAATTGAAAAGAGTTTCAAATAATATTAAATGTTAATATTATATTTTCTCATTGCCATTTAGACATGAACCTAGTAAGTCACACCTTAAAGAGTTTTATTTATTCACTATAGTATTAATCTAATTATTGATTAAAAGAGTTTAATCAATTAATCAAGATTAATAGAATTAGATTTATATTTTGAACAATGATTCTAGTATATCATGAAATCTAATTCAAATAAGAGTATTATTTATTAATTAATATTTAATTAATATTTGATATTAATTAATATATATTAAATTAATAAATACATATATATGTTGTTATTTATTTATGGACTTATGTTAATGGTCCAAATTGGTTTGGACATAGGCCAAAATTTATTTTGGACCTAAGATTAATTAAAGTCCATATCTAAGTATATGTATAATTTAATATGTAAATTAATACATTTGATGTATACTTTACATACAAATTTATACATTAATATGTGTAGGTGGCTAGCTTAATTATTTAATTAAGCAAGGTGTCATAGTAATTAAGTGGATATTTCTAAAGTATGCCTAAGGTGTCATTTTTAATCATTTAGATGGTTAGGTGTATACCTAAGGTGGCATACTTAATAATCACTTAATTAATTAATTCATACTTTTCCTTAGTGGAAAATTACTACACATATATCTTTGATATATCTAAGGCAAGTCAAGAGACTTGGTAAGTGATAAGAGAGGAAAGATAATGCTTAAGTGATTTTTTGCTTAAAGAGTTAAGTAAAATTCACTAAGTGTTTTTGGTTATGATAAGATCATAAACCAAAAATAAACACAACATATACTAAACATATACTTTATACTTGTGCTCTTAATTAAATTAGTACAAGTTACTAAGTTTAATTAACACAAGTAAGTGATAGATAAGGCTTTGGTGTTTCAAACTAGAGGCCTTACATTTGGAGGGCTAAGCATTTGATTCAAGGAATTAAATACAAGGAATACTAAGCTCTACAACAAGTAAGTTTACAAACTTATAATTAATTAATTATTTGTTTGTATATTGCTTAATTTATTTAGTTGTGTATTTCAATGCAATTTGAATCCTGGGCAAATGAAATTCTTCATTTTATGAAGGGTTATGATGAGCAAATTTTTGAAATTTACTCTATTTAGACTTATGCTTACAACACATGTATTTATGTCTAAATACCATAACTGATTTCTAACAGTGTCCACCTCTAGGCCACTTGAACTTATACATATGGATTTATTTGGACCAACTAGAGTTGCTAGTCTCGGTGGAATGCACTATGCTTATGTATTGGTTGATGACTACTCTAGATACACTTGGGTGTATTTTCTTGCTCATAAGAATGATGCATTTAAAGCTTTTAAAAATTTTTCAAAAAGAGTTCAAAAAGAAAAAGGATTTTGTATTTCATCCATTAGAAGTGATCATGGAACAGAATTTGAAAATGAATTTTTTAAAAATTATTGTAATGAAAATGGTATTTCTCATACATTTTCATCTCCGAGAACCCTTCAACAAAATGGGGTAGTTGAAAGGAAAAACAGAACTCTTGTGGAAATGGCTAGAATAATGCTTCATGAGTATAATTTGCCTTTATACTTTTGGGCAAAAGCCGTTAACACATCTTATTATATTTCAAACCGAGTTTTCAAATGACCAATTTTAAATAAAACATCTTATGAGTTATGGAACAATAGAAAACCCAAAATCTCATATCTAAGAGTATTTGGATACAAGTGCTTTATATTGAACACCAAGGATAATTTTGGAAAATTTGATTCCAAAGACGATGAAGGAATTTTCCTAGGCTATTCCATCTCTAGCAAAGCATATAGGGTCTTTAATTAGAGAACTCTAGTAGTTGAAGAGTCAATGCATGTGGTATTTAATGAATTAAACTCACTTAATCCTAGAAATGATGTTTGTAGTATTGATGATCTTGTAGGTAACAATGAGATTATGGAAACACAAGAAGAAAATGCTAGTAAACCTTTGGAACTTGAAGATCCAAGCAAGAAGGAAAATGAGGAGACATCTCAACCTACCTTGAAGGATGAACTTTCAAAGGATTGGCAATTTAAGAAAGCTCACCCTCAAAACCTCATTATAGGTGACACTACAAAAGGGGTAACTACTAGATCTCAATTAAAGTCTACTGTTAATTTAGCTTTAATTTCTCAAATTGAACCCAAAAATATTGATGATGCTTTGTGTGATGAATTTTGGGTCCTTGCTATGCAAGAAGAGTTAAATCAATTTGAGAGAAATAAGGTTTGGGCTTTGGTTCCTAGACCTAAACATCATCCTATTATAGGCACCAAATGGGTGTTTAAAAATAAGATGAATAAACAAGGTGTCATAACTAGGAATAAAGCTAGACTAGTAGCTAAAGGATATAATCAAGAGGAAGACATTGATTATGATGAAACCTTTGCCCCCATTGCAAGGTTAGAAGCTATTAGGATGCTACTTGCATTTGCATCATACATGGATTTTAAAATTTATTAAATTGATGTTAAAAGTGCATTTTTAAATGGTTTTATTGAAGAGGAGGTATATGTTGAACAACCTCTGGGTTTTGAAAATTTTAACTCTCCAAATCATGTTTTTAAATTATCAAAAGCATTATATGGATTGAAATAAGCTCCAAGAGCTTGGTATGAAAGATTGAGTAACTTTTTACTAGAGAAAGGTTTCTCTAAAGGAAAGGTTGACATAACTCTTTTCATAAAGAAATCCAAGCATGATGTATTAATTGTTCAGATTTATGTTGATGATATTATTTTTGGTGCTACTGACTATTACTTGTGTGAGGAATTTTCTAAGCTAATGCAAGGAGAATTTGAGATGAGTATGATGGGAGAACTCAAGTTCTTTCTTGGACTTTAAATCAAGCAATGTAAAGATGGGATTTTCATTAATCAAACCAAATATGTAAGGACATTCTCAAGAAGTTTGGAATGGATGGAGCTAAATCAAGCAAAACTCCAATGAGCACCACAACCAAACTCAACAAGGATGAGAATGGCAAACCGATTGATGAAAAGTGATTTACAGGTATGATCGGATCCCTTCTTTATTTAACTGCTAGTAGACCCAATATTATGTTTGCTACTTTCTTGTGTGCTAGATTTCAATCAAGTCCTAGAGAGTCTCATTTGAATGCTATTAAAAAAAATTTCAAATATCTTTGTGGTATAATGCATTTAGGACTTTGGTATCCTAGGAGTTCTTCATTTGACTTGATTAGTTATTTTGATGCTGACTTTGCCGGTAGCTTACTAGATAGAAAAAGCACTTCCGAAAATTGTCAAATTTTAGGAAATTGCTTAGTTTTTTGGTTTAGTAAGAAATAAGTTTCGGTTGCCTTGTCCACCGCTGAAGCAAAATATGTGGCGGCTAGTTGTTGTTGCACCCAAGTTCTATGGTAAAAACAACAACTTTTGAACTATGGCATTGATATTAATCACATTCCAATTAAATGTGACAATACAAGTGCTATAAACCTTAGTAAAAATCCCATTCAACATTCTAGAACTAAGCATATTGACATTAGACATCTTTTCTTGGATGATCATGTGCAAAATGGTGATATTTTTTTTGATTTTGTTAATACTAATCATCAATTAGTAGACATCTTTACCAAACCTCTTTGTGAGGAAAGATTGAATTTTATTAAGCATGAACTTGGTATGATTGATGGCTCAAGCTTGTCTTGATCGCTTGTTAAATTGATGAATTGATGTTTGAATTCTTATGTGATTTAAAAATATATATATATATATATTTTCAGCGTCATGTATATATTTTGTTTTAAAAGTATTTGCTTTAGCAAATTTAGTTCATATACATGATATATTATATTTCCCATTTGCATGATCTTTGTATTAATTTTAATTGGATTTGTGTGGATTCATTCAATTTTTTTAAAAAATCCCTCATATTTTGCAAATTAATATTTAATTATTGAGCTAAATTCAATTAATTAATTATTTTAAATTAGCATAAATATTCCTCCTCCTCAACAATTTTTTTTTTGTATTTTTATGCTAGGTTTATTTTCAGTATACTTTCTATATCTAAGTTTTGAGCTGTTAAGTGTGTTTTATAACTATTTTTCGTCAGTTTATGTTCGGTTTATTTTCTGAATATTTTCTGGATATAAACCATGAGCTATTTATTTGTTTTATATTTATTTTATGACAGTTTATGCTCAATTTATTTTCTAGATATTTTCTAGATGTAAGACATGAGCTGTTAGTTTTATATCTTATTTACAATTGGTATTTTAATATCATTGTAACTCTTTTTTAATGCAATTTTATTTGCATTTTGACAAAAGGGAAAATTTTTTTGAGTTTGTTTAATTTTTGTGTTTTCTTAGAAATTGTTTTTATCTTTGATAATGCATGGATATTTTTAAGATTTGGTCTATCTTTGCATGTTGACAAAGGAGGAAAATTAATTGAGTTTGCATGCGTACTTAGTTAATTTCTTATAAGGAAAAGACATTTTTTTTCAAAGACGTGTTTATGTAAGTGACATAACTATGTGATAGTGTGTCCTTAATATCAATTTTTTTTAAATCCATTGAAAATAGGGGGAGAAAATTATTTGAATTTATTTCACATAATTCTTTTTCTCATGCATAATAACAATATAAGTATGTCTAGTTTTATCCTTGTGATAAAAAGCCTTGCTTTGCTTACTTTGTTTATATATGACATGAATTTTTTTTGCATGACTATTAATTGTGCTTATTCATGCAAAATTCATATTCATGTATAAATTCTTCTTGGGAATGGTTTTTATCACTTAAAATGGCATGAATTTCATAAAGATTTTGAATATCTTTGCTTGCATTGTTTTGGTTCTTGATCTTTTATTCCCTCTAGTATTTTTAGCTCGCTTAGGTCTATTTCCTCTTATATATCTCTCTTTTTTTTTTTTTTTTACAAAGGGGGAGAAGAAGCTATGTGCTTAGGGGATAAATAATTGTGTTTAAGATATGTTAAGTACCATATGATTATGTATGATTGATTGTCTAGCTAAACCTTCTATAATCATGTGATGTTTCAATATATCATATATTCTATTTTGTGATGCATGCACTACCTCCATATATGTTTGAAATTATTTCCTTCATGTTGTCTAACATTTTTTTAATAATCATGTTATCATCATTTGTTATGTTAGGCCATATTTTTTATAACTTTTTTTATGTTGTCTTTATTTTCAAAAAAATTTATTTATATTTCTTATCATGTCCAAAAAGGAGGAGAAATAAAGAAATAACAAAAATATATTTGTTAAACCCTTATACATGCTATGATAATTCATTTATTTATATGCTCTGATACATGATAAATACTGAATTTATGCACATGTGAAGGGGGAGTAAAATATTTTCTCTTTTTGCATCTATTTAATTTGAAAGGGGGAGCTATTTTTATTTAATGTACTTATACATGTTATTTATTTTTTACACATACATATATTATTTATCATCTTTTCAAATTGGTTGTGAAAGCCAAAAAGGGGGAGATTGTTGACCATTTGCATGATCAAACTCCTAATTTTGGACTTTGACAAACAATTTTTATACTAATAATTTCAATTAAGTGTGTAGGGAATTATATACCAAACATATACCAAGCATATACACTTTTGGATGAATAGTGACTTTTCGGGCTGATTGAACCTCTAAGATTGAAGAAGGCTTTTGACATATTTAGAGCTCTTAAATGAGAAAATGAGCTTCTTAACATTTGAATTCGGCATCTTGAGCTTTCTGAATTAGGCTTATTTGTCAAAATCCAAGTTCATTTGGTTAGGAAAATTGTAATTTGAAATCCATGTATACGTTTGCCATCTTAGACTGCACACCTCTTAGTATTTTGGACATATCTTGAGTTAAAGAAGTCCAATTAAGGTGATTCAAAATGATATGAAAATATAAATCAAATATCTACAACTTTCATGAAGAAATTATGAGCAAATTAAAATTTTTTCAGGAGCATATCATGGCTTCAACTTGTGTATAGCTGTCTGACAATATTCTGCATTTCAGATTGCACAAGCCTTAGTAATTTGGACATATACTGAGCTAAAGAAGTCAAATTTAGGTGATTCAAAATGATATGGAAAGATAATTCAAATATATACAGCTTTTATGAAGAAATAATGAGAAAAATAAAATTTCTTCATGAGCAAATCACGGCTTCAATTTGGGTATAGCTGTCTGACCATAGTCTGCATTACAGATTGCACAACCCTTAGTATTTTGGACATATCTTGATCTACAAAAGTCTAATTTAGGTGATTCAAATTGATATGGAAAGATAATTCAAATCTAATTCAAATATCTACAGCTTTTATGAAGAAAGTGTGGGAAAATTCAAACGTCTTGAGGAGCCAATTACGGTTTCAATCCATGAATAGCTGTTTGACAGCATCAGTCTCAATAATTCAAAATATAGATGTTGGACACATCATTTGCACCTCCAACAACTATATTTTTTTAATATAAATACCTCTAGAGCTGAATGGAAGTTAAGAAACTTGTTTATCATTCATTATTTCTTAAGCTTTCATTGAGCTATCAAATTCTCTTAAACAATTCTTTGTTTGTATAACTCTTGTGAGAGTTGGGTGAGTGTTAGAAATAGAATTTCTCTGCATCTTAAATCTTAGGTTAGATTAGAAGAGAAGTGAGATTTATTTCTAAAGAAATTGATTTAAGTGTTGTCCATTAAAACACTTGGGTTTTGGTTTTTTGAGTGAGTCTTGAAAACTCATGTTGTAAGGTTATAAGAGTGAGCCATAAAACTCTTGTATAGTCTCAATCTTGTGAATAAGATTGTGGGTGATTGAAAATCCTAACTTGGGGATAAGTTAGGTGGAGACGTAGGATTATTGTTGAATTCGAACTCCTTAAATCTTTGTGTTCTTCATTCTTCCTTCTCAACTTCTATTTAATTCTTGTAAAAAATTCTTTTAATTTCTCATTTTTATTTGATATTACTATTCATCCCCCTCTAGGACTCTTTTCAAAGTGTAATTTAAATGATATTTGACGATAAAATTCTTAAATGGAATAAAATTCCTATTTTACAATTAAATTAACATAGATTGTAAATAATATTTAAAATCACGATTTAGCATCACAAAAATAATAAAATACACATTTAATCTCAAAATAACAAATGCCCTTAGTATTTACATAATATTCCAAAAATCATCACAATTTAACTAATAAAATCTCAAATATAATATATTATTAATAAAATTTCAATTTTACAATTATTCAACATAACATAGTAAAATTCATATTTAATCACATAAAATAGTTTAATTATATAATAAGATTAGTTTGAAACCCATTTTATTTCCAAAATAGCATGTAATATTATTATTTGAAAACAAATTTTTAAAAAATAGTATTAATTAGTTAAAAATAATAATTAATTTGTAAAAAATCATTTTATTACCTTAAATAATTATAAAATCATCTAAATATAATATTTAACTATAATTAACACAATTAAACATTTACCCCTATAATACAAAATATCCAATATACTAAATAATTTCCTCAAAATTACACAAAATCATAAAAATCATTTAATCAGCATAGAATATACTAATATCAACCAAAACACATATTTAACCAATAATTTCAACAAAAATACTTATTTAACTTAATAATTTAAAATACACATAAATTATATAAAATTCCATAAAAATTATATAAATTCATAAAATTTATTTTACCAACCAATAACACTCTAATATTAACTAAAACACACAATTAAACTTTAATTTCAACTAAAAATACACCTTTAACTAAATATTCAAACTTTACATAAACTATAAATATTTCTAAAAATTACACAATATTCTCAAAAAAAAAAAAAATTGCTCAACACCAAAATTAATAACTATATATAATAACAATAATTTAACCAAATTTATAATTTAATTAGTTACTTAATGAAAATTCATTTTTAATTATTAAAATATTCAATAATTAACCAAAAAATCAAACAAAATCAGAAAAATAAATTAAAAATATTTATGAGTAGATTAAGATGCATAGATCTATATTTCAAAAAGAAATTATCAAAAATCAACTGAACTTGAGCTTAAAAAAAATTAAAAAGAAATTTGGCATAAACCAAAAATTATAAATATAAACTCACAAATGGTTAGCTTTGAGCTTCGATCAAGCTCAAAATCATCTTCCTCTCAACTCAAGGAGTCGATTGAGCCAAAGAAGTCAAGCTTTTGCCATCAGGAAGCCACTGGTGACTGCTGGACCATGCTGTTGCCGCTGCTACTTCTGTCACTTTTGGCGGCTACAGTAGCTCTCTAATGGCGGCGATGGTGGGAAGAAGAAGATGAGCAGATGATGGTGAAGTTATAGCTGCTCCGGCGGAGGTTGAAGACGCACTCTAACAGGAAGAAAGTTAGACAGTGCGGGAAGGGAAGAAGAGCTCACGGTAAGTTCTTGTTTTTGTTTTTGTATAAATTTTATGTTCCTCACGTTAAATGTGTGTGTGTGTGTGTGTGTATATATATATATATATATATATATATATATATATATATATATATATATATATATATATATAATAACATTTAAAAATAAATAATAATAACACAAATAATACTAATGATAATTCTAAGAAAATAAATAATGAAATAATAAAAATAATAGTCAAAATTATGCCATATAATAAAATGATACTAATACTTAAAATAATGTTATTAAAATAATTCTCTTCAAAATAACACTAATATTATAATAAATCTCCACCACATAATGCATAAATATCTCTCTCTCTCTCTCTCTCTCTCTCTCTCTCTCTCTCTCACACACACACACACACACACACACACACACATAAACACACATATACATTAACGCTTAAAAATATGACATTTGCACAAAGAATAAAATAATAATAATATTAGTACTTAAAAATAATATTAAAATAACCATACTCTAAATTAATGTTATTAGAATAATAGTATTCGAAAATAATAAATATACACAATGGACTTTAAACGTCTAAAATAATAAGTTCCAGAATAATATATTTATGTAGAAATTCAATTAAAAATAAAATAATAATAATTAATCACAAAATAGTAATATAATTAAATATAACTTTTAAATTTTATTAACACTGCATATCTCATTATTTAATAAAATAATTTAAAAATCAGGGTTATATATATATATATATATATATATATATATATATATATATATATATTACCTGAAAATATATTTGCTATTCTATTTTATCTCTAATAAAAATGAAATTAAGTAACATATAATTCTAATTTAATAGAAAGTATGAATCCTATTTTATTTATGTTAATTTCTATTTTATTTTTAACAAAATTAAATTGGTTAAATTTTTAGTGATAATTTTCTTAAAAATATACATCTTTTCTATTTTAATTAGGTTTACTTATATTTCATCTAATATAAATCAAATTAAATAACATAATTTTATAAGTTTTATTGTATCAAATTTAATAAGTAAAGAATTAAATTTAAAATTAATAAATTTTATAAAAATAGAAAAAGTATATAATTTATTTTAAAAGATGATATTTTTATAAATTACAAATTATTGAATAACCAATAGAGCATATAAGTTGTTTGAAAACATATTTTTTGTAAGAAAAGTAGTATAATTATTTTTTTTACATATTTTTCTAAAATTTAACAAAAAAATTAAAATTAAAAAAATTAATATTTATCATTTAATTATTAATTGAACTTAAAAAATTACATTAAATTAATTTTTAGGAAAATTAAAGTCTTAATATTAAAAATATTGAGAAAAAATATCATAGCTCAAATAAAAATTTCTTAAAATTGTAATACATTATAATTTTAGTGGGGTTATAATATTTAAATTGTTATATAAAGGAAATATAAATTTTATTATTTTTAAATTTTTCTTAAAAAATAATTAATAATTTTTTATTATCTTATGATTAATTAATTATGATCATAATATTTTTTAATATAAAATTAGTTCTTGAGTAGAGAAAAATTAATTATAAAAATTATTACAAGAATATTATATAATTGTTTAAATAAAAGATTATAAAAATTGTAATAAATTATAACTATATTAAATCAATATCAAATTGTTATATAAATAAATAATAATTTATTATTTTTTAAATTTTTATTTAATAATAATAATATATTTAATTGTTTATTTACAATATATCACGAGTCTAATAAATTTTTAGTTCTTGTGTGAAACACATGACTATTAACTAGTGTGTCTATGTGTGTGTGTATATATATATATACATGAAGGGGGATAGGTAAAATTATAAAAAAAATTTCACTTATGATTATATAAAAATTGGATAATTTAGTCATTTACTAAAAAAAATAAAATTAATTAAAATATAATTTTAATTTGATTGAAAGTCTATTTCATATTTAAATTAGGCTAACTTCTATTTCATCTCTAATAAAAATGAAATTAACTAAATTATAATTCTAATTTAATTGAAAGTATGTTTCCTATTTTAATTAGGTTAACTTATATTTTATCTCTAACAAAAATTCTAATTTAACTAAAAGTATATTTTATATTCTAATTAGGTTAATTAACTTCTATTTGATATTTAATAAAAATTAATTTAATTAAAATATAAATCTAATATAATTGAAAGTATTTTAATTATGTTAATTTCTATTTTATCTATAGTAAAATTAAATTAGTTAAACATTTTGTAGTAATTTTGTTAAAAATATTTTTTTTTGCTATTTTAATTAGGTCTACTTATATTTTATCTAATATAAATCAAATTAGATAACACAATTTTATAAGTCTTATTATATTAAATTTAATAAGTAAATAATTAAAATAAAATTTGTTAAATTTTATGAAAGTAGGAAAAGTATATAATTTATTTTAAAAGTTGATATTTTGATAAATTAAAAATCAATAAATAAAAAATAGAGCATATAATTTGTTTGAAAGTATATTTTCTATAAGAAAAGTAGTATAATTATAGTTTTTGGATATTTTTACAAAATTTTAATAAAAAATAGTTAAAATTAAATTAATTAATATTTATTATTTAATTATTAGTTGAATTTAAAAATTTACATTAAATTATTTTTGAGTAAATAAAAGTATTAACATTAAAAATATTGAAGAAATAAAGTGTCACAACTCAAATAAAAAATTTACTAAAATTGTAATAAATTATAAGTTTAATTAGTTATAATGTTTAAATTGTTATATAAAGAAAACATAACGTTTATTATTTTAATTTTTATTATCTTATTATTAATTATGATCATAATACTTTTTTTTATATGAAATTAGTTTTAGAGTTGAGAAATATTAATTATAAAAAATATTGAAGTAATATCATATAATTATTTAAATAAAAAATTTATAAAAGTTGTAATGAAGTATAATTATATTAAATTGCTATATAAATAAATAACATTGTTATTATTTTTTAAATTTTTATTTAATAATAATAATAATAATAATAATAATAATAATAAATAATATATTTAATGATTTATTTACTATATATCATGAGTCTAATAAATTTTTTATTCACATGTAATATATATATATATATATATATATATATATATATATATATATATATATATATATATATATCTTTTAACCCTTTTTTTTTGTGCTTGTAAGTCAATAGCAAAAATGACACATGGGACATATATTTTACAGAGTATAAATATAATTAGAGTCAATTATATTTTTTTTTTCTATTTTTTGTCGCATTATATTATTTCATCCCTTATATTTGAAAAAAATATTTATTTATCTCTGACATTTATTTTTTTTAGCACTTATTAGTCATTAGTCCTTATATAGGGATAAAATAGTATACAAAAAAAAATATCAGAGATAAATAAATATTTTTTTAAATATAAGAAATAAAGTAGTGTAATGTGATAAAACACAGAGGAAAATGTAATTGACCCATGTAATTATAGGTCATTAAGTGGATGCATACGCTTCATTCTATTTCTTCCTCAGATCGTACTATTAGGGTAGATGGATGATGATTTAAAATAGAGATAATTTACTAACAAACTTAAGATTAGGGGATTATTTTTACTTAATTGATGTTTTAATTTCAAATTATGGTACATACAATTTATTAAATTAATTGTTAAATTTTTTTTATTAATTTTATAGTTTTATTTGGTCAAGTAAATTTGAAATACTAGTGATTTAGATAAAAATAGAAGTGATTTAAAAAAGAAGGATGTAAAATTAATCCTAAACCCTCTTATTATACATTCTATCTATTTTAAATTCATTTACTTAAAAAAATCTATGGTGTTATGGAATTATGTAAAAGTTTTAGTGGTCATTTTAGTGGAAAATTGGGGCCCTATTACAACTTGCAACAATTGCCATAAAGCTTGTGCACATGCTTGGTGTCTTTGCAAAAAAAGTTTGGAGTAATGCTTCCCTCAAGCTGATGGATGGAAAAGTCCTGGACCATGCATAATGCGTCACTGTATTGATGCTTATCCTATAAGACTTGTAAAAGTCTTCACTAACACTTTCCTCCTAACAAATTAAAGACATTTGAAGCATAATGTAGAAAGGAAAGCCATGGGAAATTTCTTTTATTTTTATTTAATAATTTATTAACTAAATATAAAATTTAAATATATATTAAATATTCAACAATAAATATAATATTTTAAGTATAAAAAATTCTAAATATATTATATTTAATAGTTAGATTTGCAACATATATGTGCATATTATGTTTATGTGTAAAATATTTGATATATGTATTATAAATTGGTATGTTCAAAAATAAAAAATAAAAAAATTGGTAATTTTTTTATTTTGATAAAAATTGAGACTAAATATCAGTAGATGTGCTCAATTATCTCAACTAAGTTGGCACAATCTTAACACCCTCATCATATATTAAGATTCAAAATAATATTAATGAAAATAAAATATACAATGAGAGAACATCAAAGAAAGAAAGTCAACAAAACCAAAACCTCTCTATAACACTAAAATCTTCAAAAAGAAAATTTATACAAAAATAAAGACTAGAATGCCACCACTTGAAATCAGTATGATGCACTCCAAACTTAGTCAGACTGTTCGCAACACTATTATCTTCATAATAAATATGAGAAACAACAAAATTCATGGTACTAAGATTATGCAAACATGAATCCCATTGAAGTCGAACCACCCATGGAACATCAGTAGAACGAGTTTGAAATAAATTCACAATCCAAGTAGAATTATATTCCAACCATAAATTACACCAGCCTAACTACTTTGCTTTTCAAATTGCAAACATGGCAGCTTGCAATTCAGTAATGTAAGCAATACCCACATCCGTATTAAAAGCAAACGCACCTTTAACAAAGCCTCTAGCATTGTGAATGTAATATTTTTAAAATAAATATATATTTTTTTATTTTAGTAGTTAAAAAATATAAATTGGTTATAAATTAAAAAATATGTACATATTTGATATACGTATTATAAATTGGTTATTGAATGTAATATTTTTAAACTAAATACATTTTCGAATTTTGGTAATTAGTTAAAATTTTGAAATTCTGATAACTAATTTAATTAGAAAAAAATTATAAAGTAAATATTTAAATAAAATCTGGGTATCATATATTAGTTTCTTAGAAAATTATTTGTGATTAGCAGATAACTTTTGGCTTGTTGGAGGGTTTTCGTTTACTTCGATTATTGATATAGTGGAGCGGACTCAGTAGTTGCTGTTGACCTGTTGTTTGTATATAAATGATGGGGACATAACGAAAATATCTTATGGAATCTTTAAAGGTAGAATTTTCTCGTCAAAACGACACTCGCATCATTATCATTTGCACATATGATAGGCCACTGACAACGATCCAATTGGTCCTAAAAAGATTATTCTGTTCTCTTCTTCTAATTTATTTTTTAGACTTTAGGAAGAATTTTCAAATCATCAATTATGTACGTAACCTCTACATTCCTTAACGAAAAATCTCAGGAGAACACATTCCCGCTTCCTTTCTTGTTACCCATAAGAAATTTTACTTAAAAAATAATATTTCTTTCCCAACATGCAATCTTTTCACAAAATCTACCTAGATAGATTTGAATTAGATAAAATTTTTATGACTATTGTCTAGTGTTGTTAGTCCATCACAATTTCAATTTTATGACCTTATTGTTAGCCAAAAAAATATTTAGGACTATCGAATGTTAGAGTTAGTTTTATGAAAGAAAATAATGCTCAGTTTATGGCACTAGAAGTAGTATCAATACTGCCTGTATATGTTTGATTCAGAAAATAATTGTACAAAACTTAAAACAGAGCGTAATTATCAAAATGAAACCTTATAATATCAAGCTTGGCAAAATTATCATCAAGCTCTAAAACTTATAGAAAGCTAATTAATAATCGTGTCTCTCATCGCCCTTTGGCGTTCATGATCTGGGAAAATACAGCACCGGACATTGCTTTCTGATCAGAACTGTTGCTAAGAAAACTTTGATCATCGCTGCTGCTTGTTAGTGTCATTCCGCTAAGCCTGGAACCTATTACGAGTGCAGTGCCAGAACTGAACATATTATCACTGCTATCATCAGCAGAGGCCGCTTTCATCAGTGGGCTTTTGTCATCGTTAATGTCTGTTTCACTTTGTAGTATGCCCTGCTCGACTGCAGTTTCTTGCAGTTGCAATGCGAATTCGAGCCCCCAAACCACATCACTCATCGATGGTCTGTCAGTTCCATTGTCAAGCAAGCAACTCACTGCCAGCTCAAAGAATTTTTTCAGACAATCTGGTGCGACCTTGCCTTTCAGATATGGATCAACAATGTCATTGAGCGTTCCGTTGCGGTAGCATTGCCTAGCCCATTCTGCTAGGCTTACTGGCTTGTTAAACGATGACTTGCTTACTGGCGGTGTAGCGGACAACACTTCACATAACACCACCCCAAATGAGTAGACATCAGATTTTTCTGTCAATCTCTGTAGACGATAATATTCAGGGTCTAAGTACCCAAAACTGCCTTTCACCACCGTGCTGATGTGGGGTTTTGACATGCTGTTGGGTCCTATTTTGGACAAACCGAAATCTGAAACCTTGGCCACCCATTTCTCGTCCAACAAGATATTTGTTGTCTTCACATCGCGATGAATGATGGTGTTCTTTGCACCTGAATGAAGGTACTGTAATCCACGTGCTGCACCAATGCAGATTTCTAGTCTCTGAATCCATGGCAGTGGAGGATTATTGGTCTTGTAGAGGTGATCACGTAGTGTCCCCCGAGCGATGTAATCATAGACTAGAATCATCTCACCATCTTCACAGCAATAACCAATTAAAGAGACTAAGTAGATGTACCGTAGCTGAGAGAGCATCTCAATCTCCGTCTTGAATTCATTTGCTCCCTGTTCAGATCCCGGATTTAACCGTTTGATCGCAACGGAAATGGCCCCATCATTAATTATACCTTTGTAGACATTACCAAACCCTCCAACACCAATAATGAACACACTGTCGAAGTTGTTGGTGGCGTCTTTGATCTCAGCAAGTGAAAAGCGACGACAAAGATCAGACGGTAGAGTTGAGCCTTGGTTCTTAGTAGACTTGGTCGAAGGAACAGAAAATTTACCCAACCATGAATCTCCATCACTAAAACCTGAGTGCTTGCCTTTTGACCTTTTCCTTCGCTGGAAAATCAAGAAAAATAAAATAGATAGTACGACAAACCCTGATGCAGCACCACCAACAATGGCGCCTATCAATAATGTTGCCCTATTATTCTTCTTCGATTCTGTTGAGTTTGAGCTGGGAGTTGCAGCAGTTGGTGGAATCACTAAGGATATATTAGGATTTGGTCCCGCAAGATTATTGTCCGGATTACTTAATTTAAAGATTTCAATCCCATTCAGTATTGCATCAGAACTATCTGTTTGAGGGGGTGGAAGAGCATGCAATGCAATGGACAAATTCTGCACCTTTGCATTACCACTTGCACCCAACAGCACTAAGTAATTTCTGTAGACAGGAACCGCAAATCCTCCACTCCAATAAATCACATCTGCCAGGTGTTCAGCAAGTTGACTGTTTATGTAGATCTGAAAACGTCTATCGCCCTGTTCTGTTACTGCACGTTCGAGCTCACAAAAATGAAGCCTGACAAAATAAGTGAAGGAAGAATCAACCTGAAATTCCCAAGTGAGATTGTATTGTTGATTCATAGTCCCATTCATCCCCATTGATCGTGCAGTTTGATAAACCATTTCTGGAGCAGAATAATTTGGTATCTTCAGAGCAAGAGTTGTACTTAAATTAAAAGGTAGAACGCTTAATTCGTTAATTGTCAAGTAGTCCTCATCAGAATCATCCCAGCTACGAAACATGCCAGTGTCTTGCAGGGGTGAGACAAATCGTCCGCCAACATTTATCCGATACATTAGCGCCAAAGCATCATTCTTTTGGATCTTTTGAGGGCTAAGCTGGCCAATGAAATTCAACCCCTGATCACTTTCATCACTGTAATAAAGATTAGTGGGCATCGATACGATTTCAATCCCATTAATGAAAGCATATGCATCACGCATATCACGACTAGGGATGAAAGTTAGGCTCAACTTTTCTCCATCCTCAACGTGTAAGCAGAATTCTCTATAAAACCCTTCCAAGTGAAGTGCCTGAGCATGAAGGGCAGCGCTGAAGTTTCTAAGAAGCGTATAGCGACCTGCCTGAACAGAAAAATAAGTGTTGAAGTTGCTAAAGCCATTGTAGAAAGTTGGATAAAAGTAAAGTCGAATAAATTTGGGTCCAGTAGGAACAGAAAATGTGTATGTGAATGGGGAGCGTGAGAGGCGCGCAGTTCCGTAAGGTGAAGGGTCAACTTGTTTTGGTGGTTGGGCTGCCGGAGAGATTACTGATTCCGGGTTGTGTCGTAGAGAAGAGAAATTTTGGTTCTTGTCTGCCTTCCAGATTCGGCCACTGATTTCTTTTGTATCCTCCAACGAGCCACAATCAAGGGCGATGTTGTCGAAAGTGTGAGAAGGTACCGAATCGGCCAATAGGTGGATCACGAAGTGATGAAGTAAGGATAGGTAGAGGAAAGTGAAAATCCATGAATTGAGCAAAGAAATATACCTGCTGCTGGTGTTTCCCATTCTGTCAAGCAAATAGGAGTAAAATAGTTGATTGATATGGTTGTCAAGCGGCAGGGAACTGAAATAGTCTCGCAGGTGCCCACTAAAAAAAAAATTGAACTACCTTTTTTGCCCCCAAATACATGGGGGCTATCAATTAAAAGGAGGGCAGTTTGGAGAATTTACAGGTCCGCGCTACACTATTCATTGCTTGGGCCCACGCAAAGAATATTTTTCCATTTATTTTTTTTTTCTAGAGGGGGTGGGGTATAAGGATGTAATTGTTAGAGAATCAACTTGCAACGACTTATAGTTTAGGCTTTTATTTCCTTCTTGTATAGTTATCTCTCCTCGACCATTTTTGTCTTTACTTCACTTGATCCAATGTTGATTATTCTTGTTGTACAAAGTGACATGTAACTCTTTTGATGGACAAGATGCTAGGGCATCAATACAACTCTCAAATACATAAATGAAATGTTTTCTCCCTCAATTGTATTGAGTTGGGCTTCCTTGAATATCAAGTTATAAAATTTAATTTGGTATTAGAACTAAGAATGGCTAGCACCGACAAAGGAATAAGCGAGATAGGAGACTCCACAACCAAAGGAAATTCATCAATTATCAATGGAAGCAACAATATTACTGAGAAGATAACCATTTCTAGTGAACAAGCTTTCACCAAAACTTTCAACTTCACAGGAAATCCATTAGGATCCTATTGTGAGGTTAAGCTGAACCACAAAAACTATCTGTTATGGAAGAACATGGTGCTTCTAGTGATCAGAGGCAACTAGTTGGAAGGATACATTACAGGTTCAAAAGCATGCCCATTTGAGTTTATTGAAACTAAAGTTGAAGGTTCTAAAGAAGTTGAACTCGAGGAAAATCCCAGACATGAAGATTGGTTTGTTCACAATAAGATTCTTCTTGGTTGGTTATAAACTTCATTGATATGGAAGCTGCATTTGAGTTAATGAGTTATGATACATTAAAGCAACTGTGGGATGCAATCAAGGATATGTCTAGAGTAAAACCAGATCCAATATGGTTTATTACAAAAGAGAATTTCAAAAGATGCAAAAACGGGTCTTAAGATGAATGACTAATTAAAAGCCATAAAGAAAGTAGCAGACAACTTAACTATAGTTGAACATCTAGTTTCTCTTAAAGATATAATCTCACAAGTATTTATTGGTCTTGATTCTCATGAATATAATCCTAAGGTATGCAAATACAAGAGAAGGAAGGTCTCATTTGGCTTGAAATGCAAGCAAAACTTTTAAGCTATGAAAAAAGACTTAAGCAAAAGAGTGCAGGAATCAGTGCAATCAATTTAGGACAACCAATTACTAACTATGCAAATAGAAAATGTAGGAAACTATAAAAGATAATCATAGAACCAAAATCAACAATATGGTGGCAACCAAGCTGGTGGAAGGCCAAGAGGCAATAACTTAAGAGGCAACAGATCCTATAGAGGTAGAGGAGGAAGGAAAAATTACAATAATGGAAACTCTAGACCCATATGTTAGTTATAGGAAGCCTGGTCACATTGTAACATATTACTTCTATCATTTCAACAATAACTATATGGGCTAACCACCACAGGAACAAAGCTAATAAAACTAACCAAGTACATTCATTGCAACACTAAAGACTTTAAGTGATTAGGCATGGCATGAAAATGGTGAAGCTAGCAATCGCATAACAAATCATGTCAATAATCTATCGTAGAAGCACGATTATAATGGTAAATCAACATTAATTGTTAGTAATGGTAAGAAACTTGTCAAGTGTGGGAAGCCTAGTCACATTGCAACCTATTGCTTTTATCGTTTCAACAATAACTACATGGGCCAACCACCATAGGAGCAAAGCCAATATAACAAACCAAGTGTGTTCACTACATCATTAGAGACTTTAAGTGATCAGGCATGGTATGCAAATGGTGGAGCTAGTAATCACATAACAATGATATCAAGAATCTATAATAGAATCATGATTACAATGGTAAAGTAACATTACTTGTTGGTAAAGGTGAGAAACTTGATATACATTATACTAGAAATACTTGTCTAATAAATGGCAATAACTAGAAACTACTGTTAAAAGACATCTTAAATGTTCCCCAAATTGAGAAAAAATTACTGAGTGTATCACAATTGATTGCTTATAATGACATAACTGTTGAATTTGATTTTATTAGTCATTTTGTTGAGGACAAGGTGACAATGGAGCTGATGCTGTAGGGGAAACTTAAAGAAGGACTATACCATATGGAATTGCCACTAAATCTCTCAACCTTCAAGCCACTACAAACTCATCCAGACTCTATCTTATCATGTCAGAGTCCTAGTTATAGTTTCTATTCAAAACATGACAAGTTTGTCAAGTTTAGTGATTCAAGTAAGTCTAGTTTTCAAAATGAGTTATTGCACAAGTGACTTGGCCATTATTCAAATAGAGTCCTAAATTTAGTAATGAAGTTTTATAATACAACGGTTCTTATTAATGAAAAACCTAATTTCTATAATACATGAAAATTTATAAAATCCTATTTATTGCCTTAATCTTTATCATCTTCACATGCAATAAAACCTTTAGAACTTGTGCATTCTTATCTCTGAGGCCTATCTTACATCAATTCTAGTTTTGGACACAAGTATTATATACATTTCATTGATGACTTTAGCAGATACACCTAGATATACCTATTAAAATGCAAATTTGATGCCCTTTTTGCTTTCATTTAGTTTAAAAACCTTTTTGAAAATCAACTTGAACATGAAATTAAATGCCTCAACTGACATAGTTGTTGAATATACTAGCTTTATTCACTTTGTAAGCCAACACAGGATTAAACTTAGACATTCTTACCCTCTCAACTATGCTCAAAATGGTAGAGCTAAGAGAAAATATAGGCATGTTGTAGAGATGGGGTTAACCCTCTTAGTTTGAGCTAAAATGCCTCTTAAACAATGGTGTGAGGCATTCTAAACTGCTGTTTTCTTATAAATAGATTACCCACTCTAATTCTCAATAACCAAACTCTTATTTTTAAACTCTATGCCAAAACACCTAACTATAACTCACTTAAAACTTTTGGTTATGCCTACTTTCCATGTTTGAGACCATACAAGAATTATGTTCCAATTTTATACAACTAAATGTGTGTTTCTTGGATATAGTAACTCTCATAAAGGTTATAAATGCCTTAGTTCCACTGGTTGTATTTACATTTATAAACATGTTATTTTTAATGAAAAGGATTTCCTTTTCACTTATGGTTTTTTAAATACCAAAGCTCTTGAGTCTCAAACTGTTATCCTACCCTCAACTCTCTTTATTGTACCATAACTTCCAGATCCTTCTCATTTGAACCATACATAACCCTTACCTCAACCTTAATATAGTACAACTTATAATGCTCCTTACTCCCCTGTAGCAGTGTCAACACTTGTATCAGTTATGCCTTCTGCCTTACCACTGTCTCTAATTCCTATGAGACTATCATTTAAAAGGGCGAATAAGGCCCATTTTGCTAATGACTCTATTATTGGTGTAAATACTAGTTCCTCATAATGTTCTGGAAAAAGATGAAGGAAACAACAATGCCTTTTCTACCACTTACATTTCATCATATCACCTTGATCCACTATGTCATCCAATGACTATAAGAGCAAAAGATGGTATCTATAAGCCTAAGAAATTTCCATTAGACTTTAAAATTTTTACTGTTATAAGGACTGAACCAACCAAAACAATTAACATAAGGAGGCACTGAGCTAAACATATTAGAAACAAGTTGTGGAAGAAGAAATTACTGCATTGAAGGAAAATGTACTTGGACATTAGTCCTTTACTTACCATCCTTTAACATAGTAGTAAACAAATGGGTCTTCAAGATGAAATATGACATGTATGGTAAATTTCAAAGATGCAAGGTGAGATTGGTTGCTAAAGGTTTCATTTAAACTCTTGGAGTTAATTTTAATGAAACCTTTAGCCTAGTTATTAAAGCTTCAACAGTTCAAATGGTGCTGAAGATAGCAATTTCGAGGAATTAGGAAGTGAGACAGTTAGACATAAACAATTCCTTCTTAAATGAATATATACAAGAAGTTGTTTATATGTATCAACCTGAGGGATTCATTGACAAGCAAAAGCCTGACCATGCATGTAGATTAAAAAAAGGCACTTTATGGGCTTAACACTATGAAAAAAATGAAGATTTAGCGATGGAATTTTTCATCACTAAGGCATTTAACAACAAGTTTGCGATGAAATTTTTTTCATCATTAAAATACTCTTTGCTATTTTTTATCGAAGGAATTCTAATTCTGTTGTTAAATTTAGTGATAGAATATGATTTCCACCATTAAATTCAATGATGGAATTATGATTCCATTGCTAATTTAGTGATGGAATCTATTTTCCTTGCTAAATTTAAGAAAATTTAGTGACAAAATATGAATTCTATTACTAAATTAGCAGTGGAATATGAATTTCACTGTTAATCTGAATTTTGTTGCTAAATTTAGTAATAAGGTAATAAATTTTATAATATTTAATTTTTTATTTTATAATAATAAATTTTAAAAAAGTTTCCAATTTTACTATCAGAATATTAGATATATATATAAAATATATAAAGTACACATTCATTGCAAAATAACCATAAATACAATACATTGTTGAAAAATAAACCTTACAAATAAATAAGTTAAGTTCATTAATATAACTATACTAAATAAAAACTACAGTAATAAATAGTCCAAATATTCTAGTGTAAATATAAAAAATTATCAGTGCCTAATAACAACTTTAGGGTCGACATATCTTATATTTCTACAGCAAAACTCGATTTAGATTATAACTTCTATGCCATCTTTCAATAAATTTCCTTTAACTGATTGAATGGACACCTACAGAAAAAATCAAGGAAAAAAAAAAAATAAATCAACACTCTTTAATCTTGAATTGCATGTAATAAGAATTCAATGATTAGCACAAAAATATTTACAAATATATTTTTTTAAAAAAAAAACTAGAGTTAAAGCAGAAGAAGCCAAAATGGAAAAGAATGCCTATCGGGTGAATGCCACAGGTATCATCAATTGCTAGTCATTAATGTTCATGCTGCCAAATAAAAAAAATCATTGATGCTATTTGTACCAAAATATTCACAAGGGTTAAATAATAATAATAATAATCAGAAAATTAAATAAGTCCATGAATATCCCATAAAAAATGCAAAGTCAAAGTCCAATATCTAATGAGAACATTAGCAAAATAAGCAGAGAACTATTGCTACTGTTAAACAAAGTAATGCAATAATCGTGATAAAAAAAAAAGCATGATCTAAGACTTCTCAACAAATGAAATATCATGAATTTTGTGCTTCTTTCAAAGCATGAACATGCTTTCTCCCTTCATGTATATAACCTTTGTAGCTTTTAAACATAGTCAACCTATATATGTCAAGAACCACATCAAAATTGATAATTTCTAGCAGAGATACTCTTACATTGAAAAAAAAAAAATCTAGCAGAGATACTCTACATTGCTTGTGTGTGTATGTGTATATATATACATATACATAAGCAAATTTAAGGACAAAATAAAACCAAAGCAAATTTGACTTTTGGTAATGAAATTTTGATTGCAGCTAACATTCAGATCATATTTTGATTCACAGGAAAAATCTAAGAGTACTTATAACTTAATGATATTCTAATTATGGTAAGAGTTCTAGATTTTTACTGGTAGCCAATAATAGTTTCTTCACCTTTCCCTAACTTAAAGAAAGCAAAAGCTTGAATCTTTCTTGTCACATAATATGCTGAACCTATTATTGACTCAGTTTGAAGCCACCTATAAAATCTTATTGCTAAACCCTATTCCTAGACCAATAAAAAATAGCTAACTTTTAAGCAAATGGAATGAGAACATGATAGCGGATGATAGTACTTCATCTTCAAATAAGGGCAACCTCAAGCAACTGCCAAGTATTATTACCACTTAATCTACCCTTCCTCTTCTAAAATGGTTGATACACGAACCTGAGCCATCAGAGTCATTAAGTGGTTTCCTAGCTGGTGAAGTAGATTACTCCCGTTTCATTTGCTTAGGCCATCTCCAATGCAGTGGCAAAAAGGCATAATGTCGCGGCATTAGTCTCCAATGCAGCATGAAATGTTGCTCCATTATGTATTAAAACACTATTTTGATGCATATATGTAGCCCATTTTTCACTTTATGCATTTGTACTCTATTTTTTTTATTTTAATAACAATCTTTTTTATTATTTGTTTCAATATCGTCCAAATTTATATTATATTTATCATATTATTACCAAATGCATATAAATTTGATTTTTTTTATTATTTTTACCATAGTATTGCACTTCGCAATATATTAATTGAACATTTGTGGAAAAAAAAAAATTCTAATTCAAATGATTAAATTATTAATATCATAAATTGTACTTTTGAATTTAATTAGCACTTGTAATAGACTACTTTAATTTTAAGAAGTAATTTTATGTTTTTTTAGTGAATTTATTTTAATATATTTTATTTCTTTTCATATATTATATTAGTTAATTTTAAAAATATGTGGATGTATTTATATTATTTATTATTAAAATACATTATTTAATTTATAAAATATATTCAAATAATAAATTTTGGTATAAATAAATATATGGGTGTATATGGTAAATATTGAATAAATTATGGGTGTAACATAAAATGTATAAATAATCTAATATTAATATTGGATATGAATATGTGCGGAATATTCTTTTTGAAGTTGAAAATGAAGTAATGGGTTGAAGTAAATTTACTATAGCATATGCATTTTGAAGTAAAACTTGCTACATTTTGAAATTTTGGGTCAGAGATGGCCTTAAAAGTAATCTGCAATAGAAGGAAAATCATTAACAGTGAATACATAAAAGAGTATTTCACATATTTTAAAAAAAAAATTTCCATTGGATTGAAAGCTGTAACACAAAAAAATCTTTTTTTTTTTTTTCAGAATATAGTTAGAATTGATAAAGTTGAAAATTGAAGTACCTTGAATGCACATGAAACAAAATCAGAGACACTCGGCAATGCCCCTTCTTTGGCAAGAACCAACCTAAGTAAACCTAAAAAAAAAGCATAAAACAACCAAATTACTTGAAATTTAATGCAAAAATAGAACTAAGTCATTGGTGAGCTAAAACAATAACTGATAGAATGAAGCTGATATAATGCAAATATACATAGTTATTTAGGCTAGTTAAGGTCTATTTTCATTTCATTTCATCATGATTTATGTGTTTTTTTAGTTATTGAATTAATGTTTTTTACTTATTTCATAATTAGGACTCATTATGTAAGTTTTATGCATGATTTAAGGCTTAAATGTGCTTTAGAAGACACTTGGAGTTGATTAGAACAAACTACGAAGCAAAAGGAGTAAAGCTTGGATCATAAAGAAGGGTGAGGAGTCATCACCATATGTATGAGTCATCACCAAGAGTCTCTGTGATGAGTTGTCATCCCTTGATGAGTCATCACATTCATTTCTTGCCAAAGGGTTGCAACTTTTCCTAGTTTGAGTAGTTTTCATATTTCAACCATAGCTCTATTTACAGATATCTAAATTAGGTGATTCAAGTTTCTCTAGAAAGATAATAGAATATTCTATAACTTTTATGAAGAAACTTTCTAGAGATAAAGTCATCTGGATGGAAAAAAATGCCCTTGAATTTATAGATTCTGAAAAGTGGGGTGACCTTTGATGTCAAGTGGTGTCTTTCCAAGTTCAATCCTATTCTAGTCACTTCCAGCAGTTTCCAAGTCCTATATATGCATCATTTTTTTTCGAGGGGGGGGGGGATGAAAATAGGACAACAAAAAGAAGATTAGAGAGACATATGAATCAATATAGTGTTTTATAAATACTACTATCTTTTAGTTTTAAGAGTCATTGTAAAAAAACTTGAAGAAGACAAAGCTAAGTGCAAGAGAAGATCATCCTAAGTATCAAAGATCCTTTAAAGATATAGAAGGGAGTTTTACATATTCAATTCTTTATCTTTTTATCTTTCTTTCTATGTTGAATTTGGTATTCTTTTGTTGCTTCTTAATCATGTATCTACGCTAAGTCTTTTGTATGGGAATTATAATGACGAATTAAGTAAGAACTACATTTTTATCCTATATCTTTCATGATTTAATTTCAATTAGTGCTTATTTGTGTTGTGTATGCTTGATCACCATATGTAACTTGTTAATCAAATTATCACCAATGAGAGTTAGGTAATTTGGTGGAAAGTGATTGAGATTACTTAAGATTGTAATTTTGTTGGGAATCATAAAGGGAATTCATCTTAAAGGAGACATAATTAGTATAATATGCTTTATGATTTTCTCTTATCTCTGCAATACAACAAGAGTGCTTGTAGACTCTAAGAGGAAATACCTTTAATTAATAATGAGAGTTGCTTTTAAAGAATATAGACTAATTTCCAATCAATATGTTTAATGATAACTATATTTAAAGTTCTTGTTTGATTTTAATTTGTGATTCTCTCATAGATAGATATATATATATTGTTTGTCTTATTATTTTAGTAATTAGTTAGTGTTTAGATTTCTTTATCTGTTTTAGTCATTATTACTATTATTTTGGTTTTATTTTACTTATCCATCTAAGTATTTATCCGGTTAATACAAGATTTACCCCAAGTCTTGAGTGTTTGACACCCTACTTGCTCTATACTAAGTTTTAAAGACGAGGGTATACAATTCCACTCGCTTTAGAATTTGGCGCCGTTGCCAAGGAACTTGGATATAATTTTTATTAACTTAGGATAGAGAAAGGTTGTTTTAGGCCTTATTTTTGTTTTTTTTTTATTTTTTATTTTGTTTTTATATTTTTCATTTTTTATATTTTATATTTTTTATTATTTATTAAGTTTAATTTGTTCAATTATGAATTTACATTTTTTATGCTTACTAGAAGTACTAGTGATAATAATTTGAAATTTGATCCTGAAATTGATTTAACTTTACGTGCTTTACATAGGGAACAAAGGCAAAGAAGAGAGAATCAACCGAATTTGAATGATATGGCTCAACCAGAAAGGAGAAAGTTAGGCAATTTTACAATGCCCGACATCTCGGGTAGTCTTAGAGGGATTATGGCTTCGGCTATTGCTAACAACAATTTTGAGAACAAGCCAAGTATCATCCAAATGGTGCAAAACAATCAGTTTGGAGGTTTACAAGGAGAAGATCCCTATGCCCACATATTAACTTTCCTTAATGTGTGTACAATTTTCAAGATTAATGGTATAATGAATGACGCAATCAGGCTCAAACTCTTTCCATTTTTAGTTAGGGATAAAGCACAACTTTGGCTTGCTAGTTTGCCAAATGAATCAATCACAATGTGGGACCAATTGAAGCAAGCGTTTTTGCAAAAATATTTTCCACCATATAAGATAGCCAAGTTTCGCAATAAGATCACTACTTTTAAGCAAAATGGAAGTGAAACAATCTATTTAGCTTAGGAGAGATTTAAGGAACTCCAAAGGTAATGTCCCTATCATGGCTTGCTGAAATGGATGATTCCTTAAATTTTCTATAATGGGTTGATGGATGAAAATAAAAACATTATGAATGTAGCAGCTGTTGGAAAATGGATGGATAAAATGGCTAGAGAAGCCATTACTTTGCTTAAAGAACTTACATTTTAAGGATACATGGGTGATGAAACAGCTATGGCAAAAGCAAAGGGAGTTTTAGAGCTTGACATAATTAAAATGCTGAATGCAAAGGTGGATGCTCTCACCAATTTGGTAGGTAGAAATCAAATTAATTCTTTAGAAAGTACTAATATTGTTTGCGAGTCTTGTGGAGGACCTCATTCATATTCTCAATGTACTTTAAGTATAAATGAGGATGTGAACTATATGTAAAGTGGTTTTAACCAATGAATAGGGCTAAATTCCAACACCTATAACCCTTAGTGGAGCTCGATTTCTTCTGGTCAAACCCATCCTCTCAATTAAACCCTCAATATAACCCAAACACCAAACCTCAAAACCCACTGGGATTTTCCATGAAAAAACAAACCTTTAATCCTACCCATCCCAAACCTACTCTTGAAAATCTCATGGGGCAATTTGTTAACCAATAAATGTCCATAAATAAACAAAATGAGGAGCAATTTAAGCAGCTAAACTCTAAGCTTGAGCAGCTTGCTACTCATAACCGTATCCTTGAAACCTAAATTGCCCAACAAGCCTCTTCATCAAATACTAAACCTTTAGGAAAGCTTCTTAGTCAACCGGAGTATGTACAAAAATAGTTTTATCAAGCAATTACCTTGCATAGTGGTAAGGAGGTTGAAAAGGATCTCAATAAGAAAATGAGAGTGGTTGATGAGGATGGGGTAGAGATTAAGGAAGTGGATGTTAAAAGTAAAGATAATGATGAGTGTGTGAAGAAAGATAATAAGGAAGATGCCATACCATCGAAGAATGATGAACCAAGGTGTCACGACCCAAACTAGGAGTCATGACCGGCGCTAGGGAACGGGAATTCTTTCGAATCCGGAACCCGTAGCAAGCCTAAAAATAAAATAAACATGCAATAATAACAATAAACATATAATATGCAGCGGAAATAAAAAAAATCATAATATCATAATATTATTCACATCAACTGGATTTAAATCAAAATCTCATCTCTTTAAAATAAAATACATGTAATCCAATACTTTAATTCACAACTACTGCAGTGTCTAGATAAAATAAATAAGACTCAAGTAGATAATTTACACAAAGAAGCCGGGGCGAAAGAAATCCGACATATCGACCTGCTACTGAGGTATGAAGAAGTTGACTCTCCTGAAAAATAGTCAACGGAGGGGAGTCAGACCTCACTGAGTGAATTACTATAATATATATACATACACACTAAGTGATAATGCATACAGTCAACAGTATATCTATAATATGTATATATACAGGCAATTGCACACAGATGCAATAAAATCATTTTATATATTTTATTGAAAATGCCAGTTTATGAAGGATCGCATAAAACCCTAGAATAATGCAACCTCAGAAAACAGTGTTAGACAACACTCTAGCCACACAGGCTCACTTATACCAAGTATATCCACTTAATCCATTTAGACAATAGACTGGCCCCGAGACACTAAGTCAACCGAGCTCCAGCAGTCTGACTGCCAATGTGATTGGCCCCGAGACACTTGGTCAACCGAGCTCCAGCAATCACACTCACAAACCATATCTCACATATCGATAATCATAATCAAATCAAAATCCACAAATAAGTTAGTAATATAGCCTAAATACTATAGGCGTACCGGTACGTACTCGGTCCTAGTGCTGCCCACTAGGTAGCACGTTCTATCGATATCCTTCATTAATAATATAAAACATTCATTCACAAAAATAAATGATGCATGAATTTAATTGAAATAACAATATAAACCATATATATATCGAAAATATACCAAAAGTAAACCAGGTATATTTCGAGTATATATATATCAAATGCATTCAATCAAATTATATATTAAGCTGGAAATATATTTAGAAACATTTTAAGTATATTTTATTTACAAAACATGTATATAATTTAATATATACCAAAAATATACTTAATATAAACTTAGGAAATAATCAAATTATTTATGCATATTTAATCAACATAAAACATGCATTTCTAAATCATGCATCCTAAGCATATATATATAGTATAGTAACTCACCTAATGCGCTCCACGAGACAGGTCCGACGGGCCTGGTCCACTAGCCCTCGGTCTCGGTGCAACTAAACAAGAAATAAATAATCGACATCAGAATAACCCTAACAGAAATCCTAGAATTCAATCTAGAGTATTAAACACAGAATCAGAAATTAGGGTTCGACTAGATATCACGTTTTACGAGAATCCTATCGAAAATCCGGCAGAACCTCCCCTGTAAAATGGACATCTCTCTACTCAAAAGAGTAGAGCCGACCCTGCAAAGAAACACACTTCATAAAACAAGCTCAACACTCAACCACAACCCCTCGGTCGGACTCCAGACTACAATCTACCGACCGGGGTCCACAAACACAGAACAATTTCAGAAATACCAAAAATACCCTTACAACATAGAAATACATTTTATAGGTAGAAATTACATAATTAACCTTTAAACACAGTAAAAACCGAATAAAACTCATTTTATTAGTAAAACCGTATATTATATATATAATTGAAAATAATTCCCGAAAAATAGTTTTAATTAGTTAAAAATATCAATTAATTTGTAGAAATCATTTTTATACCTTAAATAACTATTAAAACCGATTAAATTACATTTTTAGACAATTTAGGGTAAAATTACCAAAATACCCCTATATATATAAATATACTTAAATTACTTCAAAAATTCACCAAAAATTATACAATTATCCAAAATTAATTTTCTCAACATATTTATCAATAATATTAATAATTAAACTCAATTAACTAATTAAATTCAATTTAAAACACAATTAACCTAATTTCTCAAAATCACATAAACTTCAATAATTCAAAATAAATACTTAGAAATTCATAAAAATTCCAAATAAATTCCTATAATTCATTTCAACACCTAATTTAACCATAAACTCCAATTTAATAACTTAAATAATTAATTTCCGAAAATTAGAAAATAATATTAAAATATTCAAAAATACCCAAAAATCCAAACAATCTCCAAAAATTCCACAAAAATTCATACATGTAGATTGAGCTACTAGGAACAATATTTGTGAAGGGAGTTTTCATGAATCAACCAATTAGAAGCTCAAAAAAATCAAAAACCCTAATGTGACCGAAATCGAAAATTCAAAACTAAGCAATTCTAGACCATTTTAGCTCAAACCAAAGCTAGAATCACACTCACCGAAGCTCAAGGAGAAGAAAGAGACCGGCGGTGTCAAAAACGGTGGCCGGAGGAGGGAGAAACGACGAAGAGTCGATTTTCGGCCAAAAGAGGAAAACTAGCTCACCGGCGTCGGGGAAGGGAGCTACTGGCGGCGGGGGACGGCTGGGAACGGCGGTGGCAAACCGGGAGGCACACCGAGGGTAGGTGGCCGGAGTTGCAGCGGGAGGGAAGGAAGAATGGTGGTCGGGCGCGCGGGAGGAAAGAAGAAGAAGAAGAAGAAAGAAAAAAAGAAAAGAAAAAGAAAAGAAAAAGAAAGAAAAGAAAAAAGAAAAAAAAAGAAAAAAGAAAAAAGAAAAAAAATAAAATAATATTAAAATAATAATAATAATAAAAAAATAATTTTAATAATTTAATATTAAATAAAATAATTAAATAACAATAAATGAATAAATAAATAATAAAATATTAGGATAATATATTAAACCCTAATTAAATAAGTATATACACACATAGTCTTTATTTAGTATTTTAAAAATACGTATGAGTTCATGCAAGTCCGAAAATACATTTAAAATAATTAATAATGCATTATTTACGTGAAAATTTCCCCGAAAATGAAAGTCCCGGGAAAATTTTACGTAAAACACTGGAAATAATACACAGTAATAAAAATAGGTTTTTAATACATATTAACTCATGAAAATATCGTAATATACATTCAAAAATTATTAACACTGTATATCTCGGTACAGTGTAAAAATATTTTAAAAACACGGGATATTACAGTCTTCCCCCCTTACAAGAATTCATCCCCGAATTCCAGAAAACAAGATCAAGAAGGAAAGAGATACGGGTAAGAAGCTCGCATCTCAGCTTCAGTCTCCCACGTATGCTCTTCAACTCTGTCGCTACGCCACAGAACCTTGACCATCGGAATCTACTTCGATCGTAACTGTCGAACTTGATAATCAACGATCGCCACAGGTTCTTCCACAAACGTCAAATCTTCACTCACTTCCACACTGTCAGGTTGCAACACGTGAGAAGGGTTTGAAATATACTTCCTCAACATCGAGATATGAAATACTGGATGCACCTGTGACATACTCGGAGGCAAATCCAACCGATATGCAACAGTGCCAACTCTCTCCAGAATCTCAAACGGTCCAATGTATCTCGGTGCTAACTTACCCTTCCTACCAAATCTCATCACACCCTTCATCGGAGATACCTTCAGAAAAATGAAATCTCCAACCTGAAACTCCACATCTCTGCGCCTAGGATCCGCATAACTCTTTTGTCTACTAATTGTGGTCTCTAATCTTCGCTTAATCACGACGACTTTCTTTGTAGCATCCTGAACCATCTCTGGTCCAGTCAAAGCTCTCTCACCAATCTCATCCCAACTCAACGGGGATCTACACTTCCTTCCATACAACGCCTCATACGGTGCCATACCAATACTGCTATGGTAGCTGTTAGTATATGCAAACTCAACAAGCGATAAATGATCATCCCAGCTACCTCCCAAATCCAGGACACACATCCTCAACATATCTTCCAGTGTCTGGATCATCCTCTCAGACTGACCATCTGTATGAGGATGAAAAGCAGTACTGAAATCCAACCTAGTGCCCATCGCTTCCTATAACTTCTGCTAAAAACGAGAAGTAAATACCAAACCTCTATCTGACACAATGGACAAAGGTACTCCATGAAGGCACACAATATGCTTCACATACAACTTCGCCAATCTAGCAACTGAATATGTGGCTTTCACAGGCAAGAAATGTGCAGACTTCGTTAACCTGTCTACAATCACCCAGATGGAATCGTATCCATCCTTCGAACGAGGTAAACCAACCACAAAATCCATAGCTATTCTTTCCCACTTCCACTCGGGAATAGGAAGATGCTGAAGCTTCCCAGAAGGCTTCTGATGTTCGGCTTTCACTTGCTGACACGTCAAACACTTAGCAACATAATCAGCGACATCCTTCTTCAATCCATCCCACCAGTATAAATCTCTGATACTGTGGTACATCTTAGTAACACCTGGATGAACGCTGTAGGCTGTAGAGTGTGCTTCCTCTAGAATCTCTTCTCTCAAATCATCCACGTCAGGAACACACAATCTACCACTGATCCACAACACACCATCATCATCGAGTGTGAAATCAGTGAACTTCCCTGCTCTAACATTCTCTGCAAGCTCTTCTAGAATAGGATCTCGACTCTGAGCTGCTTTAATCCTATCCCTCAGTACAGATCGCACTTTAAACTGAGCTAGCAGTCCACCTAATCTACTAATCTTCGTCATCAGACCTTGATCCACCAACAGATGCAATTCCTGGATCAATGGTCTCCTCTCAACACCGATGTGAGCAAGACTACCTGAGGACTTCCTACTCAAGGCATCTGCTACCACATTAGCTTTACCCGGATGGTAAAGAATCTCACAATCATAATCCTTCAACAATTCCAACCATCTCCTCTGCCTCAAATTCAAATCTCTCTGCTGAAAAATGTACTTAAGGCTCTTGTGATCAGTAAATATCTCACAAGTCACCCCGTACAAATAATGTCTCCAAATCTTCAAAGCAAAGATCACTGCAGCCATCTCAAGATCATGTGTGGGATAGTTCTGCTCATGCTTCTTCAACTGCCTCGAAGCATAGGCTATCACCCTTCCATTTTGCGTCAACACACAACCAAGACCAATTCTAGAGGCATCACAGTAAACTGTGAACTTATCCACACTATTAGGCAAAGCTAATACTGGCGCTGTGGTCAACTTCTCCTTCAATAACTGAAAACTCTGCAGGAGCCATACGATAGGGTGACATAGATATAGGAGTAGTACCTGGAACCACATCTATACAAAACTCAATCTCTCTGTGAGGTGGTAAACCTGGCAACTCCTCGGGAAAAACATCAGGAAACTCACAAGCAACAGGAACATCTATGAGTGACAACTTCTCCACTGAAGTATCCCTGACCAATGCCAAAAACCCCTGACATCCTTTCTTCAACAACTTCCTAGCCGTAATAGTAGAAATAAGATTCTGAGGTGCTGAACTCCTATCACCAACAAACTTAAACTCTACTTCACCAGGAATTCTGAAAGTCACCTCCTTATTCCTGCAATCTACCACGGCATAGTGCTGAGACAACCAATCCATTCCCAGAATGACATCAAACTCCATCACATCAAATAATATCAAATCAGTGGGTAATTCTCTATCTCCCACGAGAACTGGACAACCAGAAAGAACAATATCGGCGTCCAAAGAATCACTCAGAGGAGTGGCAACAGACAAAGGAAAAGCCATCCTCGAAGCTTGCCAACAAGATTTAGAAGCAAAAACGGGAGAAATAAATGAATGCGTGGCACCCGGATCAAACAAAACCCATGCATCCAGGTAACAAACAGAAACAATACCTGCCACGACTGCATTAGATGCCTGACCATCCTGCTGAGTAAGATGAAAGACTCTGGCCTGACCTCGACCTCCCTGCTGACTGGTAGAAGCCTGGCCAACACCTCTGGCACCTCCTCTAGTACCTCTACCATGACTTTGCTGTGGAACAAACTGA
The DNA here is from genome assembly GCA_947683625.1 of Mallotus nudiflorus. NCBI lineage: Eukaryota > Viridiplantae > Streptophyta > Magnoliopsida > Malpighiales > Euphorbiaceae > Mallotus > Mallotus nudiflorus. The sequence continues at coordinate 70,837 of CANTUR010000738.1, forward strand.
GTGGAACTCTGATGCTGAGTTGGTGGTAATTGAAATGGCATAGGTGCTGCACTAGCAATCGACTGCTAGGGGAATCGCGGAATCTGCTGCTGCTGATACCCGGAATAAGGACACGATCTGGCAAAATGTCCTGTCTGCCCGCATTTGAAGCATGTCAGTGGTGTCAGATAACATGGTCCCTGATGGACTCTACCACAAGTCTGACAAACACTAGCCACTGATCTAGAACTACGACCACTGCTGCTGCTCGAAGCACCTGACCCAAACCTGAACGATCTACGTTGACCTCCATGGCTATGTCTACTGCTCTGATGCACTCGCTGCTGCTGTCTCTGACTCTGCTGAGTCGAACCTCGCTGCTGACTACTCGAACCAACATGAAAACTGGAATATGGAGTAGCCTGCGATCCACTCGACTGAACTTCTAGCTGGTAATAATCAGGCATCGCTCCCTACCTAACTAGCCTCAGCTCAATCTCCTTGGCTAACTCAATCACAGACTCGAGAGTAAGGCCTATTGTAGGCATACCAGCAAAAGCTGAACCCAAACCAGTAACGTAGGTAGTAACCGCGAAATACTGATCTCGCATCAGATCCTCAGCATATCTACCTAACCGAAGAAACTCTCGGGTATACTCCTCTACAGATCGATCTCCACGAGAAATATTGGTCAGACGGAGACAATAGCTCAAACGAAGAGGCTCTGGATAGAATCTCCTCATGAACCGCTCTCGAAACTGAGCCCACGTCATCGTCATCTTATAAGGCTGGATCATCTGAATGAACCAATCTAGAGCTGGTCCCTCAACAGACAACTCAACGATCATGATCCCCTGGTACTCGGTATGAGCAGTCCGAGTCCTAGTCTCAATCGCATGCAGAAAATCTAATGGATCAGAAGTACCATCAAACGCAATCCTGCCAACTCGGGCATAGAACAAAGCTGCCTCAGGGTCAGACATACCCTGCTGATAGGCAGGCTGAACAGGCTGAACAACTGGAGGAACAGGAACATCAAACTTAGGCTCAACAGGCTCCTCGTCCTGTAACTCTCTCTGCCTACGGTGACCTGCCGCTCCTCGAGGTCTACCTCTGCCACGACCTCTACGTCTAACTGGCTGCTCAGGAGGTAAAACCTCATCCTGAAAAGACTCATCATCCTCGGCCTCAACGACCGGTGGAGCGACACGCGCTCGCCTCCTCATTCTGAAAAGACAAATGAAAAGATTCAGACAAAACAGACAACGGAGGAATAACGCTGAAAACTACAACAAGGAATACTTATCAAGACGTACTCGAACCTAATACACTGCAGTAGTCCAACAGAAAACACAACTTTAAAACTAGGGCCACAACTCACATAACTAAGCCCTGACACAGAACTCCGCTCTGATACCAACTTTGTCATGACCCAAACTAGGAGTCATAACCGGCGCTAGGGAACGGGAATTCTTTCGAATTCGGAACCTGTAGCAAGCCTAAAAATAAAATAAACATGCAATAATAACAATAAACATATAATATGCAGCGGAAATAAAAAAAATCATAATATCATAATATTATTCACATCAACTGGATTTAAATCAAAATCTCATCTCTTTAAAATAAAATACATGTAATCCAATACTTTAATTCACAACTACTGCAGTGTCTAGATAAAATAAATAAGACTCAAGTAGATAATTTACACAAAGAAGCCGGGGCGGAAGAAATCCGGCGTAAAGACTTGCTACTGAGGTCTGAAGAAGTTGACTCTCCTGAAAAATAGTCAACGGAGGGGAGTCAGACCTCACTGAGTGAATTACTATAATATATATACATACACACTAAGTGATAATGCGTACAGTCAACAGTATATCTATAATATGTATATATACAGGCAATTGCACACAGATGCAATAAAATCATTTTATATATTTTATTGAAAATGCCAGTTTATGAAGGATCGCATAGAACCCTAGAATAACGCAACCTCAGAAAATAGTGTTAGACAACACTCTAGCCACACAGGCTCACTTATACCAAGTATATCCACTTAATCCATTTAGACAGTAGACTGGCCCCGAGACACTAAGTCAACCGAGCTCCAGCAGTCTGACTGCCAGTGTGATTGGCCCCGAGACACTTGGTCAACCGAGCTCCAGCAATCACACCCACAAACCACATCTCACATATCGATAATCATAATCAAATCAATATCCATAAATAAGTTAGTATTATAGCCTAAATACTATAGGCGTACCGGTACGTACTCGGTCCTAGTGCTGCCCACTAGGTAGCACGTTCTATCGATATCCTTCATTAATAATATAAAACATTCATTCACAAAAATAAATGATGCATGAATTTAATTGAAATAACAATATAAACCATATATATACCGGAAACATACCAAAAGTAAACCAGGTATATTTCGAGTATATATATATCAAATGCATTCAATCAAATTATATATTAAGCTGGAAATATATTTAGAAACATTTTAAGTATATTTTATTTACAAAACATGTATATAATTTAATATATACCAAAAATATACTTAATATAAACTTAGGAAATAATCAAATTATTTATGCATATTTAATCAACATAAAACATGCATTTCTAAATCATGCATCCTAAGCATATATATATAGTATAGTAACTCACCTAATGCGCTCCACGAGACAGGTCCGACGGGCCTGGTCCACTAGCCCTCGGTCTTGGCGCAACTAAACAAGAAATAAATAATCGACATCAGAATAACCCTAACAGAAATCCTAGAATTCAATCTAGAGTATTAAACACAAAATCAGAAATTAGGGTTCGACTGGATATCACGTTTTACGAGAATCCTACCGAAAATTCGGTAGAACCTCCCCTGTAAAATGGACATCTCTCTACTCAAAAGAGTATAGCCGACCCTGCAAGGAAACACACTTCATAAAACAAGGTCAACACTCAACCACAACCCCTCGGTCGGACTCCAGACTACAATCTACCGACTGGGGTCCACAAACACAGAACAATTTCAGAAATACCAAAAATACCCTTACAACATAGAAATACATTTTATAGGTAGAAATTACATAATTAACCTTTAAACATAGTAAAAACCGAATAAAACTCATTTTATTAGTAAAACCGTATATTATATATATAATTGAAAATAATTCCCGAAAAATAGTTTTAATTAGTTAAAAATATCAATTAATTTGTAGAAATCATTTTTATACCTTAAATAACTATTAAAACCGATTAAATTACATTTTTAGACAATTTAGGGTAAAATTACCAAAATACCCCTATATATATAAATATACTTAAATTACTTCAAAAATTCACCAAAAATTATACAATTATCCAAAATTAATTTTCTCAACATATTTATCAATAATATTAATAATTAAACTCAATTAACCAATTAAATTCAATTTAAAACACAATTAACCTAATTTCTCAAAATCACATAAACTTCAATAATTCAAAATAAATACTTAGAAATTCATAAAAATTCCAAATAAATTCCTATAATTCATTTCAACACCTAATTTAACCATAAAATCCAATTCATAATTTAAATAATTAATTTCCGAAAATTAGAAAATAATATTAAAATATTCAAAAATACCCAAAAATCCAAAAAATCTCCAAAAATTCCACAAAAATTCATACATGTATATGGATCTACTAGGAACAACATTTGTGAAGGGAGTTTTCATGAGTCAACCAATTCGAAGCTCAAAAAAAATAAAAAACCCTAATGTGACCGAAATCAAAAATTTGAAACCTAAGCAATTCTAGACCATTTTAGCTCAAACCAAAGCTAGAATCACACTCATCGGAGCTCAAGGAGAAGAAAGAGACCGGCAGTGTCAAAAACGGTGGCCGGAGGAGGGAGAAACGGTGAAGGGTCGATTTTCGGCCAAAAGAGGAAAACTAGCTCACCGACGCTGGGGAAGGGAGCTGCTGGCGGTGGGGGACGGCTGGGAATGGCAGTGGCAAGCCGGGAGGCACATCGACGGTAGGTGGCCGGAGTTGCAGCGGGAGGGAAGGAAGAATGGTGGTTGGGCGCGCGGGAGGAAAGAAGAAGAAGAAGAAGAAAGAAAAAAAAGAAAAGAAAAAGAAAAGAAAAAGAAAGAAAAGAAAAAAGAAAAAGAAAAAAGAAAAAAAATAAAATAAAATTAAAATAATAATAATAATAAAAAAAATAATTTTAATAATTTAATATTAAATAAAATAATTAAATAATAATAAATGAATAAACAAATAATAAAATATTAGGGTAATATATTAAACCCTAATTAAATAAGTATATACACACATAGTCTTTATTTAGTATTTTAAAAAATACGTATGAGTTCATGCAAGTCCGAAAATACATTTAAAATAATTAATAATGCATTGTTTACGTGAAAATTTCCCCGAAAATGAAAGTCCCGGGAAAATTTTACGTAAAACACTGGAAATAATACACAGTAATAAAAATAGGTTTTTAATACATATTAACTCATGAAAATATCGTAATATACATTCAAAAATTATTAACACTGTATATCCCGGTACAGTGTAAAAATATTTTAAAAACACGGGATATTACACAAGGGTAGATGTTAAAAACCTTCCTTTTCCTCAAAGGTTCATAAGGCATAACTTAGATAAGCAGTTTGGAAAATTCGTTAATTATCTTAAGGAAATAACTATCACCATACCATTTATAGATGCCATTAGAGACATTCCAGCTTGGGGTAAATTTGATATTATTAGCCATAAGAGCAAGCTTGAAGATTATGGCTTAGTATCTCTTATTAAAGAATCCAAGGCTATGTACTCCAAGTCTTTACCAAAGCTTAACGATCTAGGTTCATTTACGATTCCTTGTACAATTGGAGGTATGCATTTTGATAAAGCTTTATGTGATATTGGTGCTAGTGTTAGCCTTATGCCTTACTCTACCAAAATGTGTCTTTCCATGGAAGAAAAATTTGTCACATATCCATTTAGCATTCTAGAAAATGTGCCAATAAAAGTGGAGAAGTTTATAATACCAGCTGACTTTGTTGGTGTCAGAAATGGAGGAAGATCTTGAGATTCCAATTTTGTTTTGAAGACCATTTTTTATGACAGTAGGAGCAATTATTGATATGAATAAGGGAAATATCACATTAAAGGTGGATAATGAATGTATGAAATTTGATGTGCTGAAAATCATGAAGTCAACACCTATAGAAGTGGCAAGTAGAATTGATTCTATTGATGAATGCATTGGAGAAGTAATTCATGAGTGTGTGAGGAATGATTCTACGGAGCCATCCGGAACGCAAGAAGATAATAAGCAAATTTTGGAGGTAACTCCATATCAACTTTCCCACAGGTGTAAATACCTAGTATTTTAAATTAAATAATATTATTTCGGGATATGTAGTATTAATAATTTTAAATTTATTCGTATATTATTATTGATAATTGCTAATATTATTTATGTATTTTATTTTAAGGAATTATTTAAGTAAAAATAATTTATTTTACATGAGATTAATTGACAATATTAAAGTTAATAATAATAATAATAATAATAATATAATAATAATAATAATAATAATAATATAATGAAAATGATAATAGTAACAATAATAATAATAATAATAATAATAATAAATAATATAATAATAATAATAATAATAATAATAATAATGAAAATGATAATAGTAATAATAATAATAATAATAATAATATTATTATTATTATTATTACTATTATCATTTTCATTATTATTATTATTATTATTATTATTATTATTATTATTATTATTATGTTTTTTTATTATTAAATGAGTGAAGGGCATTTTGATAATTTGAAAGCTTTTCTTCCGGTGAGTTCATTCCAAGCTCCGTCTGAGCTCAAAACCTCTAGATTTTTAAATATCTTCAATTTTTAGTTTATGGTGTTTTAGGGTTTTTATTTTTTTATTTTTTAATTTTTTTGAACTTGATTTAGGTTGATTCACTTCTCAAATATATTTTTTGTAATTTTTGTAATTAATTTGAATTTTTGATTATTTTAATATTAAATATTGAATTTTTGATAATTATGTTAATTAATTATTTTATTGAGAATTTTGTTAAATTTTTGTTAGTAATTTGAATTAATAATTTTAAAATTATTAAAATAATTTTTGGTGAATTTATATAATTTTTGAGTATATTAATTATATTATGTAAATTTTGTATTATTGAGTTAATTGTGTAATTTTATGAAAAATATAGCTAAATAATATTTTTTATATGATTTTATAATTATATAGGTATTCAAATGATTTTTATAAATTATTTACTATTTTTAACTAATTAATACTAATTTTCAAAAATCAAATTCAAATAATATATTATTTACTATTTTGGTGATTAAATGGGTTTTTAATTACTTTTAATACATATTTAGGCTATTAAAGCTATATGAATATATAAAAGTGAATTTTTACTATTTTATGTGTAATTATTGAAAAATTGGATTTTTATTAATATTATATTATTATTTGGGATTTTTATTTAATTATTGTGAAAATAATTGTATTTAGTGTTTTAATGTTTAAATGTATTATATTTTGGTGTTTTGAGGATATTTATGAAATTTATTGATTTTTAATATATTATTATTTTATTTGTATTTTTGGTAAATTTGTGAACCTCTGTTGGGAATTGTGTAGTTCAGGGTCCCAGCTTGAGGTGTTGAGTTATCTGTGTTAGAAGTGCATTTTTCTTGCAGGATCGGCTCTACTTTTTAGTAGAGAGATGTCCGTTTTACAGAGGAGGTTCTACCAAATTTTTGGTAGAATTATTGTAAAATGTGACGTCGGGTCGATCCTGAGTTTCTGTGTTTTGTCTGAGTTTTGTATTCCTAGATCGAGTCTCTTTTGGAAGTATAAGTTAGATTTATGTTGATTGTTATTATTATTTTATTTCTAGTTGTGTTGAGACTGAAACCTATTGGATCGGACCCGTCGAGCTAGTCTCAAGGAGTGCAAAATTGTGAGTTATTATCTTATATATACATTGCATATTGAATGCATGATATTGAATATTTATGTTTTTAATATGTATTTATTACTGAATTTTTTTATTAAATGTTTTAGTATATGTTAGGTATATTTTTAGTGTATTTTTGGTGTATTTCAATATAAATGCATGATATATTTTCAATATACATTTAATATAATTTGGTATATTCATGGTTTATATTCGGTATATTTATAGTTGATTTTAGATTTATTTAGCATATATATATACTTAAAATATACTTTGTGTATTTTCAATATATTTCTAGTATATATATTATTTATTTCATTTTTATGAATGTTAATATGTTTAATTATGTATTAGTTATTTTCCTATATGTACATTGAACTTTATTTGAAGGATATCGATAGAATGTGCTACTTAGTGGGCAACACTTGGACCGTGTATGTACTAGTGCGATAGATTTAGGGTTGAGTTGTGAATCACTTGAGGTGAAATTTATTTGATTATTTGATTTTGAGATTGATGTGATTAAGTAGTGTGATTGCTGGAGCTCGGTTGACTTAGTGTCTTGGGGCCAATCACATTGATAGTGAGATTGTTGGAGCTCGGTTGACTTGGTGTCTCGGGGCCAGTCTACTGTCCAAATGGAATAAGAGAATTAATTTGGAATTAAGTGAGCCTGTATGGTTAGAGCGATATTATTGATTGAGGTTGTGATTAAATATGGTTCTATTTGATCCTTCATTAAAATAAATGTTTTTCAGCATTTATTATACATAAAAGTGATTTCAGCATCTGTGTGAAATGCCTGTATATATTTATTATATATACTAATGCTTGATTGCATATGACATTAGGAGATGCATATATATATAATATAATAATTCACTCAGTATGGTCTGACTCCCCTCAGTTGTTTATTTTATAAGAGATTCTTCTTCCTCAGACCTCAGTAGTAGGCCCTTCCGTCGGACTTCTTCAGCCCCAGCTAGTCTATGTAAATTGCTTATCTGAACCTTTTTATTATATTCTAGAAAACTACAGTAGTAGTTGTACTTTGTATCCGTAGAATGTTATTTATGTTAGAGACCTTTCTCTGAATATTGTATGCAAATATTTTATTTTATGATATGACATTAAGTATTTATTTTATATTGATTTAAGATTTTAATACTAGCATATTTTTGCTTATTTATTGCATGCTTTTATTTTTTTTAAGGCTTGCTACCGGTTCCGGATTCGAAAGAATTCTCGTTCCTTAGCACCGGTCATGATTCCCGATTTAGGTCATAGCAATAGGACATTAAGATGTGAACCTTTAAGTAGAGAGGATGATCCAAAGGATACTACATCAAGTGAATAAGTCAAGATGGTGCTTAAGCCCCTACCATCAAATCTAAGATATGCATTTCTTGACTCTAACCTTAAATTTCCTTTTATTATTAATTCATCTTTGATTAGTGATAATGTTGATGCCTTATGTGATGTATTGCTTAATCATCAAAATAACATTAGGTATTCTATAAATGATTTGAAGGGTATTGGTCCTAATGTATGTATGCATAAGATACTTTTAGAGGACCACGCTAAGCCTTCTATTGAAGGTCAAAGGCAGTTAATGTTAGTGATATTTACTAGGTCAATCATTTGATTATGCATTGAATTTCTTATTTTATTAATAAATAGGTATTTCATTATCATTTGATTTTATGATAATTATATGAATGGTTAATTCTTACTAAGGCCATCAAGTATGTGACTTGATAGTAAAACCTTTAGATTAAAATAAGAGTTCTATTCTAATTATCCTTAGCCATTTATTAATTATATAAATGTTAAAGTATTAAGGCTAGTATGATGTTGACTGATGGTTATGTTTTACTAATCATGAATATGAGATATTAAGTCAACTCATAGGTACATGATGAGATATCCTGTACTGGATTGACCCACTATGAGAATACTGCATGGAATATTGTCATAAGTATTTCTCATCAAAATAATTTTATTTCGGTCCTTTGACCTTGAAATCATCATGGATTTCTACATAGTTATTTTATGTTTTGACATATTCTAACATTATCTTTAACTGGATGATTAAATAGGATGTTGTTGGATATGAAATTAGTTATGTGAGGAATGTGAGTGATTCAGAAGGAATTTATCCCTCATTAATATGAGAAAGATATCTATGGGCCCCTTGATGAGATAGACTGAAGGAAAAATGCATGGCCATGCTGAAATGAATTTATAAAGAGTTATCATTTTTAGTCTACTTGGAATCAAGTCAGAATATTGAGCTAGATAAGGATGACATTCTATACCTTATGTTCAATTAAGATATCATGTGATAAAGGGACGATAAAATTCACTATAATTAGGTTATGTCGGATTATTGACTTCACATGGCTTGGGTAGTTATAATGTCTTGCTAGAGGCCACTTAGGACTTATACGCCTAAATAGAGATTTAGGCCCACTGCCAATGTTATATGAACCTACAGGGTCACACACTTAGAACAAGCCCAAAACGATTATGGGTTTAATAAGCCTAAAATAAACTCTATGGAAATAAATAATTAAAGTGTTTTATTTATTTATTTATTTGTTTATTTATTTAAGATAAATGTTATTTTAAATAAATAAATAAATAAATAAGATATTATTTCTGATTTGTTTTTAAAACAAAATTAGAATATAATAAATGGGAAATTACCAAAAGGTCATTAGTAGGTGAAACCCTAATTTGGAGTCTATAAATATGTTATATTCTCTAGGGTTTAATACACTTATTTTTTCCTTGCCTCTAAAAATGGTTTTCTCTCTTCTTAGAAAATAAACATAGAGTTTTTCTTTTATTCTTGATTTGTGAGACAATCAAGAAAGTTGCTAGCACACACTCCAATTCGTTTTGTGAAGGGCTGTTCATATGGATACCTTTAGAGGATGCATCCTTTTGGAGACGTCTTGATCCGAACAACCAAAGCAAAAAGCTCGAGGTAAGGTGTCACCGATGTGAACCTCCTCTCATCCTTCCAAAAAATCTTGCCTCTTCTGCGTTTTGGTGAGATTCTTGAAACCCTAGATTTAATCAAGTAGTCAAATTACATGGATCTAGGTTTGGGAACGTGATAAAATTTTAATTTTTCCGCTGTTTTTGTATCATGAAACCCCAATAGTTAAACCCCACTCTAAAGGAAGTGGTGAGAAAAGAGGTAACTAAGTTGCTTGATAATGGAATCATATATTCCATTAGTGATAGTAAGTGGGTAAACCCCATTCAGGTTGTACCAAAGAAAGGAGGCTTAACCGTTGTTAGGAATGAATCTAATGATCTCATACCTACTAAAAACTATCATAGGATGGCATATATGTATTGAATATAAGAAATTGAATAAAGCAACTAGGAAGGACCATTTCCCATAGCCTTTTAGTGACTAAGTCCTTGAGAGACTAGCCAACTTTTCTTATTTTTTGCTATTTGGATGGATTAAGTGGTTTTTACCAAATTCCTATTCATTATGAGGATCAATGTAAAACCACCTTTATATGTCCATATGGTACTTTTACTTTTAGGAGTATGCCTTTTGGTTTATGTAATGCACCTGTAACTTTCCAAAGATGCATGTTTTCAATATTTAGTGATTTTCTTGATGATTGTGTAGAAGCTTTTATGGATGACTTCAGTGTTTATGGTACTGATTTTTCCAATTTTCTAGACAATTTATTTAAAGTTCTTAATAGGTGTATCGAGCATGGATTGGTCTTGAATTGTGAAAAATGTTACTTTATGGTACAAGAGGGAATTTTTCTTAGTCATTCAATTTTTAAGAGGGGCATTGAAGTTGATAAAGCAAAGATCAAAGTCATTGAAAATTTTCCTCCTCTAAAGAGAGTTAAGGATATAAGAAACTTCTTTAGACATGCAGGTTTCTATCAAAGATTTATCAAAGACTTCTCCAAGATAGTAAAGCCATTGTGTAGGTTACTTGTTAAAGATGCTATTTTTGAGTTTAATGTTGCGTGCCCTGATGCATTTGCAACTTTGAAAAGAGCTCTTATTTCCACACCCGGTTTGCAAAATACATAATTGGGAGCAACCGTTTGAAATAATGTATGATGCTAGTAACTTTGCGGTGGGGGCTGTGATAGGTCAAAGAAAGGAAGGCAAGCCTTATGTGATTTACTATGCTAGCAAACTACTTGATGATGCTCAAATCAACTACACCACAATAGAAAAGGAGTTGTTTGCTACTATTTATGCATTTGACAAGTTTAGAGCATATCTTGTGGGGCAAAAGGTGATTATTTATTCAGATCATGCTACTTTTAAGTATGTTCTAAGCAAAAAGGATGCAAAACCTAGACTCTTATGGTGGATTTTGATACTTTAAGAGTTTGATTGGGAAGTGAGAGACAAGAAGGAAAGTGAGAACCTTATTGCAAACCACCTATCAAGGATTGATCAAGATGGGCTCAAGAGGAATGATGATGGTGTGCCAATTAATGACACTTTCCATGATGAACACTTACTAAGTGTGGCATCAAAGGAACTTCCATGGTATGTGGATATTGCAAATTATCTTGTGAGTGGTGTTCTTCCTTATGATTTGGATTATCAAGAAAGAAAAAAATTTCTACATGTTATTAAATTCTATTATTAGGAGGAGCCTTTGCTTTATAAGAGATGTGCTGATGGATTAATTCGGAGATGCATTCCTCAAGATGAAGCTTAAGATGTTTTGAGACATTGCCATTCCTTGGATGTTGAAGGACACTTTAGTGCAATAAAAATGCTATCTAAGGTACTAAAATCTAGTTTTTGGTGGCCAACTTTATTTAAAGATGCTAGAGAGTTTCTTTTTACATGTGATAGATGTCAAAGAATGGGTAATATCACTAGGAAATATGAGATGCCTTTAAAAGGAATCCTTGAAGTTGTGCTCTTTGATGTTTGGGGTATAGATTTCATGGGTCAGTTTCCTAGTTTTTTAGGCTATAAGTATATTCTGGTCATGGTGGATTATGTTTCAAAATGGGTGGAAGCATTGCCAACCATTATTAATGATCCTAAAGTGATCAAGAGGATATTTAAGAGAACTATTTTTCCTAAGTTTGGTACTCCTAGGGCATTGATCAATGATGGAGGTTCCCATTTTTGTAATCATATAATTGAGGCTCTCTTAAAGAAGTATGGAGTAACAAATAAGGTTGCTACTCCATATCACCCACAAACAAGTGAGCAGGTTGAGATTAGTAATAGAAAGATTAATTGGAGCCTAGAGAAAACAGTGTCTTCTTCATGAAAGGATTGGGCATTAAATCTTGATGATGCTTTATGGGCTTATAAAAGAGCCTTTAAAACCCCAATTGGCCTTACTCCTTACCAATTAGTTTATGGGAAGTCATGTCATCTCCCTGATGAATTAGAGCATAAGGCATATTTGGCAATAAGGGCTTTGAATTTTGATTTGAAGAAGGCTGGTAGGAAGAGGTTACTTTAGCTTAACAAATTAGATGAGTTAAGAATGAATGCTTATGAGAATGCAAAGTTATATAAAGATCGTACTAAGCTATGGCATGATAAGCATTTGTCTAAGAAGGAGTTTCATAAAGGTGAGCTTATTTTCCTTTTTAATCAAAACTCATATTATTTCTGGGAAAATTGAAGTCATGATGGATGGGTCCATTTAAAGTTGTCAAGGTTTATCCTCATGGAGTAGTTGATCTTGCTAATGCAAAGGGGCAAATTTTTAAAGTAAATGGACATCATCTTAAGCCATACTTGATTGATGATACAATTGATCTGAGTTGCTCTATCTCTCTATCTACACCCTAATTGAAGTATAGTAAGGTCAAGCTATAGACTTTTAAAATTTAGCAAGGTATGATTCACACATTTTTCTTTTATTTCATGATAATTACTTTAACTAATTCACCAACATTTCTTTAATTAGTATGTTTATTATTAGTATACATTTAGTTTATGATTAGTTTTCTATTCTATTTTTATACATTTTTACTTATATTCATTGCATTATCAATTATGTCTAGTTAGGCACCACATATGCACACAATACCACACATTATCATGACTCATCATGCATTGAAAAGTCATAACAGAGACATAAGATGATGAGTCATCACACGTTGACGAGTTGTAATAGTACCTATTGGTGATGAGTCATCTCACGTGTATGACTCATCATAGAGAGTTAAGGTGACAATTCGTCACAATATTAATGACTCGTACACCTAGATACATCCTACCTACAAATGCATTCTTATATGTTTTTAATTATCATAGCTTAATTTTATTATTTATATATATTTTATACATTTTATTTGTTCATATATTTGTCTTATTCTACTCCTTCCTAAACTAAACAATATTTTATAAATGAAAAATTGTTTCTTTTCCAAGAATGGACATACCCTTTCCCATATTTACACACCTTTTCACCAAACCTTACACCTCTACATCTTACACCTATATTACATCTATAAATACCCCTTTTTGAATACCCAATCTCACATGTCTCCTTATACTAATGAATATGCATTTACTTAAACTATCTTCTCTCATCTCTTACTCTTTCATCTTTTCTATTCTTTCAATTCTTATACACTCTGGCTTTCTCTTCATCTGTTCTCCACTCTAAACCTAACTGAACCTCTCTTCATCTTCTCATCCTCTTTGTTTTCTGTTTTCCTTTATAATTCATTCAAGTAGGACTATCATCATGGGTAAGACCAGAGGATCATCTTCTAAGAGGCCACACATTAAAGAAACACATCAAGAGGAGGAGGATCTTTCCCAAACATACAAAGCCAAGTTTCTAATCCTTACACATGAGGAAGGTGCCAAGTTCACAACAATCAAGTTTAGGGAAATCTTGGGTTGTAAGTGCATTCCTAACTCCCTTTTAAATGATGTGGGTATGTTTACATCTTTTGATTAATTATTGACTCAATGTGGGCTTAAGAAATTTATTTCTATGCATAAAGATACCAATGTTGAATTGATTACTAGTTTTATACTACTCTGGATGTTAATGCTAAAAATTCATAAATTTTGGAATTTTGTATGCAAGGGAAGAAACATCAACTTACTTACACTTTCATGAATTGTGTCTTAGGTTTCAAAAGATATGAGTTGTGTGATTTCCCATCATCTTTTAAGTTGAATGAATTTTGGATGTTTTTGACTAGTTTGCACACACCATTTGACTCTTAAAAAGGCAAGGCTATATTTATTAAGGACTTAAAATAGTGGTTATTACATAAAGAGCTTGCATGTGTTCTATTTTATAAAACTGAATTCAATAGAGTCTTTGCACAAGAGTTGTTTATAATGTGGTTCATTCACAATAAGAAACAAGTGTGTTGGACCTATTGGATGTTTAATCAATTGTTATCTTATGCTTCCCGTAAGGATGCACCTTTGACTCATGGCCATTTGATTACCATTATTGCAAAAGCTTTGAATGTTAACCTTGCTAACTATACTCATTTTGTTAAGTGTTCTTATTTTACTAAGCAAGCTTTTATAAGAGGAGAAGTAGTGGATGCTGTGTTTTGTTTGATTCCTCCCTAATCCTGTTCTTGTTGGAGGGGAATTAAAGGACCACTACCAACTGAGGATCAACACTATAAAGAATCTACCGAGGAGACTGATCTAGAGGAGGAACTTCCCTAATATACACCATTCGGTGATGCTCCTCTCCTCACTTATCCAATTCAAAGTACCACTGGTGGATCCTTAAGTGCACATCCTCCTATTTGGGATCAAATTTTGGATACGCAGATTGTTATGCAGTGTCAACTCAATGAGGTAGAGTTTCAAAACCAATAGCGTACTTGTCGATAATGCAAGATGGTGTACAAATTGAATCAATTTTTTGATCGCTCTGGCTATCTGATCAAGTCTCCAACAACAACCCTTACAGATGATTTAGGACGTACTTCTTTTCTTTTCTTTGCTTTATTTTTAATTACATTAAGGAAAATGCATGTTTTCAAGTGTGGGGGAAGAGATAATAGTAGGATATTAGTACAATATTAGTGGTATATAGTGGTATATAAGTAGTACCTTGTTTGCATGTTTTATGTGTGTTGCATGTTTTGCATTCTGCATATGTCATTGTCGCATTTTGAATGTTTTGCATTTTTCATTTAGGTATTGTTAGTGCTATTTTGCATTCATATTATTTATTCTCTTCCTCTATTTAATAAGTAGTTGTTCTTTTTAGTCTATTGATTTTGATTGAGGTTAATCATTAATGTTGATAATTAGATTTTGTATGCTCTAATAATAGAACTTGAAATTTTCATATAGTATAGGTTATAAATTTTTCTTTTTATCTCTTTTTATTATTTATAAGATCTAAAGAATATTTAGTCAACTTGATAACTATGCTTAAGGCTAAAGTGGTGAAGATTTAAGTTAGGTTTTCTTATAATTTCGAGTAACCTTAAGGAAACTATAGCCATAATACTTGTGAAACTCACTTTTCAATAATGGATAAGTTCAAGAAAAAAATAATGCTTGTAATGTGATGCATCTTGAGTAAGTTATGTGCAATTAAGTATGCTCCTTAGTTGTATTCATTCAGAAAGGGATGTATGATGTTGCAAGGAGATGTATTTCAAGTAAGTTATGTGCATTTTTGTTTTCTCCTCATTTACATTCATTCAGAAAGAATACATCCAAAAAATATATATTTGAATAAAATGTCTAAAAATGCCATTAGAAGAGTGAGTTGATGTGTATGCTTAACATTGTCTTAAGGTTGCTTTTGCTTCTAGGAAATCATAAGTTTTGAGAATAATTATTTTGGTTAAGTAGCTTGGTTAGAACTTTGACTTTGTGTTCTTGATTTTATTCTTAGTAAATTGAGATAAATTGGTGAATTTATTGCTTATGCTATGAAACTTGCTTATTTTATTATTGTGGTGCATTAAAGTTTGATTGATTAACTATCTTTTATAACCTCTTTCATTTTTTAGATGAATTGACAAGACAACTACACTTTTTTTTGGAAGAGATGAAAATTTTGTGTGCTTTTCTATACTAGATCTTTTCTTGCTTGAGGTCAAGCAAGGTCTAAGTGTGGGGAAGTTCGATATAATCCAAATATACATAGTTATTTAGGCTAGTTAAAATCTATTTTCATTTCATTTCATTATGCTTTATATGTTTGTTTAGTTATTGAATTAATATTTTTTACTTATTTCATCATTAGGACTCATTATGTAAGTTTTATGCATGATTTAGGGCTTAAATGTGCTTTAAAAGATACTTGGAGTTGATTGGAACAAGCTAGGAAGAAAAAGGAGTCAAGCTTGGATCATAACAAAGGGTGAAAAGTCATCACCATATGTACGAGTTGTCATCAAGAGTCTCTATCATAAGTCATCACCCCTTAACGAGTCATCACACTCATTTCTTGCCAAAGGGTTATAACTTTTCCCAGTTTGAGTAGTTTTTGTATTTTGGTCATCTACCGACATCCAAATTAGGTGATTCAAGTTTTTCTAGAACGATAATAGAATGTGCTAAAACTTTCATGAAGGAATGTTCTAAACATAAAGTCATATGGATGGAAAAAAATTCCTTTGAAGTTATAGATTCTGTAAAGAGGGGTGGCCTTTGATGTCAAGTGGTGCCTTTCCAAGTTCAATCCTATTCTAGTCACTTCCAGCAGCTTCCAAGTCCTATATATGCATCATTTCTGGCTTAAAAAAAAGAAGGATGGATGAAAATAGGATAATAAGAAAAAGATTAAAGAGAGAAATATGAATCAATAGAGTGTTTTAGAAATACTATTATCTTTTAGTTTTAAGAGTCATTGTAAAAAACACTTGAAGAAGACAAAGCCAAGTGTAAGAGTAGATCATCCTAAGTATCAAGGATCATTTAAAAGACATAGAAGGGAGTTTTACTTATTCAATTCTTTATCTTTTTATCTTTCTTTTTATGTTGAATTTGGTCTTCTTTTGTTACTTCTTAATCATGTATCTAGGCTAAGTCTTTTGTATGGGAATTATAATGATGAATTAAATAAGAACTACATTTTTATCTTATATCTTTCATGATTTAATTTTAATTAGTGCTTATTTGTGTTGTGTATGCTTGATCACCATATGTAACTTTTCAATCAAATTATCACCAACGAGAGTTGGGGTAATTTGGTGGAAAGTGATTGAGATTACTTAAGATTGTAATTTTTTTGGGAATCATAATGGGAATTCATCTTAAGGGAGACATAATTAGTATAATATGCTTTATGGTTTTCTCTTATCTCTGCAATGCAATGAGAGTGGTTGTAGACTCTAAGAGGAAATACCTTTAATCGACAACGAGAGTTACTTTTAAAGACTATAGACTAATTTCTAATCAATATGTTTTATGATAACTATATTTAATGTTCTTATTTGATTTTGATTTGTTATTCTCCCAAAGATAGATATATATATATATATATATTGTTTGTCTTATTATTTTAGTAATTAGTTAGTGTTTAGATTTCTTTATTTTTTTAGTCATTATTACTATTATTCTGGTTTTATTTTACCTATCCATCTAAGTATCTATCCGGTTAATATAAGATTTACCCTAAGTCCTGAGTGTTTGACACCTTACTTGCTTTATACTAAGTCTTAGAGACTAGGGTATACAATTCCACCCACTTCAAAAGCTTATCACATCCAATAACTTTTATTGAAATAATCGATCATAGGGTTTAAGATACCATTATAATTCATTGAAAAAACTCAAATTTACGACTATGAAAAAATAAAAAAATTGAAAAATAGGAGAAATTTAATAAACCTGCTCCAACGAGAATGTTTAACTTGCCAAGAGGAAGAGCCATGGCAAGTGTAGAGAGTTTGTTTTGAGTGAGTGAGTGAACAAGCGAGTGATGATAATAAAAAAATAATAATGAAATAAATACAATAACTATTTATATCTATATAACAATTATGGACTATCCACCATAGTTTTTAGTTAAGATAGTAAGGAAAGCAACCAAAAATTGAGAGAATGAGAAGCCATGAAAAGAAAAAGATGAGTATGTAGGTGGTCCATACCATAGTCATCTTCATTGGACATGGCTGACAATGGTAAGGAAGGACGACTAGATGGTCAGATGAAGGCAATAGAGGGTGAGATGGGGGTGAGAGGCGACTGCTAAAGGATTTCAAAGAAGATAAAGTGAATAAGATAAGTGAAGTGAAAGGGAGTGATTTTAGGGAATTAGGTTGCATTAAAACTCCATAATTTTGAGTAAATCTATTGGTGTATCGTGGAAAACTACATAATTTTTTAGTTATGGATAAATTATTTATTTATGATATTAAAATTATATTTTTATGATAAAATATTTTAAAATAAATATAATTTATAATTTAATTATATTTATTTGACAATGATTTTAATCCATGTTATATTTATTTAATACTAAATTAATATTATACAAGAATACTAAACTAGTCTTCAATCCACGCATTGTGCAAACTACAATTAATACATATTTAAATAAATATTGCAAACATCAAATTAAAAAATAATAGTTAAAATAAAAATTTAAATACAATTAAAAATTATTATAACTCTTATGGACACCTGGTTCGATAAACCTATAATTGGGGGTGAACTATGGATCCTTAGTTTGATCGGCCTGCAATGGAGTCCAATAATGAGAAATGTGAAACTCGAATGCAAGAAATAAGCCCAAAACCTTATTGGAAATTAACTTAAGAGCATAAAACCCCAAAATCCAAGCCCAAACCTAAAAAGTGGGCCCAATCCGCCTTAGCCCATTAGGCCCAATATAGGATCGATATAGAGAGGCAATGCCTCTTCAAAGAGGTGATCACCTCTATAGATAAGGAGATCACCTTATTGTACAGGTGCTACCTCTATAATAGCCACTTGCCTTTGTATTAAATGTAGAGGTGACAATGGTGGCTAACTTGGTGGGCCGACCTTCAATTGAAACTCTGTCCTTTATGTGAGGAGAGAATTTTTAGGAGAAGGGGAGAGCCAAAAGTGTAATGATGAGGGTAGAAAGTAAGGGGAGAGGCATGGGATTAAAAAAAAGAAAGAGGAGAGAGAAAAAAGTTAGCAACCATTATCAAATTTTGAGAAAAAAGAAGAGGGTTTCAGAGAAAAAAAGATAGAAAGAGCTCTAGAAAAAGAAGGAAAAACATTCTTGAGAAAGGAAAGAAGGGATTAAGCTTAAAAAGATCACTTCTCTTGAAGGAATAAGGTGAAGGTCTTACATTCAAGTGAAGTTGAACACCCACATCCAACTCTAAGGGCCAACTACTTTTGGAAAAGCTCATATTTCAGTAATGATTTTTATTTCTCTTTAATGTTAAAGTTATAGATTTACATAACCTCTTACTTACTTGCTTGACTTATCTCTTGCATTCATTGCTTATGTTATACCATGTACTTAATATGATATATTAAGCTATTAAATATAGTTGCAAGTTTTGAGTATTTGTATATATATATTATTTACTTAAAACTGAAATTTATTGCCTTTTTGCAAGTTTCTGCACTTGATAATTGAGCGATGCATCTTGTAATGAGGTGATTGCCTCATAGATAAGGTGATTTCCACTATGACATGGTCTCAAATGACATCATTTTGATATTTTTTGTAAATTATGCATGATTCAAATTTCTATGAATTCCCATACTTTTGTACTTTTATTTTTCTTTATATGATCATTTTTACTATTTTGTTTGGGGTTAATATTCATGTATTTGCAACCTCTATTTGTATTGACTTGGTAGTTCCTTTTATAAGGTTTATATGTTTTAGGATATAATATTTTGTTTATCATAGGGAATTAGAGTGATCTTGATCATCCAATTTTAGTTCATGGACCTCAGGACCTTTTATTTACATTTATGCATAGTTTAATGCTTGTTTACTCTTGGTTTATTATACTTTTTTTTTATTTTTAATCCTTAATCCCTTCCCCGTTTGATTTAAGTGCATTTTTTAATTTACTATTTTGATGAATGTTGGGACCATATGCATTAAGTGGAATTAATGTGCAAATTCGGGCTTTAGTATAAAATTTGACAAATTATTTAAAGAGAATTGTAATTTATAGGTTAATAAAGAAATAATTGAATAATTAAAGGTGATAAAATACAAAACACAAAAAGAGGCCAGTTGCAAGGTTGGGTGGGCATTCCAAAAGCCGATGCCCAATTTTTGAACTTGTTCTTTGATGAGGGCTTTTCGGAACCTCCATGAAATCTAGTTGCTATATAAGTGTGTCTTGGCTTTTATCTGGTTGGCTACTCCATCTTTGATTAGGCTTTAAGACTTATTTTGTATTTTCTAGTGGAACTCGAGCCCACACAATGCTGTGGTATGATACAATGCAAATATGCATAGTTATTTATTACATTATAAGTATTATTTTTTTAAATTTTAGTTAAGTTTGTGTGTTTATTTAGTTATGAAAATGTTATTTTAGTTCCAAATGCTTTTTTATGTTTTTTGTATGTTTTATATATGTTTTTAGGTTCAATTGATGCGTTAAAAGGACTTTGGACTTGTTAGAATGAAGTATGAAGCTCAAGAAGCAAAAGGAAGTTGAATTGATACTATGCTGACTCATTAAAACTGGAATGAGTCATGATAGAGCTAATCCGTGCCGACTCATCTTGGTGTGCCGACTCGTTCCATCATCAAAGGGTTGTAACTTTTCAGTTTTGAGTAGTTTTTGTATTTTAGCCATAACTTCTTCTACAGACATCCAAATGAAGTGATTCAAATTGCCCTAGAAAGATAAATCAAAGATATAGAACTTTTATGAAGGAAAATTTTTAACATAAAGTCTTGTAAAAGGACGAAAATGCCCTAGAATTTCCTATATCTATATAGAGTTGTTACCCTTCAATTAAAAGGGTACCTTTCCAATTGTAACTTCTTTTAACCACCTCTAGGGTATATATATATGTCAAATGTAACCTGTAAAAAAGAGACTAGAGAGAGCAATATCTCAGTTGTATGTGAAGAAATTTATGAGAAACATATATAGTATTAGAATTAGAAATACAAATTTTCATTAGGACTTAGTTTATTATTTTGAAGATCAAGTTAACAAGAAAGAAGAGAAGATTGCTCTACACCAAGCAAGTACTAGAAGGCTTAGTAAAAAGGGTTTTATCAATTCTGTTTCTTCTTCTTTTGTTGTTCTTTAACTATGTTTCTTGGCTAAGTCTTGTTTGAGAATTGCAATGATGAATTAAATAAGAACTACATTTTTTATCTTATCTTGTTATGATTTAATTTCAATTAGTGCTTAATTAAGTTATTTATGATTGATCACCATATGTAACTTTTTTTAATCAAATTATTTACATTGAGAGAGCTTGTAGACTCTAGATGGGAATATCCTTAATTAATAATGAGAGTTGCTTTTATGGATTTATTGGTATAATGTGATTTATGGTTTTCTCTTATCCCTATAATACACCGAGTGAGCTTGTAGACTCTAAGAGGAAATACTTCTAATTGATAATGAGAGTTACTTTTAAGGACTTTACTTTAATCTAACAACGAGAGTTGCTTTTAAAGATTATACGCACTAATTTCCAATCAATATGATTTATGATAATCTTTTATAAGTTCTTGTTTATATTCTGAATTGTGATTTTCATACATTTATATATATTTTTTTATTTTTTTTTAGGATTTTAGTATATTAGTAGTAATTAGATTTCTTAATTAGTTTCAATTATTATCTTGACTTAGTTTTGCCTATCCATTTGAGTAACTAATCGGTTAATATAAAATTTTAATTAGTTAATTCTAAAAGGTTAATGTAAAATTCCCCAATTGCCAATGTTTGACACCCTTCTTACTCTATACTAAGTCCTTACAGACTACAGTTATACAATTCTACCCACTTCAAAATTTGGCGCCGTTGTCGGGGATTGGTTAGTGTAATTGGTTTAAAATTTTTTATTAACTTAGGTTAGAGAAAAGTTGTTTTAGGCCTTGTTTTTACTTTTGTTTTGTTTCTTTATTATTATTATTATTATTATTATTATTATTACTATTATTATTATTATTATTATTGATTATTTTGTTTGATTTATTCAATTGTGAGTTTACATTTTTTGTTTTATGCTTACTAGAAGTACTAGTGATAATAATTTGTACTTTGATCCTAAAATTGATTTACTTATACAAAATTTGCGCAGGGAATAAAGGCAAAGAAGTGAAAATTGATAGAATTTTAATAATATGGCTCAACCGAAGAGAAGGACGTTAGGTGATTTTTCAATGCCTAACTTCTCGGGTAGTTTCGGTGGAATTTTAGCTTCAGCTATTGCCAACAACAATTTTGAGATCAAGCCAAGTATTATCCAAGTGGTGCAAAATAATTAGTTTGGAGGCTTACAATGAGAAGATCCTTATGCTCACATATTGACTTTCCTTAATATGTGTGCAACCTTCAAGAACAATGGTGTGACAGATGATGTAATAAAGCTAAGACTCTTCCCTTTGTCAGTCAAGGACAAAGCACAACTTTGGCTTGCTAATTTGCAAAATGAATCAATCATAACATAGGATTAATTGAAGTAAGCATTTCTGCATAAATATTTTCTACCACACAAGAGGGCCATGTTTTGAAATGAGATTACCACTTTCAAGAAAAATGGAAGTGAGATAATTTATTCAGCTTGGGAGAGGTTTAAGGAACTTTAACAGCAGTGTCCACATCATGGTTTGCCAGAATGGATGATTCCTTAAATTTTCAATAATGGATTGATGGATGAAAATAGAAACATTGTCAATGCAGCATCTGGTGGGAAATGGATGGATAAAATAGCTAGAGAGGCTGTTACATTGCTAGAAGAGCTTGCATCATAAGGATACATGGGTGAAGAAAATACTATGGCTAAAGCAAGAGGAGTTTTAGAACTTGACACAATTAAGATGCTAAATGCAAAGGTAGATGCCCTCACCAAATTGGTAAGTAATTCTCAAATTAATTCATTAGAATGTGCTAATGCGGTTTGTGAGACTTATAGATGATCTCATTCTTATCCTCAATGCAATGCAATTGCAAATGAGGATGTGAATTATGTGCAAAGAGGTTTTAACTAAAGAATGGGGTTGAATTCCAAAACTTATAATCCTCAATGGAAGAACCATCCTGGATTCTCATGGTCAAACCCATCCTCTCAATTAAACCCTCCATATAACCCAAACACTAAACCTCAAAACCTACCTGGATTTTCCATGAAACAATAACCCTTTAATCCTACCCAATATAAACCCAACCTTGAAACTCTTATGGAGCAATTTGTTAACCAACAAATAGCCATCAATAAGCAAAATGAGGAGCAATTTAAGCAACTCAATTCTAAACTTGAGCAGATTGCTACCCATAACTGCATCCTTGAAACCCAAATTGCCTAACAAGCCTCTACCTCAAGCACTAAACCTTTGGGAAAGCTTCCTAGCCAACCGGAGTATGTACAAAAAGAGTCTTGTTAAGCAATCACATTGCATACTGGTATGGAGGTTGAAAAGGATCTTAATAAGAAAAATAAAAGGGTTAATAATGACGATGGAGTAGAGATTGAGGAAGTGGATGTTAGAAGTAAAAATGATGATAAAAGTGCAAAGAAAGGTAATAAGGAAAGTGCCATCCCATTAAAGAATGATGAACCAAAGGTAGATGTTCAATCTCTTCCTTTTCCCCAAAGGTTCATAAGGTGGAATTTGTACAAGCAGTTTGGTAAATTCCTTGATTATCTTAAGGATATCACTATCACTATACCATTTACAGATGTTATTAGAGATATGCCAGCTTGGGGTAAATTCTTGAAGGATATTGTTAGCCATAAGAGTAAGCTTGAAGATTATGGTTTAGTATCTCTTGTTGAAGAATCCAAGGCTATGTACTCCAAGTCTCCACCCAAGCTTAAGGATCCTGGTTCATTTATAGTTCCTTGTGTAATTGGATGTATGCATTTTAATAAAGCTTTATATGATATTGGTGCTTGTGTTAGTCTTATGCCATATTTAATTTATAAAAACCTTGATTTACAAGAACTTAAACCTACTAATATATGTCTTTCCATGGCGAATAAATCTATTACATATCCACTTGGCATTTTAGAAAATGTGCCAATAAAAGTGGGTAAGTTTGTGATACCAGCTGACTTTGTTGTATTAGAAATGGAGGAGGATCTTGAGATCCCAATTTTGTTTGGAAGACCATTTTTAAGGACAGTAAGAGCAATTATTAATATGAAGAAAGGAAAGATCACATTGGAAGTGAATAATGAATGTATGGAATTTGATGTTTTGAATATAATGAAGTCAACACCCATAGAATTGGCAAGTAGAATTGATTCTATTGATGTTATTGATGGATGACGAAGTAATTCATGAGTGTTTAAGGAATGACTCTATAGAGATATACAAGAAGCAAGAAGCTAATGAGAAGATTTTTGAAGTAATCCTATACAAATCTTCTCAATGGAAATCAAGATTTGAACCTATAAGAAGTGAGGATGATCCAAAGGATAATACACCTTGTGAGGAAGTCAAGGTGGAGCTCAAGCCATTGCCATCAAATCTCAAATATGCATTTCTTGACTCTAATCTTGAATTTCCTTTTATTGTTAATTCATCCTTGCCTAGTAATGATGTTAATGCTGTATGTGATGAGTTGAATAATAAAAAAAGTGTCATTGGTTATTCTATAAATGATTTGAAAGGTATTAGTCCTAATACATGTATGCATAGAATTCTTTTAGAGGATAATGCCAAGCCTTCTATTGAAGGTCAAAGGCAGTTGAATTCCACTCTTAAAGAAGTGGTGAGAAAAGAAGTGACTAAGTTGCTTGATAACGGAATCATTTATTCCATTAGTGATAGTAATTGGGTAAGCCCCATTCAGGTTGTACCAAAGAAGGGAGGCTTAACTGTTGTTAGAAATGAATCTAATGATTTGATACATACTAGAACTATCACAGGATGGCATATATGTATAGATTATAGAAAACTGAATAAAGCAACTAGGAAAGATTATTTCCCATTGCCTTTTATTGACCAAGTTCTTGAAATATTAGTAAACTTTTTTTTTTGTTATTTGGATGGACTTAGTGGATTCTATCAAATTCCTATCCATCCTGAGGATCAAACTAAAACTACTTTTACATGTCCGTATGGAACTTTTTCTTTTAGACGTATGCCTTTTGGTTTATGTAATGCACCAGCTACTTTTCAAAAATGCATGTTTTCCATATTTAGTGATCTACTTAATGATTGTGTAGAAGATTTTTTGGATGACTTTAGTGTCTATGGTATTGACTTTTCTAATTTTTTAGACAACTTATCTAAAGTACTTAACATGTGTTTTGAGCATGGATTAATCTTAAACTGGGAAAAGTGCCATTTAATGGTGAAAGAAGGCATAGTTCTTGGACATATGGTTTCAAAGTGAGGCGTTGAAGTCGACAAGGTGAAGATAGAAATAAATGATTGAAAAATTACCACCTTCGAAGCGTGTTAAGGATATAAGAAGTTTTCTTGGACATGCAGGCTTTTATCAAAGGTTTATTAAAGACTTTTCAAAGATAGCAAAGCCATTGTGTAGGTTACTTGCTAAGGAAGCTACTTTTGAGTTTGATGATGCATGCTTGGAAGCATTCAAATTTTAAAGAAGGCTCTTGTTTCCACACTTGTCTTGCAACCACCTAATTAAGATAATGTGTGATGCTAGCAACTTTGTTGCAGGGGCTGTTTTGGGATAAAGAAAAGAAGGCAAGCCTTATGACAAAGAAAAGAAGGCAAGCCTTATGTGATTTATTATGCCTACAAATTACTTTATGAAGCTCAAATCAACTATACCACTACATAAAAGGAGATACTTGCTATTGTTTATGAATTTGATAGGTTTAGAGCGTGCCTTATGGGGCAAAAGGTGATTGTTTATTCAGATCATGCTACTCTTAAGTATCTTATAAGAAAGAAAGATGCAAAACCTAAACTCCTACATTAGATCTTAATGCTTCAAGAGTTTGATTGGGAAGTGAGAGACAAGAAATGAAGTGAGAACTTTGTAGCGGATCATCTATCAAGGCTAGATCAAGATGGATTAAAGAAGCATGATGATGATGTGCCAATCAATGAGGCATTTCAAGGTGAACATCTTCTAAGTGTCGCATTAAAAGAACTTTCGTGGTTTATAGATATTGCAAATTATTTTGTAAGTGGTATTCTTCTTTATGGTATGGATTATAGACAAAGAAAAAAGTTTTTACATGACTATAGATTCTACTATTGGGAGGAGCCATTACTTTACAAAAGGTATGCAGATGGTTTGATTAGAAGATGCATTTCTCAAGATGAAATCCAAGATGTTTTGAAGAATTGTCATTCTTTTGATGTTGGTGGACATTTTGGAGCATCAAAGACAACATCTAAGGTACTATAATATGGTTTTTGGTGGCCTACTTTGTTTAAGGATGCTATAGAATATGTGCTTACATGTGATAAATGTCAATGGATGGGGAATATATCAAAGAAACATGAGATGCCTTTGAAAGGGATTCTTGAAGTCGAAATCTTTGATGTATGGGGAATAGACTTCATGGGTCCATTTCATAGTTCCTTGGGTTACAAGTATTTTTTGGTCATGGTTAATTATGTCTCCAAGTGGATTGAAGCAATGCCGACAGTGATAAATAATGCTAGCGTGGTTAAGAAAATGCTTAAGAAAGTAATTTTTCCAAGATTTAGTACCCCTAGAGCATTGATAAGTGATGAAGGTTCACATTTTTGTAACCATATGATTGAAGCTCTCTTAAAGAAGTATGGAGTAACACACAAGGTTGCTACTCCATATCACATACAAACAAGTGGGCAAGTTGAGGTGAGTAACCGAGAAGTTAAATGGATTCTTGAGAAAATAGTTTCCTCATTAAGGAAAGATTGGGCATTGAAGCTTAATGATGCATTATGGGTATATAGGACAACTTTTAAGACTCCAATAGGCCTTACTCGTTATCAATTGATTTATGGGAAGTCATGTCATTTACCCATAGAGCTTGAGCATAAGGGATATTGGGTGACAAGAGCTTTGAATTTTGACTTGATGTAGGTAGGTAAGAAAAGATTACTTCAGCTTAATGAACTCGATGAGTTAAGAATGAATGCTTATGAGAATGCAAAGTTATATAAAGATCGCACTAAGTTATGGCATGATAAGCATTTGATCAATAAATAATTTCATGAGGGAGAACTTGTTTTGCTTTATCATTCAAGATTGAAATTATTTCCAGGCAAGTTAAAATCACGTTGGTTAGGCCTTTTTACGGTTGTTAAGGTATATCCTTATGGTGTAGTGGACATTACTAATAGTAAAAGGGAAATTTTCAAGGTAAATGGACATCATCTTAAGCCTTACTTGATCGGTGAAGTAACTACTCTAAATCTGTCTATCTCTCTCTCTACTTCTTGATGAAATAAAGGTAAGACTTTTAACTTTAACACATTTTTATTTTATTATACATTTTTTTTCATTTTATATTCCTATTTCATTCTTATTTTATTTCATTTAATTAGCAAAATTATTTAGTTTTTATAAGGTTTTAAAGTTATTTTTATAAGGTTTTTGAATTACACATTTTTAATTTCATAATATTTCTTTTCTTTAGTTTATTTTACTTATTTTATTTACTTGCATACTCTTAGTTTTAGTATACATTTGGTATATTATTAGTATATATTTAGTTTATGGTTAGTTTTTATCTCATTTTCATGCATTTCTTTTACACATATTGTTTAGTTGATAAGTTAGAATTAATTTGTGCATAAAAGTGACTATCACGAGTCGTTACAGTGTAATGAGTTGTTACAAAGACAAAGTGTGCAGAGTTGTTTCAAAAAGGGATGACTAGTGTTAATAAGGAAGGCATGTAACAAGTTGTTACAGTGTAACAAGTTGTTACAGTGTAACAACTCGTAAGAGAGAGTCAACATGTCGAGTCGTTATGCTTGGCATGACTTAACCCATCACCTAGAAAGTTGTCACGAGTTGTTCTTGCGGATCGACTTGAAATAGAAATATATTGCGCTGACTCGATACACCGTGCCGAGTCGTTCCACCTTCACACACATATACATTTCAAAAATTAAATTACACACACTTATAATAACCCTAAATTAGCACCTTTTAGATCTTTTAATTAATGTTTATTTATTTATTAATTCAAATTTGGATTGAAAAGTTATCTTATTACTTTAAAAAGGGTCAAACCTTTTCACATTTCCTTTTCACAATTCATAAATCCTAGAATTTAGGATGGAAGGAAAGAATCACCAACTAACCTATTCTTTCATGAACCATGTGTTTGGTTTTAAGAAGGATGGATTATGTGATCCCCCATCTAATTTCAAGTTGAATGAATTCTGGACATTTTTGACTGATTTGCAAACCCCATTTCAACCTAAAAAAAGAAAAGGCAATGTTCATTAAAGATATGAAATATTAGTTGTTGCATAAGGTCCTAGCATGTGTTGTTTTTCATAAGTTTGAGTTTAATAGGGTTTCTGCACAAGAAATGTTTCTCATGTGGTGTATTCATAATAAGAAACCAATTTATTAGACTTATTGGATATTTAATCAGTTATTGTCTTATGCTCCATGTAAGGATTCACCCTTAATACATGGGCACGTGATCACAATAGTTACGAAAGCCTTGAATGTTGATCTTATCGGTTATACTCGCAAGGTTGAATGCTCTTATTTTACTAACCATGCTTTTGTAAGAGGAGAAGTTATTGATGTAAGATTTTGATTTATTCCTGCCTGATCACATTCATGTTAGCATGGAATTACTAGATCATCCTGAGTTGAGGAACCACCTATTGAATATCAAACAAAAAGTGACCCGGAAGAAGAACTTCCTTAATATCAACCATATGGAGATGTTCCATTGGTTACTTACCCTCTCCAAAGTGCACCGAGCTCTTTAAGTGACCACCCTCCTATTTGGGATCAAATTCTAAACAATCAAATTGCCATGCAAGGGCAATTGAATGAAATGGCATTTCACCAAAAGCAATTGGCTCGTCATCAAGGGAAATTGAAGTACAAGTTTAACCAATACTTTGCTCAATTCGGACACTCAATTAAGTCTCCACCTAATTCTCCAACTGACGACTAGGGAAGTACTTCTATCCTTTCCTTTGTTTTTCTTTTCCTTACATTAAGGACAATGCATGCTTTTAAGTGTGGGGGGGAAGGGATAGATAGATAGTATATTAGTATTAGTATATTAGTTACTTATATATTAGGGTATTATATTAGTCTGCATTTTTGTGTATTTGCATTAATGTTGATTATTCATTTTGCTCCTATATTTAATAATTAGTCATCCTTAATAGTCTTTTTAATTTTTATTGAAGTTAATATGTTTTGTTAATAGTGAATTTTTATTGCTCAATTAGTAGAAGTCTAAGTTTTATGTAGTATAAGTAATAAGTTTATGTTTTTATCTCTTTTTATTATTTCTAAAATCTAAAGAATGTATTAGTCAACTTGGTAACTATGCTTTAGGCTAAGTAGTAATGATTTAAGTTTTGGTTTTCTTAAGGACTTAGGTAACCTTAGAGAAACTATAACCATAATACATAAAACACTTGCTTTTCAATAACGGATAAGGACAATGAAAAAAGAAAAAAATAAATAATAAGTAAATAATTCTTGTGATATGATGCATCTTGAGTAAGTTGTGTGCAATTGAGTATGCTCCTTAGTTGCATTCATTAAGAAAGAGATGTATAATGTCACAAGTAGATGGATCTCGAGTAAGTTGTGTGCATTTATGTTTGCTCCTCATTTGCATTCATTCAAAAAGAGTACATCTAGTAAATATACTTATGAATAAAAAAAAGTCTAAAAATGCCATGAGAAAAGTAAGTTGTTATGTGTGCTTAACCTTGTCTCTAGGTTGTTTTTGTCTCAAGAATCCCTAAGTTTGAAGCATGACTATTTTGGCTAAGAAGCATGGTTAGAACTTTAACTTCCAATCCATGGTAAGAGTACTTGGAGTGTAAGGTTGTTGTCCCATGACAATTTCAAAAGGACTCTTACCTGTGGATTCGAGCTCCATTAAAATTATATTTCATAGCTATACAGATTATATCATGGACTAGCCAAAGCCGTACTTATAGCATCACACAACCAATTTCCGGCCAGACAGCCTGTCCCCTTTTTATAATCTATATAACCATAAATTATAATCTTAATAGAGTTGGTTACTGGATCAATTAAGTTTATGATGTACCAGATCCTTCATAGAGGCAAGTACAGAGCATACTCCTTAATTTAGATAGGTGGAAAAATTGTAATTCATAATCTAACTGTTAGAGAAGAAGAAAGATTTTTTAGAAGGCCATGGTTTATTTAGCTTCTGAGAATTTTTACAAGAGGGTTCTGCCTTCCAACATAGACAGAAAGCTCCTTATATAGAGAAGGAGCTGAGATAAAAGAAGGCCTACAGACAAACAAACAAACAAATAAACAAAGATATCTACTGATAAAAGTAGTATCTTTAAATTACAACCACTTATAACTAATAGGCTCGTGACTTGGAGATAAGTTCTTATCTTCATTACTGTCCTCACTATAGTAAAAGTCTTCATCAGGATCCTGTGAGTGCCCTGCTATTGGCATACGTGGGTCTTCTGAATTATTTGATTTGAAGGAATTTAACCATATCTGTTCTGCAGATGAGTTGGCTTGATAAGGATCAAATGGGTTGTCTTGATAAGGATCAGATGAGCTGGCTTGATAAGGATTAGATGAGCTGGCTTGATAAGGATCAGATGAGCTGGCTTGATAAGGATCATCAATTTGCATGTGAGACGAGATTGATTTAGTCCTTTGTGTCATTTCCCAATATTCCTTGTCTGCTAACAGCTGTTTCCCATAATCAGGAGGAAATATTTCCCATGGGGCATCATCAGATATCTTTGGCCATATCTCTTTTGGAATAATACCATTTTTCTCAAACATGTGTCTTTGAAATTCTCTCCATGGTGAAGGATCTGTAGTATCTATGGTGATATAGTGCATCATTGAATGTCTATAAGTCCCATAGATATTGAAACATGGTACATCAGTGAAAACGCCTTTAGCCTTGAAGAAAGTTCTTTTGAAAGTGATGATTGTATGGCATTCGAGAGGAGGTGCCACATGTTGAGTATAAGCTTCATTCGTCAAATAGGATTTCCATCTTGACAAATTCTGGAACCATTTGAGAAATGTTGACAAATGTGGATTTAAATCTTCGTTCTTCTCAAGCAGGCTGATATACCTTGCAAGCTTTAATGGTTGAAGATCAAATGAGATCCAATATAGATGACAAAGATACCAAAACAGGATTAACAATTCAGGAGGCCAATAAAATTGTTTTTCAGGACTTTGGTTTAAGAAGCTGAAAATACAGGTGAAAGGATAGATAGGATGAAATCCTAATTTGTGAAAGAAATCTGTCCCATATTTTCTGATTAATCTGGATTGAAGTTCGAAAATTTGAGCTCTTGCCTTTTGGTTAAGGATGGTCATGGAAATGTGTGATGGTAAGGATGGAGGAATGCCTTTTTCAAGAAAGTTGGCATTTATAGTTTGATACATGTATATCATGGGAAGAACTTTTAGCCGAAAGGGTTTTTCACAAGAGAAAGGTGGTCTGCTTAAAAGGTCTGGTAACAGGTTATCCTTCCCTTTGATGTGTTCTACTTCAAAGTCATACTTACTGAACCATTCCTTCATTCTGAGAAGTTGAGGATGGGGCAGAGTCTTTCCTTTGAATTCAAGCATTTTTGGAAATGATGAGCAGTCCATCACAACTTTGAAATGAAGACCAATCAGATGAAATTCGAACTTTTTTATGCCATATTTAACTGCCAAGACTTCTTTAAAGGTTGAGTGATAATGGCATTCTGCATCTGTGAATTTTCCACTAGCATGAGCACAAATCCGTTTTTTCTTACTGTCATCTTCTTCTAAAAGAATAGCTCCCCAAAATTGATCGCTTGCATCTGTTTGAAGAATTCTTTTTCCAGTGGAGGGAATCTGGAGATCAGGAAGATTCTTTGTGCAAGTTCTGAGTTGTTCAAAAGCTTTTGTTTGTTCTGAGGACCATGGTGGAGGATTCTTTCTTAGAAGAGCTCTGAGAGGGGCTGTCCTCTTTGTCAAGTGAGGAATAAAATCCCTGAGATAATTGATAATGCCAAGAACTTGTCTGATTTGTTTGACAGAAAGATTTTCTTTTGGAAATCTATCCAGCTCTGTTGCAACATGAGGACCTGGAAGATACTTCCCTTCTTTGAATTTCATTCCAAGAAAATC
The DNA here is from genome assembly GCA_947683625.1 of Mallotus nudiflorus. Taxonomy (NCBI): domain Eukaryota; kingdom Viridiplantae; phylum Streptophyta; class Magnoliopsida; order Malpighiales; family Euphorbiaceae; genus Mallotus; species Mallotus nudiflorus. Next base: position 103,259 of record CANTUR010000738.1, read on the forward strand.
TATCTCTGTTTGGCCAATAAGCATTTTGGTGGGTGAAAGCATGACACCATAATGACGTACAAGATTGGCAAATTGTTGGAGCAGTTTCTCATGGGCTTTTATATCTGCAGAGAACAAAAGAATATCATCAATATAAACAAGGGCGCTGGAGAGGATGGGCTCAAAGATTTTGGTCATAGCCCGTTGGAATAGTGATGGGGCTACTTTGAGTCCAAAAGGCAGCACATTCCATTGATAGTGTCTATTTGGAATACAAAAGCCTGTTTTGTATCTGTCCTCTTCTCTGATTCCAAGTTGCCAAAATCCAGCCTTCAAGTCAAATTTTGAAAGGATTTTAGCTCCCGCCAAAAATGCAAATAATGAGGAAATTTTTGGCAAAGGGAATTTATCATCCCTTAGGAAGAAATTTAAAGGCTGATAGTCGATCACCAATCTCTTCTTCCCACGAACTTGTTCTGATCTTTTGTTTACATAAAAAGCTTGGCATGCCCATTTTGATTTTGTGGGAGTAATCAGGCCTTGGTCTTCCAATTGGTTGCATTCTTCAATTGCCAATTTAAGATCAGAGGGAGTCATTCCTGGATGAGTTGTCTTTGTTGGATTGATGTCTTCATTTTGTTTGAAAGGTAAGGAGATGAAAAACTCCTCATTTTTCCACAATGGTGATGAGCATTTTTGAAGAAACTCTGTATGAGACTGAGCACTGCATTCTTTCAGTAATAACTCATGAATAGTTTGAAGATTTGGTTGAGAAATGGCTTGGTCAACAAAAAGGATAGATGAAATATTGGTGAATGGTTGAAAGTATTTCTTGAACTTGAGTCCACTTGGAAGAATTCTCAAGTCTTTCATCTTCCAATAGACATCAAAGCCAATGACAATATCTTTTCCAGGTAAAGAGGATCCAAGAACATGGGTCCAGGTGTAACAATTTGGAAAGAATTGGATCTTTATTGGGTGTCTGGTTTTAAGGCTAGTTTCAAGTAATTCTCCATTAGCTGTAGAGAAATACTCAGAATGATGTTTCCAACATTCTTTGGGTAAGGCTTTTGGGTTAAGAATGGTAGTTTTGGCTCCAGTGTCGATCAAGGCCACAAGTTTTACGGGTTTGGAATAACTGGTTGGGTAAACTTGGATAAGGAACAAAGGTATTGGATGTTTTTCATGAGTTAGGGCTATCATGTCTCTATTATGACCACCAATTAAGAATTGGTTATTCCAGGACTCTGTTTCAGAGCTAGAATTTTCTGAGTCTGTCTCTTGGCCTATAGCAAAAACACATTCTGGTGAAGCTTCTTCTTCTTCTGAAAAGAGAGACTCAAGATCAGCATCATTCAAATCTACTTTAGTGATTTGCTGAATTTGTTGAATCATTTGCTCAGTCTTCTTTGTTTTTGAAGGGCAGCTTTTTGCAAAATGGCCCTTTTTTCCACAAATGTAGCATGTATCAGTTTTTTCTTTGCCACGGAACTTTTTCTTCTTGTAATACTTCCACTTCTTAAACTGGGATCTCTTTCCTTTCTTCTTCAGTTTGAAAAAATGTTTCTTCTTCTTTGATGGACAGACACAAACATTAACATCTTTGCATTTGATCTGCAAATCAGGCCTATCACATGAAAGTTTTCCCAAAGGATTCTTCTTACTGCCCAGATACAGTTTAATCATCTTCCTTTGATCACATAACTGTGTATGAGCCTGAATCATGATCTGATACAAATGTCCCATTGGCACATCTCCAACTTTGTAATTTGATTGTTGAAGGATTGAAAACATTCGAGAGGCAAGAATCTCTGGAATAGAAGCCAAAAAAGCTTGTTTTAGATCAGGATTAGCAGTGCCTCCTAACAGGTAAAATCTAGTAGACATATTTTGGAAATGTCTTTCTAGATCTTTCCTTTGTAGCGAGCAACATTTCATCTGGTAATACTCCTTTCGTGCAACTTCAAGATCATCATCCCATTTTCCTAAGAACTCATAATGCAAGAGTCCTAGGAAATCTTCTGGTGATGTGGCATCCATCAACTGAGTTCTAGCATAAGCATTGAGGGAAGCATACCAGTTTGCTAGCTTTCCCACTATCTTTGCAAGAAATGTTTCAATAACAACCCTGATTTCTGCTCCAGGAATAAGCATTTGTCCAGCTATCCATGCTCTAAATTCCAGAAATCTATTCCTGTATTGTGAAGGAGGAACGTCATCCAGGGTGAAGTAATTTCCAGTACCTTTCTTGAAATTTGTTTGCGGATTTGGCTGCGGTGTCCTGGGCTGTTCATATTCTTCTTCTGGATCATCAACTTCTTCAACTTGAGGTCCTCTAGAAGATGTAGCATCATCAGCCATCAATTGGTAAGGTATTTCATAATCCGAATCAGAGTCACTTTCTGAAGATTCAGAAGATGGACTTTCTTTTGAATCAGATTCAATTGAAAAGCTGGGCATGACATTTTCAGCACATTTTTCCAAAAAGGAAGAGATAGGGTTCACCATCATTAGAGGGTGTTCTGGCTCTTTTGGTGATGAGGTTGGTGAGGTATTTTTTTGTAATGATTCAGAAGGTGTTGTTTTAGGTTTCTCAATTTGAGAGAAATGGACTGTTTTTCCTTTCTTTGTTGTTGTTTCATCAGAGGACTGTGGAATTTTTGATGAGGATCTAAATCCTTGAAAATTTGGAGGAATATTCAAGGGGGCTGTTGGTGCAGGAAATAAAGATTGGGTGGAAGAGGCTGTGTATGGTGAACTGGGAATTGAATAAGGGTTGTACAAAAGTCCAAAAGGATCTGGAGAGAAGGATTTTGAAGAGGTTTGTGAAGACAACTCTTCTTTCTTTCTTTTAAGATCCTTTTCAAGTTGGTCAACCTGAGCTTTCAAGTTTAAAATCTCTGTTTCTTTCATTGAAATGCTATTCAATGTGCCTTTGTTGCTGATAATCCGCATCAGTTCCTGGTGCTTCATTTCTATCTGCCTTTGTAATTCTGTATGAACGGCTGTCATTCGTTTTTCAAAGGCCTGGAACTTTTTTTCTGCCAAATTCATATGTTCAGCAACTCCATCAATCTTTTCTTCAATAAGCTTCAATTTTTGATTTTGAGCACAAGCATTTTGTGTCTGCCAGTTGACTACTGCTTCAGCTGGAGTTGTTTGTCTAGGTCTGCCATCTGCATCAACAATATTCGTTTCTAGGACAAAAGGTTGCATGGTAATTTGGTTTTTTGTTTCTTTGGCTAAGGGAGGAAAATCTGTGGGTTGAAACATACAGATTTGGGGTAAAGACTTTGGCTTTTGAATCTCGGTTGAGTTTTCTTTTTTTATCCATTTCAAAGCTTTGTTGTAACATGGAAGGGGAGATGTCTTAGGTTTTGGCTGGACAGGAGGTATTTGAGGTTTGCAAGGTTCAGGAGGAATATTTTGGGTAACTGGTGGTTTGTACCAAGCAGGAGGAGAATATGATACCAGATAATCATATTTTCCTGAAGGTTGTCCCAGAGTGCAGATGCTTGAATCTCCATCTTCATATCTTCTTCTGAATTCCTTTTCACTATTTTTTTCTGAAGACTTCTTCTTTTTCTTTTTCTTCTCACCATCATCAGAGTAGGATGCAGCATAACAATCATCACAATCACAATAATCAAAATAACAGTGACCATCACGCTTAAAAGCATAAACTGGTCTTCCAGAATTGTCAAAAGAGGCTACAGGAATGTTATCTTCTGGAGCCCAAGGATTGATCATGAATTGCGTATTAAAAACTGTAGGAGTCTCCTGTTTTCTCCTAAAGATTGTATCAACTGATCCATCAGATCTTTTGATATGCACCGGGTCTGTACCTTGAATTGGTTCCATTGTCTCATGCAACTTCTCATAATTAGTGATCCACTTTTCTGGGAATAATTTTAACAAATCATTCCTAGACAGTTGTTTGGGTGTGTGGATGCATGTGGGAGTATTATGAGAGTCTGCCTTTATGAACAAAGCATCATTTTGGACACATGGTAGTGACAAGTTGATAGCATGGTTTTGGAGACGGTAGACAATTTGGTAGTGAAGAGTGGCTACTTTGGCTGTGGAAATTTGTTCAGCACCAAGGATTTGGAGTTGGGCTTTTAAAGCCCTTGTAAACAGACCCACTTCCTCTATAAAGGAATATGTTCAAGCCTCCAGCTTTGATCAACACCATATACCAGCCTCTCAGACAGAACAATTTGTGACCTTAGAAATTCCTCCAGAATTTCTAAGAACTTGGCTAAACCAGGGATACACTCATATCCACTTTGGAGCTATAAGGTTGGGACTCTCCTACCATGGTTTTCCAGAGCTCCATTAAAATTATATTTCATAGCTATACAGATTATATCATGGACTAGCCAAAGCCGTACTTATAGCATCACACAACCAATTTCCGGCCAGACAGCCTGTCCCCTTTTTATAATCTATATAACCATAAATTATAATCTTAATAGAGTTGGTTACTGGATCAATTAAGTTTATGATGTACCAGATCCTTCATAGAGGCAAGTACAGAGCATACTCCTTAATTTAGATAGGTGGAATAATTGTAATTCATAATCTAACTGTTAGAGAAGAAGAAAGATTTTTTTAGAAGGCCATGGTTTATTTAGCTTCTGAGAATTTTTACAAGAGGGTTCTGCCTTCCAACATAGACAGAAAGCTCCTTATATAGAGAAGGAGCTGAGATAAAAGAAGGCCTACAGACAAACAAACAAACAAACAAACAAAGATATCTACTGATAAAAGTAGTATCTTTAAATTACAACCACTTATAACTAATAGGCTCGTGACTTGGAGATAAGTTCTTATCTTCATTACTGTCCTCACTATAGTAAAAGTCTTCATCAGGATCCTGTGAGTGCCCTGCTATTGGCATACGTGGGTCTTCTGAATTATTTGATTTGAAGGAATTTAACCATATCTGTTCTGCAGATGAGTTGGCTTGATAAGGATCAGATGGGTTGTCTTGATAAGGATCAGATGAGCTGGCTTGATAAGGATCAGATGAGCTGGCTTGATAAGGATCAGATGAGCTGGCTTGATAAGGATCATCAATTTGCATGTGAGACGAGATTGATTTAGTCCTTTGTGTCATTTCCCAATATTCCTTGTCTGCTAACAGCTGTTTCCCATAATCAGGAGGAAATATTTCCCATGGGGCATCATCAGATATCTTTGGCCATATCTCTTTTGGAATAATACCATTTTTCTCAAACATGTGTGTTTGAAATTCTCTCCATGGTGAAGGATCTTAGTATCTATGGTGATATAGTGCATCATTGAATGTCTATAAGTCCCATAGATATTGAAACATGGTACATCAGTGAAAACGCCTTTAGCCTTGAAGAAAGTTCTTTTGAAAGTGATGATTGTATGGCATTCGAGAGGAGGTGCCACATGTTGAGTATAAGCTTCATTCGTCAAATAGGATTTCCATCTTGACAAATTCTGGAACCATTTGAGAAATGTTGACAAATGTGGATTTAAATCTTCGTTCTTCTCAAGCAGGCTGATATACCTTGCAAGCTTTAATGGTTGAAGATCAAATGAGATCCAATATAGATGAAAAAGATACCAAAACAGGATTAACAATTCAGGAGGCCAATAAAATTGTTTTTCAGGACTTTGGTTTAAGAAGCTGAAAATACAGGTGAAAGGATAGATAGGATGAAATCCTAATTTGTGAAAGAAATCTGTCCCATATTTTCTGATTAATCTGGATTGAAGTTCGAAAATTTGAGCTCTTGCCTTTTGGTTAAGGATGGTCATGGAAATGTGTGATGGTAAGGATGGAGGAATGCCTTTTTCAAGAAAGTTGGCATTTATAGTTTGATACATGTATATCATGGGAAGAACTTTTAGCAGAAAGGGTTTTTCACAAGAGAAAGGTGGTCTGCTTAAAAGGTCTGGTAACAGGTTATCCTTCCCTTTGATGTGTTCTACTTCAAAGTCATACTTACTGAACCATTCCTTCATTCTGAGAAGTTGAGGATGGGGCAGAGTCTTTCCTTTGAATTCAAGCATTTTTGGAAATGATGAGCAGTCCATCACAACTTTGAAATGAAGACCAATCAGATGAAATTCGAACTTTTTTATGCCATATTTAACTGCCAAGACTTCTTTAAAGGTTGAGTGATAATGGCATTCTGCATCTGTGAATTTTCCACTAGCATGAGCACAAATCCGTTTTTTCTTACTGTCATCTTCTTCTAAAAGAATAGCTCCCCAAAATTGATCGCTTGCATCTGTTTGAAGAATTCTTTTTCCAGTGGAGGGAATCTGGAGATCAGGAAGATTCTTTGTGCAAGTTCTGAGTTGTTCAAAAGCTTTTGTTTGTTCTGAGGACCATGGTGGAGGATTCTTTCTTAGAAGAGCTCTGAGAGGGGCTGTCCTCTTTGTCAAGTGAGGAATAAAATCCCTGAGATAATTGATAATGCCAAGAACTTGTCTGATTTGTTTGACAGAAAGATTTTCTTTTGGAAATCTATCCAGCTCTGTTGCAACATGAGGACCTGGAAGATACTTCCCTTCTTTGAATTTCATTCCAAGAAAATCTATCTCTGTTTGGCCAATAAGCATTTTGGTGGGTGAAAGCATGACACCATAATGACGTACAAGATTGGCAAATTGTTGGAGCAGTTTCTCATGGGCTTTTATATCTATAGAGAACAAAAGAATATCATCAATATAAACAAGGGCGCTGGAGAGGATGGGCTCAAAGATTTTGGTCATAGCCCGTTGGAATAGTGATGGGGCTACTTTGAGTCTAAAAGGCAGCACATTCCATTGATAGTGTCTATTTGGAATACAAAAGCCTGTTTTGTATCTGTCCTCTTCTCTGATTCCAAGTTGCCAAAATCCAGCCTTCAAGTCAAATTTTGAAAAGATTTTAGCTCCCGCCAAAAATGCAAATAATGAGGAAATTTTTGGCAAAGGGAATTTATCATCCCTTAGGAAGAAATTTAAAGGCTGATAGTCGATCACCAATCTCTTCTTCCCACGAACTTGTTCTGATCTTTTGTTTACATAAAAAGCTTGGCATGCCCATTCTGATTTTGTGGGAGTAATCAGGCCTTGGTCTTCCAATTGGTTGCATTCTTCAATTGCCAATTTAAGATCAGAGGGAGTCATTCCTGGATGAGTTGCCTTTGTTGGATTGATGTCTTCATTTTGTTTGAAAGGTAAGGAGATGAAAAACTCCTCATTTTTCCACAATGGTGATGAGCATTTTTGAAGAAACTCTGTACGAGACTGAGCACTGCATTCTTTCAGTAATAACTCATGAATAGTTTGAAGATTTGGTTGAGAAATGGCTTGGTCAACAAAAAGGATAGATGAAATATTGGTGAATGGTTGAAAGTATTTCTTGAACTTGAGTCCACTTGGAAGAATTCTCAAGTCTTTCATCTTCCAATAGACATCAAAGCCAATGACAATATCTTTTCCAGGTAAAGAGGATCCAAGAACATGGGTCCAGGTGTAACAATTTGGAAAGAATTGGATCTTTATTGGGTGTCTGGTTTTAAGGCTAGTTTCAAGTAATTCTCCATTAGCTGTAGAGAAATACTCAGAATGATGTTTCCAACATTCTTTGGGTAAGGCTTTTGGGTTAAGAATGGTAGTTTTGGCTCTAGTGTCGATCAAGGCCACAAGTTTTACGGGTTTGGAATAACTGGTTGGGTAAATTTGGATAAGGAACAAAGGTATTGGATGTTTTTCATGAGTTAGGGCTATCATGTCTCTGTTATGACCACCAATTAAGAATTGGTTATTCCAGGACTCTGTTTCAGAGCTAGAATTTTCTGAGTCTGTCTCTTGGCCTATAGCAAAAACACATTCTGGTGAAGCTTCTTCTTCTTCTGAAAAGAGAGACTCAAGATCAGCATCATTCAAATCTACTTTAGTGATCTACTGAATTTGTTGAATCATTTGCTCAGTCTTCTTTGTTTTTGAAGGGCAGCTTTTTGCAAAATGGCCCTTTTTTCCACAAATGTAGCATTTATCAGTTTTTTCTTTGCCACGGAACTTTTTCTTCTTGTAATACTTCCACTTCTTAAACTGGGATCTCTTTCCTTTCTTCTTCAGTTTGAAAAAATGTATCTTCTTCTTTGATGGACAGACACAAACATCAACATCTTTGCATTTGATCTGCAAATCAGGCCTATCATATGAAAGTTTTCCCAAAGGATTCTTCTTACTGCCCAGATACAGTTTAATCATCTTCCTTTGATCACATAACTGTGTATGAGCCTGAATCATGATCTGATACAAATGTCCCATTGGCACATCTCCAACTTTGTAATTTGATTGTTGAAGGATTGAAAACATTCGAGAGGCAAGAATCTCTGGAATAGAAGCCAAAAAAGCTTGTTTTAGATAAGGATTAGCAGTGCCTCCTAACAGGTAAAATCTAGTAGACATATTTTGGAAATGTCTTTCTAGATCTTTCCTTTGTAGCGAGCAACATTTCATCTGGTAATACTCCTTTCATGCAACTTCAAGATCATCATCCCATTTTCCTAAGAACTCATAATGCAAGAGTCCTAGGAAATCTTCTGGTGATGTGGCATCCATCAACTGAGTTCTAGCATAAGCATTGAGGGAAGCATACCAGTTTGCTAGCTTTCCCACCATCTTTGCAAGAAATGTTTCAATAACAACCCTGATTTCTGCTCCAGGAATAAGCATTTGTCCAGCTATCCATGCTCTAAATTCCAGAAATCTATTCCTGTATTGTGAAGGAGGAACGTCATCCAGGGTGAAGTAATTTCCAGTACCTTTCTTGAAATTTGTTTGCGGATTTAGCTGCGGTGTCCTGGGCTGTTCATATTCTTCTTCTGGATCATCAACTTCTTCAACTTGAGGTCCTCTAGAAGATGTAGCATCATCAGCCATCAATTGGTAAGGTATTTCATAATCCGAATCAGAGTCACTTTCTGAAGATTCAGAAGATGGACTTTCTTTTGAATCAGATTCAATTGAAAAGCTGGGCATGACATTTTCAGCACATTTTTCCAAAAAGGAAGAGATAGGGTTCACCATCATTAGAGGGTGTTCTGGCTCTTTTGGTGATGAGGTTGGTGAGGTATTTTTTTGTAATGATTCAGAAGGTGTTGTTTTAGGTTTCTCAGTTTGAGAGAAATGGACTGTTTTTCCTTTCTTTGCTGTTGTTTCATCAGAGGACTGTGGAATTTTTGATGAGGATCTAAATCCTTGAAAATTTGGAGGAATATTCAAGGGGGCTGTTGGTGCAGGAAATAAAGATTGGGTGGAAGAGGCTGTGTATGGTGAACTGGGAATTGAATAAGGGTTGTACAAAAGTCCAAAAGGATCTGGAGAGAAGGATTTTGAAGAGGTTTGTGAAGACAACTCTTCTTTCTTTCTTTTAAGATCCTTTTCAAGTTGGTCAACCTGAGCTTTCAAGTTTAAAATCTCTGTTTCTTTCATTGAAATGCTATTCAATGTGCCTTTGTTGCTGATAATCCGCATCAGTTCCTGGTGCTTCATTTCTATCTGCCTTTGTAATTCTGTATGAACGGCTGTCATTCATTTTTCAAAGGCCTGGAACTTTTTTTCTGCCAAATTCATATGTTCAGCAACTCCATCAATCTTTTCTTCAATAAGCTTCAATTTTTGATTTTGAGCACAAGCATTTTGTGTCTGCCAGTTGACTACTGCTTCAGCTGGAGTTGTTTGTCTAGGTCTGCCATCTGCATCAACAATATTCGATTCTAGGACAAAAGGTTGCATGGTAATTTGGTTTTTTGTTTCTTTGGCTAAGGGAGGAAAATCTGTGGGTTGAAACATACAGATTTGGGGTAAAGACTTTGGCTTTTGAATCTCGGTTGAGTTTTCTTTTTTTATCCATTTCAAAGCTTTGTTGTAACATGGAAGGGGAGATGTCTTAGGTTTTGGCTGGAAAGGAGGTATTTGAGGTTTGCAAGGTTCAGGAGGAATATTTTGGGTAACTGGTGGTTTGTACCAAGCAGGAGGAGAATATGATACCAGATAATCATATTTTCCTGAAGGTTGTCCCAGAGTGCAGATGCTTGAATCTCCATCTTCATATCTTCTTCTGAATTCCTTTTCACTATTTTTTCTGAAGACTTCTTCTTTTTCTTTTTCTTCTCACCATCATCAGAGTAGGATGCAGCATAACAATCATCACAATCACAATAATCAAAATAACAGTGACCATCACGCTTAAAAGCATAAACTGGTCTTCCAGAATTGTCAAAAGAGGCTACAGGAATGTTATCTTCTGGATCCCAAGGATTGATCATGAATTGCGTATTAAAAACTGTAGGAGTCTCCTGTTTTCTCCTAAAGATTGTATCAACTGATCCATCAGATCTTTTGATATGCACCGGGTCTGTACCTTGAATTGGTTCCACTGTCTCATGCAACTTCTCATAATTAGTGATCCACTTTTCTGGGAATAATTTTAACAAATCATTCCTAGACAGTTGTTTGGGTGTGTGGATGCATGTGGGAGTATTATGAGAGTCTGCCTTTATGAACAAAGCATCATTTTGGACACATGGTAGTGACAAGTTGATAGCATGGTTTTGGAGACGGTAGACAATTTGGTAGTGAAGAGTGGCTACTTTGGCTGTGGAAATTTGTTCAGCACCAAGGATTTGGAGTTGGACTTTTAAAGCTGTTAAGGCATGGGGATCAGAAAGGGCCAGGTTATAATTTGGGAAAAATGTAAAGAATACTGAGCCAGCATTTAAAGATGTTTCTACGGTCCCAATTACAGTATGTTGATACTGTTTATATCTAGAATCCAAAAGAGCGATCCTAGAGAAAACAGGTTGCCCTGCTCTGCCATGGTAGGAGAGTCCCAACCTTATAGCTCCAAAGTGGATATGAGTGTATCCCTGGTTTAGCCAAGTTCTTAGAAATTCTGGAGGAATTTCTAAGGTCACAAATTGTTCTGTCTGAGAGGCTGGTATATGGTGTTGATCAAAGCTGGAGGCTTGAACATATTCCTTTATAGAGGAAGTGGGTCTGTTTACAAGGGCTTTAAAAGATTGTTTCCAGTTTATTTTGGATTTTGAAAAGGCATCATAGGGGTTTAACAGAGGGAATTTTGATTCTTCAATCTTTTGATCTTCAGGGAGATAAGTAAATTCATACAGGTAGTCGGTCTTTTTCTGGGTGGTTTGGTTGATGGGAGGTGATAGGGTAACAGCAACAGACTTAGTTGGCACATACTTATAATCGCATATTACAGAGGGAGTAGAAGAAGGAACAGAAGAGCTTTCTGGTTCTGACATGTTTAAGGATTTCTTCTCTTTCAATCTTCATATGAATTATAATAATTCCACCTTATGGAAAAACAAGGCTCTGATACCAATTTTTATTTCCTGCACCAACAGCCCCCTTGAATATAATAATTCCACCAAATTATAATACGCAATTCATGATCAATCCTTGGGATCCAGAAGATAACATTCCTGTAGCCTCTTTTGACAATTCTGGAAGACCAGTTTATGCTTTTAAGCGTGATGGTCACTGTTATTTTGATTATTGTGATTGTGATGATTGTTATGCTGCATCCTACTCTGATGATGGTGAGAAGAAAAAGAAAAAGAAGAAGTCTTCAGAAAAAAATAGTGAAAAGGAATTCAGAAGAAGATATGAAGATGGAGATTCAAGCATCTGCACTCTGGGACAACCTTCAGGAAAATATGATTATCTGGTATCATATTCTCCTCCTGCTTGGTACAAACCACCAGTTACCCAAAATATTCCTCCTGAACCTTGCAAACCTCAAATACCTCCTTTCCAGCCAAAACCTAAGACATCTCCCCTTCCATGTTACAACAAAGCTTTGAAATGGATAAAAAAAGAAAACTCAACCGAGATTCAAAAGCCAAAGTCTTTACCCCCAAATCTGTATGTTTCAACCCACAGATTTTCCTCCCTTAGCCAAAGAAACAAAAAACCAAATTACCATGCAACCTTTTGTCCTAAAATCGAATATTGTTGATGCAGATGGCAGACCTAGACAAACAACTCCAGCTGAAGCAGTAGTCAACTGGCAGACACAAAATGCTTGTGCTCAAAATAAAAAATTGAAGCTTATTGAAGAAAAGATTGATGGAGTTGCTGAACATATGAATTTGGCAGAAAAAAAGTTCCAGGCCTTTGAAAAATGAATGACAGCCGTTCATACAGAGTTACAAAGGCAGATAGAAATGAAGCACCAGGAACTGATGCGGATTATCAGCAACAAAGGCACATTGAATAGCATTTCAATGAAAGAAACAGAGATTTTAAACTTGAAAGCTCAGGTTGACCAACTTGAAAAGGATCTTAAAAGAAAGAAAGAAGAGTTGTCTTCACAAACCTCTTCAAAATCCTTCTCTCCAGATCCGTTTGGACTTTTGTACAACCCTTATTCAATTCCCAGTTCACCATACACAGCCTCTTCCACCCAATCTTTATTTCCTGCACCAACAGCCCCCTTGAATATTCCTCCAAATTTTCAAGGATTTAGATCCTCATCAAAAATTCCACAGTCCTCTGATGAAACAACAGCAAAGAAAGGAAAAACAGTCCATTTCTCTCAAACTGAGAAACCTAAAACAACACCTTCTGAATCATTACAAAAAAATACCTCACCAACCTCATCACCAAAAGAGCCAGAACACCCTCTAATGATGGTGAACCCTATCTCTTCCTTTTTGGAAAAATGTGCTGAAAATGTCATGCCCAGCTTTTCAATTGAATCTGATTCAAAAGAAAGTCCATCTTCTGAATCTTCAGAAAGTGACTCTGATTCGGATTATGAAATACCTTACAAATTGATGGCTGATGATGCCACATCTTCTAGAGGACCTCAAGTTGAAGAAGTTGATGATCCAGAAGAAGAATATGAACAGCCCAGGACACCGCAGCCAAATCCGCAAACAAATTTCAAGAAAGGTACTGGAAATTACTTCACCCTGGATGACGTTCCTCCTTCACAATACAGGAATAGATTTCTGGAATTTAGAGCATGGATAGCTGGACAAATGCTTATTCCTGGAGCAGAAATCAGGGTTGTTATTGAAACATTTCTTGCAAAGATGGTGGGAAAGCTAGCAAACTGGTATGCTTCCCTCAATGCTTATGCTAGAACTCAGTTGATGGATGCCACATCACTAGAAGATTTCCTAGGACTCTTGCATTATGAGTTCTTAGGAAAATGGGATGATGATCTTGAAGTTGCACGAAAGGAGTATTACCAGATGAAATGTTGCTCGCTACAAAGGAAAGATCTAGAAAGACATTTCCAAAATATGTCTACTAGATTTTACCTGTTAGGAGGCACTGCTAATCCTGATCTAAAACAAGCTTTTTTGGCTTCTATTCCAGAGATTCTTGCCTCTCGAATGTTTTCAATCCTTCAACAATCAAATTACAAAGTTGGAGATGTGCCAATGGGACATTTGTATCAGATCATGATTCAGGCTCATACACAGTTATGTGATCAAAGGAAGATGATTAAACTGTATCTGGGCAGTAAGAAGAATCCTTTGGGAAAACTTTCATGTGATAGGCCTGATTTGCAGATCAAATGCAAAGATGTTGATGTTTGTGTCTGTCCATCAAAGAAGAAGAAACATTTTTTCAAACTGAAGAAGAAAGGAAAGAGATCCCAGTTTAAGAAGTGGAAGTATTATAAGAAGAAAAAATTCCGTGGCAAAGAAAAAACTGATAAATGCTACATTTGTGGAAAAAAGGGCCATTTTGCAAAAAGCTGCCCTTCAAAAACAAAGAAGACTGAGCAAATGATTCAACAAATTCAGCAGATCACTAAAGTAGATTTGAATGATGCTGATCTTGAGTCTCTCTTTTCAGAAGAAGAAGAAGCTTCACCAGAATGTGTTTTTGCTATAGGTCAAGAGACAGACTCAGAAAATTCTAGCTCTGAAACAGAGTCCTGGAATAACCAATTCTTAATTGGTGGTCATAACAGAGACATGATAGCCCTAACTCATGAAAAACATCCAATACCTTTGTTCCTTATCCAAATTTACCCAACCAGTTATTCCAAACCCGTAAAACTTGTGGCCTTGATCGACACTGGAGCCAAAACTACCATTCTTAACCCAAAAGCCTTACCCAAAGAATGTTGGAAACATCATTCTGAGTATTTCTCTACAGCTAATGGAGAATTACTTGAAACTAGCCTTAAAACCAGACACCCAATAAAGATCCAATTCTTTCCAAATTGTTACACCTGGACCCATGTTCTTGGATCCTCTTTACCTGGAAAAGATATTGTCATTGGCTTTGATGTCTATTGGAAGATGAAAGACTTGAGAATTCTTCCAAGTGGACTCAAGTTCAAGAAATACTTTCAACCATTCACCAATATTTCATCTATCCTTTTTGTTGACCAAGCCATTTCTCAACCAAATCTTCAAACTATTCATGAGTTATTACTGAAAGAATGCAGTGCTCAGTCTCATACAGAGTTTCTTCAAAAATGCTCATCACCATTGTGGAAAAATGAGGAGTTTTTCATCTCCTTACCTTTCAAACAAAATGAAGACATCAATCCAACAAAGGCAACTCATCCAGGAATGACTCCCTTTGATCTTAAATTGGCAATTGAAGAATGCAACCAATTGGAAGATCAAGGCCTGATTACTCCCACAAAATCAGAATGGGCATGCCAAGCTTTTTATGTAAACAAAAGATCAGAACAAGTTCGTGGGAAGAAGAGATTGGTGATCGACTATCAGCCTTTAAATTTCTTCCTAAGGGATGATAAATTCCCTTTGCCAAAAATTTCCTCATTATTTGCATTTTTGGCGGGAGCTAAAATCTTTTCAAAATTTGACTTGAAGGCTGGATTTTGGCAACTTGGAATCAGAGAAGAGGACAGATACAAAACAGGCTTTTGTATTCCAAATAGACACTATCAATGGAATGTGCTGCCTTTTGGACTCAAAGTAGCCCCATCACTATTCCAACGGGCTATGACCAAAATCTTTGAGCCCATCCTCTCCAGCGCCCTTGTTTATATTGATGATATTCTTTTGTTCTCTGCAGATATAAAAGCCCATGAGAAACTGCTCCAACAATTTGCCAATCTTGTACGTCATTATGGTGTCATGCTTTCACCCACCAAAATGCTTATTGGCCAAACAGAGATAGATTTTCTTGGAATGAAATTCAAAGAAGGGAAGTATCTTCCAGGTCCTCATGTTGCAACAGAGCTGGATAGATTTCCAAAAGAAAATCTTTCTGTCAAACAAATCAGACAAGTTCTTGGCATTATCAATTATCTCAGGGATTTTATTCCTCACTTGACAAAGAGGACAGCCCCTCTCAGAGCTCTTCTAAGAAAGAATCCTCCACCATGGTCCTCAGAACAAACAAAAGCTTTTGAACAACTCAGAACTTGCACAAAGAATCTTCCTAATCTCCAGATTCCCTCCACTGGAAAAAGAATTCTTCAAACAGATGCAAGCGATCAATTTTGGGGAGCTATTCTTTTAGAAGAAGATGACAGTAAGAAAAAACGGATTTGTGCTCATGCTAGTGGAAAATTCACAGATGCAGAATGCCATTATCACTCAACCTTTAAAGAAGTCTTGGCAGTTAAATATGGCATAAAAAAGTTCGAATTTCATCTGATTGGTCTTCATTTCAAAGTTGTGATGGACTGCTCATCATTTCCAAAAATGCTTGAATTCAAAGGAAAGACTCTGCCCCATCCTCAACTTCTCAGAATGAAGGAATGGTTCAGTAAGTATGACTTTGAAGTAGAACACATCAAAGGGAAGGATAACCTGTTACCAGACCTTTTAAGCAGACCACCTTTCTCTTGTGAAAAACCCTTTCTGCTAAAAGTTCTTCCCATGATATACATGTATCAAACTATAAATGCCAACTTTCTTGAAAAAGGCATTCCTCCATCCTTACCATCACACATTTCCATGACCATCCTTAACCAAAAGGCAAGAGCTCAAATTTTTGAACTTCAATCCAAATTAATCAGAAAATATGGGACAGATTTCTTTCACAAATTAGGATTTCATCCTATCTATCCTTTCACCTGTATTTTCAGCTTCTTAAACCAAAGTCCTGAAAAACAATTTTATTGGCCTCCTGAATTGTTAATCCTGTTTTGGTATCTTTGTCATCTATATTGGATCTCATTTGATCTTCAACCATTAAAGCTTGCAAGGTATATCAGCCTGCTTGAGAAGAACGAAGATTTAAATCCACATTTGTCAACATTTCTCAAATGGTTCCAGAATTTGTCAAGATGGAAATCCTATTTGACGAATGAAGCTTATACTCAACATGTGGCACCTCCTCTCGAATGCCATACAATCATCACTTTCAAAAGAACTTTCTTCAAGGCTAAAGGCGTTTTCACTGATGTACCATGTTTCAATATCTATGGGACTTATAGACATTCAATGATGCACTATATCACCATAGATACTACAGATCCTTCACCATGGAGAGAATTTCAAAGACACATGTTTGAGAAAAATGGTATTATTCCAAAAGAGATATGGCCAAAGATATCTGATGATGCCCCATGGGAAATATTTCCTCCTGATTATGGGAAACAGCTGTTAGCAGACAAGGAATATTGGGAAATGACACAAAGGACTAAATCAATCTCGTCTCACATGCAAATTGATGATCCTTATCAAGCCAGCTCATCTGATCCTTATCAAGCCAGCTCATCTAATCCTTATCAAGCCAGCTCATCTGATCCTTATCAAGACAACCCATCTGATCCTTATCAAGCCAACTCATCTGCAGAACAGATATGGTTAAATTCCTTCAAATCAAATAATTCAGAAGACCCACGTATGCCAATAGCAGGGCACTCACAGGATCCTGATGAAGACTTTTACTATAGTGAGGACAGTAATGAAGATAAGAACTTATCTCCAAGTCACGAGCCTATTAGTTATAAGTGGTTGTAATTTAAAGATACTACTTTTATCAGTAGATATCTTTGTTTGTTTGTTTGTTTGTTTGTCTGTAGGCCTTCTTTTATCTCAGCTCCTTCTCTATATAAGGAGCTTTCTGTCTATGTTGGAAGGCAGAACCCTCTTGTAAAAATTCTCAGAAGCTAAATAAACCATGGCCTTCTAAAAAATATTTCTTCTTCTCTAACAGTTAGATTATGAATTACAATTATTCCACCTATCTAAATTAAGGAGTATGCTCTGTACTTGCCTCTATGAAGGATCTGGTACATCAGAAACTTAATTGATCCAATAACCAACTCTATTAAGATTATAATTTATGGTTATATAGATTATAAAAAGGGGACAGGCTGTCTGGCCAGAAATTGGTGAACTTATTGCCTATGTTATGAAACTTGTTTATTTTATCATTATTGAGCGTTGAAAGTTCAATTATTGAATTATTTTTCTTCTATTTTTCTTCTATTTTTCTTATAACTTCATTCATGATTAAAATGACTTGTTAAGGATGCTACATTTATTTTGGGAGTAAATGAAAATTTTGTTAATCTTTTTCATATTAGATATTTTACTTGCTTATGGGCAAGCAAGGTCTAAGTGTGAGGGAGTTTGATACAATGCAAATATGCATAGTTATTTAGTACATTATAAGTATTGTTTTGTTTAATTTTAGTTAAGTTTGTGTGTTTATTTAGTTAAGAAAATGTTATTTTTAGTTCTAAATGCTTTTTTATGTTTTTTTTTAATGTTTTTTATATGTTTTTATGTTCAATTGATGCATTAAAAGGACTTTGGACTTGTTAGAATGAAGTATGAAGCTGATGAAGCAAAAGGAAGTTAAATTGATAATGTGCTAACTCATTACAGCCAGAACAATTCATGATAGAGCCAATCCATGCTGACTCATCTTGGTGTGCCGACTCGTTCCATCATCAAAGGGTTGTAACTTTTTAGCTTTGATCAATTTTTGTATTTTGCCCATAACATCTTCTATAGATATCCAAATAAGGTGATTCAAATTGATATAGAAAGACAAATCAAAGATCTAGAACGTTTATGAAGGAATGATTTCAAGATAAAGTCATCTAAAAGGAAAAAAATGCTTTAGAAGTTACTATATCTACTTAAAGTTGTGACCCTTCAATTGAAAGGGTACCTTTCCAATTGTAACTTCTTTTAACCACCTCTGGGGTATATATATATGTCAATTGTAACCTATAAAAAAGAGACCAAAGAGAGAAATATCTCAGTTTTATGTGAAAAAATTTATGAGAAAAATATATAGTATTAGAATTAGAAATATAAATTTTCATTAGGACTTAGTTTATTATTTTGAAGATCAAGTTAGCAAGCAAGAAGAGAAGATTGCTCTACACTAAGAAAGTACTAGAAGGCTTAGTAAAAGGGGTTTTTATAAATTCTCTTTCTTCTTGTTTTATTGTTCTTTAACTATGTTTCTTGGCTAAGTCTTATTTAAGAATTGCAATGATGAATTAAATAAGAACTATATTTTCTATCTTATCTTGTTTATGATTTAATTTCAATTAGTGTTTAATTAAGTTATTTATGATTGATCACCATATGTAATTAGTTTTAATCAAATTATTTATATAGAGAGAGCTTGTAGAATCTAGATGGGAATATCCTTAATTGACAACGAGAGTTACTTTTATGGATTTATTGGTATAATGTGATTTATGATTTTCTCTTATCTCTACAATACACCGAGAGAGCCTGTAGAATCTAAGAGGAAATACTTCTAATTGATAACAAGATTTATTTTTAAGGACTTTACTTTAATCTAACAACGAGAGTTGCTTTTAAAGATTATATGCACTAATTTCCAATCAATATGTTTTATGATAATCTTTTATAAGTTCTTGTTTATATTCTAAATTGTGATTTTCATACATATATATAATTATTTTTTTATTTCTATTTAGTATTATAGTATATTAGTAGTAATTAGATTTCTTAATTAGTTTCAATTATTATCTTGACTTAGTTTTGCCTATCCATCTGAGTAACTAATTAGTTAATATAAAATTTTAATTAGTTAATTCTAAAAGGTTAATGTAAAATTCCCTAATTCCCAGTGTTTGACACCCTTCTTACTCTATACTAAGTCCGTAGAGAATAGGGTTATACAATTCTACTCGCTTCATGGTCGCCAAACACTTGGGTGCATGCTAAACCCCATCGCCTATAGTGGTGACTCCACTGGGGACAGAGAAACTGATTCTAAGTATTTTATATTTTATCATCCTTAATTATTCCTTTATTTCTTTTGCATATCTATTGCATTCACTACATTATTGTACATAATGTGCACTGTAGTCCCAAATTAACCTAACAATAGTCATTATTTTGCTACCTATGTTTCACTCAAATCAGGTGGTGGAATATTTGATTATTGTCACTCATGACACGTATGTATCTGTGTCATATGGACCCTTGAGTGGGGAGACATATATGGATTTATATTAATGTGTGAGCCAAAGCCTACTAACCGAGACTCAAGTTCATATAATGACCTAGCAATTTCCCTTAGGAATTTTCAATTGCATGTGTTTTATGCCCTTTAATGGATCCTTAAAATAAAACCTAAGCCCATTATAAATGGACCATGTCAAGGTGGGACTTTTATGCCTACTTTTAGCCCATTTCAAGTGGATGTGGCCAAAATGGACCTTTTATGCCTATTTTGGCCCATTAAAAATGGATCTTGATAAGATAAGGCTTTGATGTCATTCTTAGCTTATTGAGGATGGAATTTGGATTTATTTAGAGAATCCATTAATTGTTTGCTCCATTTTAAGAGTTATCTTGCATATGTTGGTTTATTATCCCCTGTTAATAATTAAAACTTAGACAAAAAATCCTAGGATGAGAAACTCAACATTGAAATGCATGCGAAAGAAATAAGGGTGGAGGCTATCATTTTTGAAGCTTTGTATTTTGTTTCTATGCTATGAGTAAATAAACTACATTTATTTTTTATCTGAAATAATGAAACAAAAAAGAAATTACATATCATGTAGAGTTTTGACATGCAGTCTTACAAATATGGATCTTTTGAGCTCATCTAGGTGGGTTTAATCTAATTCTGGTTGTTTAATTAGAAGCTAGGAAATAGAAATGGCAAGTGGTTTTGATCTTGAGGCCTTTAAAGCATAGTTGGAAGAAAAAGTATTTGTTGAAACTCACTATATAATGATAGAGATGATGAGGAAATAACTAAATTGATCAAAGAAAAGTGGCCTATGAAGCCAACTAACTCGGTTGATCTTAACATCAAAATCCCAATGAAAGAAAAGGAAAAGGATGATGTGGCAGTGCTGGCTGATCTAGTGGGCTGAAAGAATGTGAACCTGACTAAGGATGTGGAACAATCTAATTGTGCCAAGAATATGAATAAGGCCATGATCCAAATGCAAATGATGATGAAAGAAAATGACATGGATGCTCTGATAGACTACACTAATTTAAATCTCGATGAAGAGGATGATCCCTAACCCTAGAAATTTAAATTCCTTGACATGAAAAAGTACTTTGGGACAGAAGACTCGCATTTTCATTTGAAATAATATGTGACTTACATGAAAGCTAATGAATTGACTAAGTCCTAAATAGTCAAGTAGTTCCCTATATCACTGGAAGGCACACTAATTCATTAGTATTATGCTTTGGAACCACGTGTCTAGTTTAACTGAAAAGAATTATGTGCTGTGTTTATGAAGTAGTATGGTCTTAATGTTCAATTAGAACTATCTTTGAGGGATCTGCAGAATACCAAGCAAAGTTCAATGAGTCCTTCACTAACTATTTAACTCATTGGAGGGAAAGTTGGCTCAAATGAGAAATAGACCTGTTGACTTAAATCAATTGATGCTAGTAATGGAAGGGTGTGTCTCAGCCTTGTTTAAGAATTTGAGGGACCTTGAGATCCAAAAATTTGAAGAGCTATACAGATTTGGGGACTACAAAGAGTTAGATTTGGCATGAGAGAAGAGATTCTTTAGGGGAAGATCTAGGGCCAAGGATGGAATTGGCTCA
This sequence comes from Mallotus nudiflorus, assembly GCA_947683625.1. NCBI lineage: Eukaryota > Viridiplantae > Streptophyta > Magnoliopsida > Malpighiales > Euphorbiaceae > Mallotus > Mallotus nudiflorus. The sequence goes on from CANTUR010000738.1 coordinate 124,282, forward strand.
AGTAGTAATGTGTGATTATGGGTCAAATTATAGTACCCTAATCTCTAAGACTTAGTATAAAGCAAAAAGGGTGTCAAACACTCTGGAATTTGGAGTAATCTTGTATTAATCGGATAGATACTTAGATGGATAGGTAAATTAATATTAAATAATAGTAGTCATAATCAATGAATAAAGAAATCTAATTTAATAACTAATTATCAAGAAAACTATAAGAATTATAAGAAACTATTCATAATACTTACATATGAGAAATTACAATTCAGAATCAAATAAGAACTTTAAGCATAAATAGTATACAATGCATGATTGGAAATTAGTTTATAGCCTTCAAAAGCAACTGTCATTGTCAATCAAAGGTATCTCCTCTTAGTGCCTGCATGTACTATCTTATCATTGTACGGATAAGAGAAAACCAATATAGATAGCATACTAATTATATTTCCCTTAAGAAAAAAACCCTTATGTCCAAGTGATTTTCAATACTTAAGTAACTTTAATCATTTTCCACCAAATTGTCCCAACTGTCAATATGAACAAATCGATTAACACATTATGTATGATGGCCAAGCACACATAACACCTTTTGCTCTAATTGAAACTAAATCATAAACAAAATGCATTAAAAGTATTGTTCTTAATATTAATTCATCATTGCAATTTTCATACAAAGACTTAGCCTAGATACATAATCAAAGAGCAACAAAAGAAAACCAAATTCAACATAGAAAAAGAGAGAAAGAGATAAAGGATTGAATAGATAAAACTTCCTTTTATGTCTTCTAAAGGATAATTGATGTATGATGTTCTTCTTTTGTTCTTGGCCTTGCCTTCTTCAAGTGTTTCTTACAATAATGACTCCTAAAACAAATGATAATTGTTCTTTCTCTAAAAAATTACAACTTCTATATTTCTACCTTTTTTATCTACCTCCCTTACTTTAGATAAAAAATGATGTATATATAGACTTCAAAAGTGGATAAAAGTGACTAGAACTTGTTTAGAATTGGAAAGGCACCACTTGACATGAAAAGTCACTCCCCTTTACAGATGCTATAGATTTAGGGGCATTTTTGTCCATTTATATGACTTTAAATATAGAAAGTGCCTTCAAAAAATTGTAGATCATTCTCTTATCTTTCCTTAACAACTTGAATAATCTAATTTGGATATCTGTAGATGAAGTTATGGCCAAAATATGAAAACTACTCACACTAGAAAGTTGCAACACTTTGGCAAGGCATCATTGTGTTGACTCATCACAAGGTGATGACTCATCACAAGGTGATGACTCATCATAGAGGCTCTTTGTTACAAGTCATGCCTATGGTGAGAACTCATGCCTCTTCTCAAGGATCCAAGCTTGACTTATTTTTCTTCCCAACTTGTTCTAATAAACTCCAAGTCTCTTCCAAACATCATTTGAGCCTAGAACATGTTTAAAACCACATGATTAATCATAAAAATAAAACAAGTAAAAACAAAAATTTCATAACCCAATAAACACACCAAACATAATGAAATCAAATGAAAATAAACCTTAACTAACCTAAATAACTGTGCGCATTTGCATTATATCAAACTCCCCCACACTTAGAACTTGCTTGCCCTCAAGCAAGAAATAAAGATCTAATATAGAAAAGCACAAAAAATTTTCATCTCTTCAAAAGCAAATGTAATTATCTTTCCAAGTCATTTCAATAGTGAAAGAGGTTATAAAAGGATATTTTAATAATTAAACTTCAATGCTCCACAATAATAAAACAAACAAGCTTCATAGCATAAGCAATAAATTTACCAATTTATCTCAATTTACTAAGAATAAAATCAAGAATACAAAGTCAAAGTTCTAACAATGCTACTTAGCCAAAATAATTATTCTCTAAACTTAGGAATTCTTATAAGCAAAAGCAACCTTGAGACAATATTAACCATACACATCAACTCACTCTTCTCATGGCATTTTTAGACATTTTATTCAATAATAATAAATATTTTTAGATGTTTTCTTTCTAAATGAATGTAACTAAGGAGCACACTCAATTACACACATCTTACTATACATATATATACTTATGATGTTGCACATCCCTTTCTAAATGAATGTAACTAAGGAGCATACTTAATTACACATAAACTTACTCAAAATGCAAACTTAGAAAGCTTTTTTTTTTTTTTTCATTCTTGGATTTTTTTCTTTTTGTTTTCTTTTTTTTTTCATTATTGTCCTTATCCATTATTGAAAAGTGAGTTCCATGAGTATTTTGGCTATTGTTTCTTAAAGGTAACTCATATTCCTAAGAAAACCTAAGTTGAAGCCCTTACTATCTTAGCCTAAAGCATAGTCAGCAAGTTGGTTAAACATTCTTTTGATTCTATAAATAATAAAAAGAGATAAAAAGAAAAATTTATAGCCTATACTAAATGAAACTTTCAAATTCTATCAATAGAGCATGCCAAATCTAATTATCAATATTAATGCTAACCTCAACCAAAATGAATAAAACTTATAAGACAACTACTTATTAAATATAAGAAGAGAATGAATGATAGAATAAATGTAAACATGCAAAATGAAATAACATATAAATGCAAAACACATAAACATAAAACATATAAACATAAAATATACTAATAATATACAACTAATATACTACTAATATACCACTAATATACTACTAGCATACCAATAATATCCCTTCCCCCACACTTAGAAAAATGCATTGTCCTCAATGTAATAAAAAGAAAGTAAGGGAAAGGAAAGTAGTACTCCCTTAGTCATCAGTTAGGGTAGCAGGTGGAGACTTAATCGGGTACCCGGAATGAGTGAAAAATTGGTTCAACTTGTACTCCATTTTCTATTGACGGTGATCGAGTTATTGGTTACAAATCTCCATGTCATTTGACTGGCATTGCATTACAATCTATGTCTCTAAGATTTGGTCCTAAACAAGTGGTGTTGCATTAGATGAATCACTGGCATCCACTCGAATAGGATAAGTAATCATAAGGACATCACTAAATGGTGTATAAGTAGGTTCTTCCTCCTCAGGATCAGTTTCTTCCTTTTCCTCTACATAATGCTCCTCAACCAAAGGTGGCTATTCAATTCCCCTCCAACATGACCTCATTTTTATAGGAATTATGTAGAATGAGGCATCAATAACTTCTCCATGAATAAATCATTACTTTGTGAAATAGGAACACTTAATAATTATGGTAAAGTTAGAAAGATTAACATTCAAAGATTTAGCAATAATAGTAATCACATGGCCATGAGTTAGGGGTACATCCTTATATGGAGCATAAGCCAACAATTGGTTAAATATCCAATAAGTCTAAGAGACTTATTTCTTATGGTGAATACACCACATTAAAAATAACTCTTGTGCAGAAACCCTATTAAACTCAGTTTTATGAAAAAAGACACATGCAATCACTTTAAGCAATAACTAGTGTTTCAATCTTTAATAAACATAGCCTTTCCTTTCCTAGGATGAAATGGGGTTTGCAAATCAAAAAGAAAAGTTTAGAATTCATTCAAGTTAAAAGATGGTAGGGGTTCACACAATCCATCTTTCTTAAAACCAAAAATACGTTGCATGGATGAGTATGTGAGTTGGTGCTTATTCCCTACCATGTGAAATTCTAGGATTTGTGAATTCTTTGAATTCACATCTAGTGTAGTGTAGAATTCTATGATTAAATCAACATATGTATCTTCATGCATAGATACAAACTTCTTAAGTCCACATTAAGTCATCAATTTATTAAAGGATTTAAGTATACCCACATCTCTTAAAGGGAATTAGGAACATACTTATAAGAGGTGATTTCCCTAAATTTGATCATGGAAAACCTTGCACCTTCTTTATGAGTAAGGATAGGGAACTTTTCCTTGTAAGTTAAGGGTATAAAGGATGTATATAAGGGAATGAAGGAGACACGAAATGTATGGGAATGAATTATAAAGGAAATGGATAGTCAACGGGTATATTTATAGGGGTAGTATGTATGTAAGTTATAGGTTATGAGGTGTAAGTTTGATAGTGAAAGGTCACATGGGTTAGTGAAAAGGTATGAAAAATAGTTAAAAGGCATGACTTTTCTTAGAAAAGAAATTACTTTTTTCACTATTTGGATTTACATTGGTTGAGTATATAAATAGATAAATAGATAAATAAATAAATAAATAAATAGAATAGGATAAATAAAAATGTGTAATAAGTGAAAAATGTTAAGAAAATAAAAGCTTGAAGGTGTGTGTGCATGTCAAATAACAAGGTGTAAGGTTAAGGTTATGGGCACGAGTTGTCACCCATGTTACGACTAGTGATGGTGGGTCTTTATTATGAGTCGGTACATTGTGATGACTCCTCACGGTGTATGTTTGTTGTGAGTCATATGTTGATGACTCGTGATGATATGCCTTGGTTACGACTCGTAACAATGTGACGAGTCATGATAATGTATACTAATATGGGTAATTAAGGCTTCTAATGAGACACTCTTGACAAATGAATGAATTATGTGTAAAAATGGGATAAGCACTAATCATAAACCAAATGTATACTAGAAATAAAGATACTAATTAAAGAAATGTGGATGAATAAGTAAAATAAACTAAGAAAAATAAATAGCATGAAATGGAAAAGAAATGTGTGAATATTACCTGGCTAAAATATTGAAATTCTATAGCTTGACTTTACTATAATTTGATTAAGGTGTAGATAAAGAGATGGATTAGCTTGGAGCAACTGCTTCCTTGATCAAGTAAGGCTTGAGACGATGCCCATTAACCTTAAAAATTACTCTCTTATTATTAGCAATATCAATTACACCATAAGGGTAAACTTTGATAATTTTGAAAGGACCAGACCATTGTGACTTTAATTTTCCCAAAAATAACCTATGTCTTGAGTTATAAAGGAGAATAAACTATCCTTCATAAAATTCCTTCTTAGATAAATGCTTTTCATGCCATAGCTTGGTGCAATCCTTATAGGGTTCAAGCAGATCTTGCTTTAAACATTCATGTATCACCTCTTCTACACATTCATCAAGTACATCAATTGAATTAACTCTATTCACTACTTCCATTAGTGTAGACTTCATCATCTTGAACATATCAAATTCCAAACTCTCATTATTCACTTCTAATGTAATCTTGCCTTTCCTCATATCTATGATTGCTCCAATTGTTAGCAAAAATGGTCTTCCAAATAAAATTGGGATCTCAAGGTCTTCTTCCATTTCCATAACCATAAAATCTACTGATATTACAAACTTCCCTACCTTAGTTGGCACATTTTCAATAATATCAAGTGGGTAGGTGATGGATTTGTTTGCTATGGAAAGACACATGTTTGTAGGTTTAAGTTCTCCTAAATCAAGCCTCTTGTATATGGAGTAAGGCATAAGACTAACACTAGCCCCAATATCACATAAGGCCTTAATAAAATGAGTACAACCACTAAAATAAGGAATTGTAAAACAACCTAGATCTCTTTGTTTCTTTGGCGATTTAGAGTATATAGCTTTAGATTGTTCAACAAGAGACACTAAGCCATAGTCTTCAAACTTGTTCTTATGATTGACCATATCTTTTAAAAACTTTCCCCATGCTGGTATATCTCTAATGGCATCCATAAATGGTATAGTAATAGTAATTTCCTTAAGATAATCAAGGAATTTACTAAATTACTTGTTTAAGTTGCACCTTATGAACCTTTGAGGGAAAGGTAGTGCTTTAATATCTACCCTCGGTTCATCATCTTTAGCTTCATCCTTTTACTCTTCTTTGCACTTTCAACATCATTCTTACTACTAACATCCACTTCAATTGGTCTCCCATTAGCTTCAACTTTAACTACTTCATCATCACCAATCATCACCTTATTTTTACTAGTAGCTTTCTCAACCTCCTTACCACTCCTTAAAGTAATTACTTGAAAACTCTCCTTTAATGCAAAATTCGATTGGCTAGGAAGTTTTCCTAAGGGTTTGGTATTAGAAGAGGAAGCTTATTAGGCAATTTGTTCAAGGATGCGGTTATGAGTATCAAGTTCTTCAAGCTTTGTGTTGATTTGCTTGAATTGCTCTTCACTTTGTTTATTGATGGTCATTTATTTATTGATAAACTATTCCATAAGGTATTCAAGGTTGGACTTGGGTTGGGTATGGTTGAAAGCTTGTTGTTTTATAGGGAATCTAGGTGGGTTTTGGTATTTGGGTTAAATGGAGGGTTCAATTGTGAGGATGTGTTTGACTACAAAAATCTTGGATGGTTCTTCCATTGAGGGTTATAAGAATTTGAATTCAACCCCAATGATTGGAAGCTTCTTGAATATAATTCACATCTTCACTAGAACTCATACGACACTTTTTTGTAAGAGCATCCACCTTTGCATTTAGTAAATTGATGTTATCAAGTTTCAAACTCCTTTTAATTTTACCATAATTGTCTCTTCACCCATATATCCTTAAGATGCAAGTTCCTCGAGCAAAGTAATGGCTTCCCTGGCTATTTTATCCATCTATTTCCCACCAGAGGCTGCATTAACAATATTTCTTTTCTTATCTTTTAACCCATTATAGAAAATTTAAGGGATCATCCAATCTAGTAAGCCATGATGTGAACATTGCCTTTGAAGTTCCTTGAATCTCTCCCATGCTGAATAAATGGTCTTACTTCCATTTTTCTTGAAAGTTGTAATCTCATTGCGGAACTTGGCAGTTTTATATGGAGGACAATACTTATGTAAGAATGCTTGCTTTAATTGGTCCTATGTTGTGATTGATTCACTAGGAAATGAGCAAGCCATACTCGTGCTTTTTCCTTGACTAAAAATGGAAATAGCCTAAGCCTTATTGCATCATCAGTCACACCATTAATCTTGAAGGTTGTACATACATTAAGAAAGGTCAATATGTGTGCATATGGATCCTCCCCTTGTAAACCTCTAAATTGATTATTTTACACCATTTGGATGATATTTGGCTTGATCTTAAAATTGTTACTAGCAATTTTTGGAGCCACAATACCACCGAAACTTCCTAAAATATCAGGCATAACAAAATCTCCTAACATTCTTCTCTCTTGTTCAACCATATTGTTCAGATTCTATCGATTCACTCTTTTATATCTCTATTTCCTACATAAAGCAAATATGGTTAGATCAGTTTTAGGATCAAAGTAAAGAGTGCTATCACTAGCACTTCTAGTAAGTATAAACAAATGGAAAACAAAAGTTTAATCAATAGTATATATAAAAAAACTAACAACTAGAAAAATAATAACAAAATAAAACAAAATAGAAAACCTAAAGCAACTTTTTTCTACCCTAAGTTAATAAAACCACTAAACAAATTCCTCGACAATGACACCAAAATTTGATTATAGGTCAAATTATAATACCTTAGTCTCCAAGACTTAGTATAGAGCAAGAAGGGTGTCGAACACTCAAGAATTTGGAGTAATCTTGTATTAACCGGATAGATACTTAGATGGATAAGTAAATTAATATTAAATAATAGTAGTCATAATTAATGAATAAAAAAATCTAATTTACTAACTAATTATCAAGAAAACTATAAAAATTATAAGAAACTATTCAGAATACTTGCATATGAGAAATTACAATTCAGAATGAAATAAGAATTTTAAGCATAAATAGTATACAATGCATGATTGGAAATTAGTATATAGTCTTTAAAAGCAATTGTCATTGTCAATCAAAGGTATATCCTCCTAGTGCATACACGTATTGTAATATCATTATAGGGATCAGAGAAAACCAATATAGAAAGCATACTAATTATATTTCCTTTAAGACAAAACCCTTGTGTCCAAGAAATTTGCAATAATTAAGTAACTTCAATAACTTTCCACCAAATTGTCCCAACTGTCATTGTGAACAAATCAATTAACACATTATATATGATGGCCAAGCACACATAAAACCTTTTGCTCTATTTAAAAATAAATCATAAACAAAATACTTTAGAAATATTGTTCTTAATATTAATTTATCATTGCAATTCTCATATAAAGGCTTAGCCCATATACATAATCAAAGAGTAACAAAAGAAAACCAAATTCAACATAGAAAAAGAGAGAAAGAGAGAAAGTATTGAATGGATAAAACTCCCTTCTATGTCTTCTAAAGGTTGATGTGGGATGTTCTTCTCTTGTTCTTGGCCTTGCCTTCTTCAAGTTTTTCTTACAATAATTACTCCTAATACAAATGATAATTGTTCTCTCTCTAAAAAACTAAAACTTCTATATGTATACCTTCCTTGGTTTAGATAAAAAATGATGTATATATAGACTTCAGAAGTGGCTAGAAGTGACTAGAACTTGTTTAGAATTGGAAAGGCACCACTTGACATGAAAGGCACCACTCTCCTTTATGGATATTGTAGCTTCAGGGCATTTTCCTTCATCTAGATGACTTTAAATCTAGAAATTTCCATTATAAAAGTTATAGATCATTTTGTTATCTTTCTAAAAAAACTTGAATCATCTAATTAGGATGTCTGTAGATGAAATTATAGTCAAAATACAAAAACTGCTCAAATTGAAAAGTTGTAACTCTTTGGCAAGGCATCACTATGCCGACTCATCATAAGGTGACAACTCATCACAGAGGCTCTATGTTACGAGTCATGCTTATGGTGATGACTCGTGCCTCTTCTCAAGGATCCAAGATTGACTTCTTTTGCTTCCTAACTTCTTCTAATAAACTCCAAGTGTCTTCCAAACATCATTTGAGCCTAGAATTTAATAAAACCTACATAATGAATCATAAAAATAAAATAAGTAAAAACAATAATTTCATAACCAAATAAACACATAAAACCTTAATGATATTGAATGAAAATAAACCTTAACTACCTAAATAACTATGCACATTTGCATTATATCAATGTGCAAATCAATACTATTAGACAACTAAATAGTAGTATGCATATTAACACTATCAGATAACCCCAAAGGTGTTCAAATTTGGGGTGGCCTCTTTTTAAAGTCCTTGAAAAGCTGATTGAGGAGAACTTCTTACGACCCTTACGTTCACAATAACCTATGCCAAATGCCAACAAAAAATTCTTTTACAAATTTCATCAGACCATTGAACATGACTCCAATAATTAAGCCTGATTAAAGCATGAAATTTGAGATTTGATTGATGCAGGTAAGATCATAGACCTTAAAACTAAAAACCTAAACACCCAAAATAACCCTTAACCTAATTATTGAAATGTACTACCATCAAACACACTCATCATAATGATCAACACAGGTTTAACAAAAGAGCAAGTCTTGAACTCTTTTATAGATGCCACCCATAGCTCATCAAAATCTAAACCCAACTACTTGGACTAAAATGAACAAACTATAGAACTTGTTATGCATGTTTTGGATATTTAGAGCTCCAATGGTGAGGATAAGGGATGGATTAACTTATAGGAAGATGAGGAGAGTAGAGTGGGCCAGCCAGTTAGGAAGGTAAAAAAGAAACAAGAAGAAACCAAAAATGCTGAACCTAAACTAGAAAAGATAAAGAATTCAAAGAAAGAGGTAAAGAGAGAATAAGAGACCATTGCCAATGTTTAGGAGTTGCTTATGAATTCCAGAGACCATCAGGAAGCACTAGTTTTGGCTCTAGACTAGAAAAAGATCTTTATAAGCTATACTCCCTAACAAATGGTTAGTTCATTAATGGAAATCCCCTAAGGAGCCATCATGTTTTCTAATGAAAATCTACCTTTGGAGGGAAGGGATCACCTAAAGCTTCATTCGTCAAGGTTAAAGTAAAAGGAAAGATGGCCTACTATGTGATGGTAGATAATGGTTCTACCATTAATGTGTGTCCATTAAAGATTTTACTAAAGTTGGGGTTGATTGTAGCATACTTGAAACCTTCTGAAGTGATTGTCATGGCTTATGATGATACGAAGAGGCTTGTTAAGGGGACATTCATGGCTTTTATCAAGATGGGACCTATCAAGACTTGGGTCAACTTGCATGTAATTGATAATTCTAGTGACCTTTGCTATCCTATTGGGAAGGCCATGGTTTCATCCTTTGGGTGGTGTGTCCTCTACTATCCATTATAAAATTAAATGTCCATGCGAAGGCAAGGTTATTACATCTCTATAGAAACTAAAGTTGTTGTGGTCACTCTAAAGTTGGCTCCCAAGGAGATCCCTATAAGTATGAGTTTTGAAGTTTGCATAATTTATGAGGATGAGATAGATGAGGGGGTTTTGAACATGATGCGCAACATGAAATTCATGCCTGACATAGGACTAAGAAAGAACTAAAATGAACCCATAAAATTTATTAAGCACAAGGTGCCAATTCTGAAGCATAGGGTAGGATATAATGGGGCTAATGATTCTAAGGAAGAGTTTGATATTTAGGATTAGCTTGAGAAGAGAGAGGAAGAAGTTATAGTTGAGAGAAAGGGTTTATAGGAGACTTTCATGAGGTAAGGCATCGGTTATCTATATAAGGGGGCTCTTCAACCTTTTTTGATGGCCAGGGAAGTGGTATTAAGATTCAAAATCTATGCTAAGTTTGTGAATAGGGTAAAAAAGCTACGATTGAGGAAGTTCCTATGGAAGGGCTAATATCGACTGAGGAAGAGTCTGAGGAGAACATTGTTGCTCTAGAACTGAAAGATGCTAATAGTTCGAACAAGGAGCTGGATCTCAAAACCTATGTCCTCAATTCCATCGTGGATTTTTTTTATGATGACTTTGATTTTCCTTTACTACTCTATTTGAAATTGATGACTTGTTCTTTTCAAAAGTGAATGGAATAAAGTCTAACTTTACTTATTTGTGTGATGTGTGTCCTAATGGTTATTTTGTTTATGATGATCATTTCATGCATATGTTTGACATTAATTGCATGCAAAATGAATCATTTAATTTAGGCACAAATGATAACCTAAAAATATATTGCTTGCTTCTGATTTAACTTATGATGAGAGAGAAAAATGAAAGAAACATTAATAAAGAGATAGAAAGTATTCGCTTGGGGCTACGAGGATATATTAGGAATTGAAAAGGAGATTATGGAACATAGGTTCCCTATGTATCCCCACATCTCACTAATAAAATAGAAGAAGAGGAGGCTAAGGCCAGAATGGGCTCTTTTAGTTTAGTTAAGGAAGAAGTTGAGAAGTAGCTGAAAGTGAAATTTCTAGAAGTAGTGGAAGACACTTAATGGTTGATGAACATAGTTCTAGTCCCCAAGAAAGATGGAAGGGTCAAAATGTGTGTGGACTATAGAGATCTTAAAAAAGCTTTCCTGAAAGATGATTTTCCATTACAACATATCAACATGTTAGTTAATAGCATAACTTCTAGTGCAGTGTACTCTTTCATGGATTACTTCTTGGGATATAACCAGATCATTATGGTAGTAATAGATAAGTTAAAGATGTCTTTCACCACTAAGTGGTGCATCCATTGTTATATGGTAATGCCATTTGGATTAAAGAATATAGGGGCCACTTATCAATGGATGGTAACTGCTATATTATATAATATGATCCATAAAGAGATAAAAGTGTACATAGATGATATGATGGCAAAGTCTACAACTAGAGAAGGATATTTCAAAGCTCTAGGCAAGTTCCTAGTAAAGGCAGAAAATTATAACCTCAGACTAAATCTAAAAAAGTGTGTTTCTAGGGTAATATCTGGGAAACTACTCGGACACATTGTCAGTCATAAAGGAATATAAATGGACTTGGATAAGGTCAAGGTAATTAGAGAAATGACCACATCGAAGAATGAAAAGAATTCAGGGGGTTCATTAGGTAATTACAGTAGATTAGTAGGTTCATAGCTAGGTTGATTATAATCTGTGAGCCAATTTTCAAGCTTCTAAGGAAGAATCAACCAGTAATCTAGGATGATAATGTCGATAGGCTTTCAACACTATTAAGAATTATTTGATGAATCCTCTATTCTTATAGCTTATGAAGTCGAGTAAACCTTTAATTCTTCATCTGGCAATTGAAAAGGATGTGATATGGGCAATGTTAGCTTAAGAGAGTGAAGGTAAGGTTGAACATGCAATGTATTACTTGAGTAAAAATCTCCTACACTATGAAACCTATTATAGTTTTGTAAAGAAGACATGCTTAGTTGTGATTTAGGCGACAAAGAAGCTCAGGTATTACTTATAGTCTAGTAGAGTACATGCAGTTTCTAAACATGATCCCCTTAGGTACCTTAAGTAAACTCCATCACTAATGGGAAAGTTAGCTAGGTGGCTGGTTTTGCTTATTGAATTCAACATAGACTATGTAGCAAGGAAGGTAATAAAAGGGAGGGTGGTAGCAGAATTTTTGGCTCAAAATCTAGTAACTGATGAATAAGAATGGGAAATGGAGTTTCCTGATAAGCATCTAGGTGCAATAGAGGTACAGGGATGTAATATGCACTTTGACAGAGCTATCAATAATAAAGGGGCCGGTATTGGCATAATCCTGATCACACTAGAAGGAGAAATGATCCTAATGATAAAATAATTAGAGTTTGAAGTAATGAATAATCAAGTTGATTATAAGGCTTGTATCTTCCATTTAGAAGCATTGTATAGTGTAGGGGTAGAGGATGTCATAGTGTATGGCGATTCTATGTTGGTTATGAAACAAGCTTCTAAAGGCTGGGAGGTAAATGAAGACAAATTACCTTTTATATTGGGATTATTTTGCTACTATTTTGATATTTTTTACCTAGTGTAAATTATTCACCTACAAAGAAAAGAGAATTAGATAACAGATGCTCTAGCTATGTTGGCTTTTATATGGGAAAGTGGGAGACAAACAGAAGTTAAGCCCCCTAATTTTAATGAAATCTCGAAACCCTTATTATAAAGAAATAAGGATAATACTAGTTAATACTACCACTAAAAAGCCTTGGTTTTATAATCTATAGTGATATTTTGAAATGGGATAATTCCTTGAGGATACTGATAAAAAAGAAAGGATGTTGCTATGAATGCTATCATGGCAATTCATCAACTATAATGAGATGCTTTATAAAAGGATGCCTACTAGCATTCATTTGAGATGTGTTGATAAAGATAAAGATAAAAAACTTATAGAAGTAGTCCATGAAGGACTATGCAGGCCATATATGAATGAGACATTCTTGGTAAAGAAAATAGCTCGTTAAGGTTATTTTTGGCTAACCATGGAAATAGATGGTGCTAAGTTAGTAAAGAAATGCCATAACTACCAAGCTTATGGGGACGTAAGCCATATACCTTCTATGGAACTCCAAGGAATGACTTCTCCTTAGCCATTTACAGTTTGGGGAATTGATATTATAGAAGAGATAAGGCTAAGAGCATCAAATAACCATTGATACATCATGGTGGAAATGAACTATTTCTCCAAATGGGTTGAAGCTGAATCTTATACTACTGTTGGCTTAAAACAAGTGTCAAGTTTTATTGAGAAGAATATAATCTAGAGATATGGGTTACCTTACCATGTTGTCTTTGATAATGGCATTCAATTTAGGGCAAAGATAGTTGCACTATTAGAAGAATACAAAATTGAGCATCATCAATCATCTTTGTATAGACCATAGGCAAATGGGGTAGTAGAAGCTATAAATAAGAATGTAAAGAAGATCTTGGCTAAGATGATGGAGAATTATTGGGATTGGGTGAATTACATGTAGTTTGCATTTTAGGGATATAGAACTACTGCTAGAACATCTGGGGTCACTTTGTATTCCTTGGTGTATGGGTGTGAAGCTGTATTGTCGATAGAGGTCGAGATTAGGTCATTAAGGGTTCTCTTGGAATCTAAAATCCCACTGTACCAGTGGTTGGAGAGTTGATTAGTGCAACTGACATTACTATATGAGAAAAGGATAAAGGCTATATACCACTCTTAGCTATATCAGAAGAGAGTAGCTTAGGTTTATAATAAGAAAATCAAGCCAGGGAAGATCAAAGAAGGTGATTCAGTGGTAAAGCTTACAAAGCCGATCATAACTAACCCATGGGGAAAGTTCAACCTAAATTAGGAGGGTCCTTATATGGTAAAGAAACTATTTTCCAAGGGTGTTGCTATCATATATGACATAAAAGGAAATGAGTTTAAAGAGCCCATCAACTTGGATAAGCTTAAGAAGTACTTTTTGTAAAAGTCTCACTAAAGAGAAAATATTGAAAAGAGGTTGTCTGGGCAATAGTTAGAGATAAAAAGAAATGAAAATAATAAAAGGATCCCTATTGGATTGAAAACCTCAAAAAAGGCAATCCAGGAAAAAATTAAGGACATATAAAAGGAGAAAGAGAGGAAAAAAGGGTTAGTTAGAAAACTTGCAAGGGTAAGAAAACTAACGACATGAGATGTGTTAGAAGCAAAATGTATATGCAAATTGTGCTTAAATTAAATGAAATAAAATGAAATAAATTTCTTTGATTACTGTTAAACATTATGTTAAGTGTCCATTATAAATTGTTTAACTATAAAAGTGATCTCTATCTAATAAAAAGGAAATGATGATTAAATTCTTAAACTAATTTTGCCTTTTCTTCTTTTATTAAGCACCCTGGGCACTCAATGCCAACAATTCCCTTGTCCTTTTATTTCTAATAAACTCATTCTATTCTATTTATTACAATTGAATCCACGCCTTATACTGATCATCGGTGGATGGATCTCTGTTATAGTTAATGTTTCTTTGAATGATTCTGTAAGGCTAGGTAGTGACTAAGTTGTCCAAGAAGGTTTGAGAAAGGGATCTTAGTTTGAATTGATGTACCTACTCCACAATTAGTTATTTATGATAGTACTAATGGTAAAGATGGACAAGATTGTAAAACATGGAAAAATAAAGACCAATAATCAGAACAAAGTAAGTGTAAGATCATATATTCACATGCTACAATTTCCACCAATAGCACATCCATTGGATTATAGTATCAAGAAATGTAGATAGCTAGTTTTGGACATCTTCTAGTATGGGTGCAACCTTCAAGCTCGATAATGCTTGGCTCTATAGCATGCCATGTCTTGAGGGGGTTCAAGCATTCCTAATTTCTTATGAAACCACATCTACAAAAATGTTAAGTAGGTGGATACAATGGAAAAATGATAAGGGAATGAGGAACTAAGAGAAAGAAACTTACCTCCAATAGAAGTGGGCTTATAGAGAATTGCCTGGTTTCCATAAAGTTGTCTAGTCTGATGATGGTTTCTACTAAACTGAGAGAGAAATGATTGAGTCATGTTTCCACTTGATCCAAGATGTGGAGGATTTTTGAATCATAATTTCCAAAAAAGGAAATGAGTAGGAACTGAGCATACAAGTTGGTAAGTGGAATCCATGTGACAACCTAGAATGGCTTCAAATTCCTTTAGTAAGGGGTATAATTCTATTGTGTTGAACTAGAAGACATGTTTTTGAGGATCCTAAAGCTGGGCTACAGTGTGAAGGAAGGGGAAGTTGATTCTCCTAGCATGTAATGATCTGAAGATTAAAAGGTGGAATGGCTCCAATTTGGCTCATAATCAGCTATCTAATTTTTTTAAGGTTGGTTGTAGTAGTTTAATACTTCTTTTAGTCATGATTTAAGCTTTTGGAGTTATTTAGAGAAAGAAAATGGAGGCTTGAGGAGAAGATGTTCAAAAATCGAGCTGAAAGTGAAGAGTTATGGATTTAAAAAGAGGAAACTGACTTGAGGTAGAGATGATTACCTCATTAAAGAGGTGATTTCCTTTTTAATAGAGATAGAAGAGGTGAATAGTCAAAAGTCCTTGATGAGATTATGTAGTTTTAGCCTTAGAATTAGAACTTGACGGCCCAGAAAAGGGATTCATGTAATTATAAAATGCTAAATTACATATGGAAATTGAGGTTGATTGAAATGAAAATTAAATTCTATAAATATTCCAAACATAAAAAGATACAAAATGTTGCAATATCAAAATTAAGCAAGTAAGGATAACAGTATTAAAAGAATAGTCAATAGGCCCTAATCCACTAAGAATTTGACTCAATGCCCCTAGGATTATCTCCTCCTCCAGTACCATCATTGGCCCTATCCTTGTCATCCTTATCCTTGTCAATCTGAAATACCTCAGTTTGGTGCTCGAGAGTGACAATCCTTGTCTAGCTAGCCTCATCACGATCCAATTCAAACAAGCCTCAGGTTCGTAAATCATGCAAGCATGCATACATATAGACATAAGAAGGACTATTACCCTCTATTATTTGGTGATGTCTAACATGTAATCCCTTTGAGTTTCAATCATCTTATACATGTATAAGCCTTACTCTAAAGTAGTATATATTATTGATAGAATGTTAGAACTAATAAACTTATCAAGAATAATTCAGGAAATAGGTCAAAAGTGAGCTCATGTGAATGGTGCACCTAGGGATACATGCGGGTACAAGATCCTTATCCAGGGTCAAGAACTAATAAGATAACTCTCTTAGAGGAACCCAGTAACAAACCAAGGGATCGAAAGTGTAAGTGAAGCTACTAGTGATAATTTGGGAGCTAAAAGTGGTAGGGGGTCTCATCTAGTCAGTTGTAGCTGAAGTCCCCTCTCTACTTGGATCAATGCAGGGTCTTTAAAGCTCTCTCTCTAGTCTCTGAGGCCTAGTGTAGGATGTAAGTCTAGTAGCTATAGCCTAAAATAAAAAAAATCATGTCAGAACATAATAATCTTAAACATAAGTCAAATCATCAAACACTTACTTGAAAGGGAGAGATAGTAGATAAATGAATTGTCAATGGGAGGTGAGTTCGAACAAACTCCAAGTACTGGCTCTTGAGTTATATAGTATGATCCATAATCGGCTCTCTAACAACAACTTAATCAACCTCAATACCCT
The DNA here is from genome assembly GCA_947683625.1 of Mallotus nudiflorus. Classification (NCBI taxonomy): domain Eukaryota; kingdom Viridiplantae; phylum Streptophyta; class Magnoliopsida; order Malpighiales; family Euphorbiaceae; genus Mallotus; species Mallotus nudiflorus. The sequence continues at coordinate 141,172 of CANTUR010000738.1, forward strand.
CCAACCCCATGTGTCCAAATCATGCTCCTAGGAGGGGACTTGGGAATGAGCCTCGCCCTAGCACCCCCATTCTAATTAAGGACCCGCTCACCAAAATACCAGACTTGATAGCTTAGCCCACAAAGAAGGACTCTCCTCTGAGCTAGTGGTATGGAGTGGGTCATCTTAACATTCCACCCATTCTCATGCCCCCACAAGTCATTCCAAATCTATAAAATGCCAACAGGTAAGTGAGTCAAGTTCAAAAAAATTACTAATATAATTGTAATTGTTGTAGGTACCGAATCCTGTGTCAGAGAATTTAGATGCCACCAATGGATGTGTACTTGAGCCAGATGCCTCTTTAAAACATGACTAGTAGCCCACCTACTTATAACTAGAAAATCATTCCCTATACTAGTCACTCCGATGAGAAACTCTAACTCATATGCCCAAACTTGTAAAAGAAACATTATTGGCAGATGTCAATAAATAGTTATTGAAATAAATTAGAAAGGAGAGGAAGAATGAAGCTTATCAGAATGGCATGCTAGAAGCCATAAAACCTCTTGGCTCTGAGTATTACCTCATCCATACTTCTATATAGTTAGGCCAAAGTATAATTGCCCTAGCTATATATAGCCACTCGATCTAAGTCTTGCAAAGACATCAGGAGCATCAAATCAAATGAGCTGGCAGTGTTGGCAAAGAAAGTGGTGTTGAGAAGGTAAACTAAGAACGACCACACCACTTGGTCAATCTCATGAGGAGTGACCATCCTTGCAGCTCTATCTTAGGTATAGAAGCTCTAGATCGAATCAAACTTAATGGTATATGTCCCCTTTATGTTCGGGATTATACTAAGGAGATGCTCAATGTAGGCAACCTTATTTGGAGATAGCTGATGCAAGCTCGCATTAAAGGGAATAGGATTACCAGTGCATTCAATTGTGGTGGTGGTAATAAATAAGACTAGATCCAAAGTGAGTTCCATAAAGGGAAGGTGGAAGGTGTGAGTTATATTAAACTATCTCTCCATCAGTGTGTGGAGTTGCTGATAATTTTTCCATCACTGCTCTTCGGGAAGCAAAAGTATAAAGTCTTCAAACCTAGTGTCCTGAATTTCATCCTTTTAATCCTCTATCAAGTTGTTGTAGAAGACTCAGGCTAAAGTTTCCAGTACCCTTGAATGTTTGTGCATCATGCTATAAAAGAAATTAGGGAAGTTGAATTAATATAGTATAATTTTGTTGCTTTTTGAAAGAAAAGCTAAAAGAAAAAGAAAATGGACAATATGCCCTATTATAGAGGCATAGTACCTCATTGATGAGGCTATCGCCCCATAATAGCAACGATCATCTCTAAGAAAGAGGCAATTCCCCTTTATTCTAGCACAAAGATAATCATCTCTTACTAAAGGGTGATCACTTTAAGGCAAAGATGAACATTTCGGTATATTGGAGAATAGCGGGCGATTTCCAATTTTATTCACCCAAATTCATAAGATTTACATTTAATCAGTCCTATTTCTAATATTGGATGGTAAATGGACATAAATACATCCTAACCCAATGTAATTTGCAAGAAAAATAAGAAGGATTTGAGTACTAACCTCTCCGGGTGCCGACAAGCAAATATGACTCCTCAAATATGCTAAAAGAGGAATCATGTCTGTAAACGGTGGGGTTTAGCGTACATTTAAGATTTTAGCAACTATGACACTATTTGAGCTTAGGTCTTTATAGAACACACTAACCACTATCACAAAGATATGGCATGGAGACGAGGAGTTACCACCCAGGGTAATAACTAGGAAAAATCGAAAGTGGTGTTAATCGATTCTTTAAAAGAAAGCTAGCACCACAACCAAGAGATTTTGCATAGAGAATACTAACTTCTTTCAATCTTGTATTCATTTAGAATAACTTTATAAATTACTATCTTACCCTTTATTTACATGCAATTTCATATAAACCCTCATTTCAACAATTAACTCCAGACAAACTAGTCATGAAAAATACATGTAAACAATGCATTCATTTAAATTCACAATCCCTAAGTTAGTCTAATCTACATTTGATTATAATTAAATGGACTAAATCTACATGTTTTAATTTACAAGTGACCTTAAATACTAATGGGCCTAATTCCTATTTAATTTTAATTAAGTGATCCTACGTCTATTTATTTTAATTCTAAAAGTGGGCCTAAATCTACAAATTATGAAATATTTAAATTAGTGGGCCTAGTTTCAGATGTTTTTAATTTTAAGGTGATATTAAATCTATAAGTTATGGAAAAAGGCCTTAAATTTAATACGCTAAGTCTAAATGATTTTAATTATCTTAGGTGGACCCATGTTTAAATTAACTAAATAGGCCTAAGTTATCTCTAACCTTTAATTATCTGCCTAAAATCAATTTCAATTAAAATCTAGATCTAATTAATAACCTATTGTAGATGGCAAGGTTTAGCATGTGTCTAAGATTTTAGCAACTGCGACACTATTTGAGCTCAGGGCTCTAGAGAATATACTAACCACTGTCACAAAGGCATGGCATGGAGATGAGGAGTCGTCACCCAGGGTAATAACTGGGACAAATAGAAAAGGCTGTACTCGATTCCCTAAAAGAAAGCTAGCACCATAACCAGGAGATTCTAGAAATGGAATACCAACTTCTTTTAGTCTCATGTTCATTTAGAATTACTTTATCAATTACTATATTATCCTCTATTTACACACAATTTCATATAAACCCTTATTCTAGCAATTAACTCCAAGGAAAACTAGTCATGAAAATAAAAGTAAATAATGCATTCAATCAAACATATAATCCCTAAGTTAGTCTAATATACATGGATTTTAATTAAATAAACTAAATCTATAAGTTTTAATAAATGAACCTAAATCTATAAATTATGGAGGTATTTAAATTAGTGGGCCTAATCCTGCATATTTTAATTTTAAAGTAATCTTGAAATCTACAAATTATGAAAAGGCTTAAATTAAGTGGGCTAAGTCTAATTAATTAAATTAAATTAAGTGGGCCTATATCTAATTAACTAGATGGGTCTAAGTTATGTCTAACCTAAAAATCTAATTAATTATGGGCCTAAAATGCATTTTAATTAATTAAACCTAAAAAACCTAAATTTATTTAAATGAATTAGAATCTAATATGGACTTAAGGCCCAAAACACGAAAGAATAAATAAATAAGCCCAAAACACATAAAAATAAATAAACAATCCCAAAAACAAATAAAGTAAATAAGCCCAAAAACAAATAAAACACATTAAACAATTAAATTAAAGATCAAACAACTAATTAAATTAATTCCTTCTAAAACCCTAATTTTCATTAACATGCAACCTAAGTTTATCTACTTCCTCCATTAATTTTAATTAATTACCCAATTAAAACCCTAATTTTACTAACCAATTCAATAACATAAACATGCAATCACACATAATTCCACTATTCCCACTATTGAGGCTATTATAATAATCTATTGAAAATAATAATAAAATAATTAATACAACTCCAAAAAATAAATAAATAAAATAAGGCAATAAAATAAAATAATAAAAAACCTGGAAACTATATCTCTACAAGGTCTTATCCATGGCATTTCATAGATCTCTTATGAATTTGATTCTCCAAGTATGATCATCATATGTTTTCCTCTATAATCACCATAAAAAAGAATAAAAAATATGATTAGTGAATAAACTATAACAATAATAAAACAAAATAAAAATCAATAAAATCAAGAAATAAAATAAATAAATCAAATAGAACATGAAGAAGATGATGCTTATGGATGATCTTAATGAAGTGCCCCTCATATTTGTAGAATCACTGTTCTTGATAGGTCTTTGAATATCGTTGTTCAAAAATTCTTTAAAGATCCTTAATTAATAAATAAAGCAAAAAGAATTCGTAGAGAATAAGATTTTGTTCTTTTTTTTTCTCCCTTTTCTCTTTTTTTCTTCTAATTTTATCTTTCTTTTCTTCTCTCTTTTCTTTTTGCCTCTCTATTTTTAGAGCCAAAACCCTCCTTATATAGGGATATATCTTAAAACCCTAGTTATAAATTGATTTCTAAAAGACTACTATTTCCTTAAAACATTATCAAAATAATTTTTAGGAGAATTTCAAACCAATTAGGACTCAATTTATCTGGAAAATTTGAGAACCGAGGTAAAAAAAGTCTAATTCTGACCAAAATTGTGTAATTCCAATCGGAATTATGTAATTTTGATCAAAATTACATAATTCCAATTGGAATTAGTATAATTCTGTCCTCTTTTTCTTTTCTTTTTTTAGCTTTAATTATAAAAAGGTCCTTGAAAGAATTTAAGATTTGCAATTAGATCCCCAAAAAGTAGTGCAATTTAGTCCATGAAAACATTAAATCCTTTATTTGAAAAATTTAATTAGATCCTTGAAGTTTCAAAGTTCAAATATTAAAGACCTATTCATGACATTTTCATTGTTGGAGTCTTCTATCACATCCATAACTCATCATCCTGAATTTGGGTGTCTACAGTTGCCCCCCTTTGTCGCTGTTTACTTAATAAATTACGGCAAAATAAACTAGTACCCAGTTTCTTAATTGGAAGTTAGGATACTTACCTGTGCTTCATGAAGCTTTTGCTTATAAACTTGCTATACTTGGATGTACAATGTTGATTTGAAATAACATATCATACTTGATTGTATGATATTGATTATACTCGTTTGTATAATCTTCGGTGAAAGGGAGTCATTGCACTCAGTCATACAATGTTAAATATACTCGAATGTATAGTTTGAATTGAAAAGGAACATCATACTCGGTTGTATGATGCTAAAACTACATTGTACTCAGTCGTACAATGCCAATTACACCCAAACGTATAGTTTGGATTGAAAAGAAACACCACACTTAGTCGTATGATGTCGATTATTCTTAGTCGTATAATCTTGGTTGCAAGTACATTGCACTCGGTCGTACAATGTAGACTGCACTCGGTCATATAGGTTGTTTTGAAAAGAAACATCACACTCAATCGTATAATGCTGATTATACTTGGTCGTATAATCTTAGTTGAAAGTACATTGTACTCAATCGTATAGTTTAAATTGAAAAGAAATACCAAACTTGGTCATATGATGACGATTATACTCAGTCATATAATCTTAGTTGAAAATACATTATACTCAGTCATACAATGCTGACTATACTCATTCATATAGTCAAAATTGAAAAGAAACACCACACTCGGTCGTATGATGTTGATTATACTCGGTCGTATAATCTTGGTTGAAAATACATTATACTCGGTCATAGAATGCCGACTACACTCAGTCGTATAGTCTAAATTGAAAAGAAACACCACACTCAGTCGTATGATGCTGATGATACTCGGTCATATAATCTTGGTTAAAAATACATTGTACTTGGTCGTACAACGTCAAATACACTTGGTCGTATAGTCTATTTTGAAAAGAAACATCACACTCGGTCATATGATGTTGATTATACTCGGTCACATAATCTTAATTGAAAATACATTGTACTCAGTCGTACAATGTCGACTACACTTGATTGTATAGTCTGAATTGTCTTATATGATTATGCTACAATCCATAATTGCTCGCGATTAGCTGTAACCCTTTTGTTGCTCACTAATGATGCTGCACCCCATAATTGCTTGCAACTTGACTGTAATCCATTACTTGCCTTTGACAATGCTAACTGAAAAATTTAATAATTCATTGAATTATTAAATTAGGAGACATTGCAATTTAGGATTAAATTGCAAGGAAAATAATGGACTTAAATGCAAACCAAAAGCTAAAGGACCAAAGTGGATATTTGCCCCTTTAATATACACACTTTTCCCTTTTACCGATTCATTCTTATAATTTTTAAATTTTTCTTTGTCAATTATTCTTTCATTTGAAGTTCAATTTTAAATCCGTCTAATCCTATGGTTTACCCACATTGTAGACTATGTGGGAATAGTTCCAAACAATCAGATCCCATCACTTCACATTTGCATTTGCCTCAAAATGATTTGGGACTCTGTGAAGGTGAAGATATGCTTCCTTTGACTCATTTACAACTTCATAAATGCTCTTAATTTGGAGACGAGGTAAATTTCCTATCTATGATTCTACAATAAACATATTTATTTTAGTATGTAAAATTAATATGTTCATGCATGCAAATGTAGAATATTTGCTAGACTAATTAGATATAATTTATGAAAAATTGACGATTCAATACTTAAAATTTCAAAAATATGTTCAAATTCATTGAATTTCTTATCAAGATTTTGAATTTATCATCAGGATTCTGAATTCCATAATGGAATTCTCAGATTTCCAATTAGATTTCTCAGATTTCTGATTGAAAATCTAGAAATCTGATCGAAATTTTGGATTGCCGATCGGAAATCCAAGAATCCGATTAAAAATTTGGATTTCGAATCAAAAATCCAATTTTTTGATATTTTTTTACTTTCAATTAAATGACAAAAATAAAAAATTTAGGAAAGGAAAAAGTAATCCTATAATTTTATGTATTTTTCAAAAACCACTGAAATTTTTGGGTTGCTTTCACTTGGCTAGAGAACTATTCCATGACTTTTCTGGAGAGGTAGTATAATATATCTGGGCATTAGGCTTTTGACATTTCATTATTAATTTATTGACTACTAGAGGTATATCAGGCCACTACTCACTTTTTATTCTTATTGAGTGGTGGATGAGCACTACTCATACTTTCCATACACGAGTGGGTGAGCTGATTATTTCCTTGATGAGAATCTTTGCTATTACTGGGATTGCATTCAGAGGTGCCCTAGTCCCTTTTGATATCCATTACTGCACTCTTTTGGAGGATGCTAGGAGTCACTATGTTCATGACTTGCTCAAGTTTGTTCCGACATGGAAGAATCAGAAGAACGTGCTTATTTCTTCTCTCATTCAGAGTTTTAGGAGACTACTTACCACTGTACCTCGCCAGATTCTTTAGAAGGCGAGATGCTTCTTATTGATATTACTTGGCACTACTCTCTTTTGCGAAATTGGTCATGAGGTTAGCATTGCTCTGCTTGGTCCCCTTTAGGATCTTGCTATATTCACTACTTGAGATTGGGGATCTGCAGCACAAGCTTATCTCTACTATAGATTGGATACTATTTGTAGAGGCACTATGAAGATGTGCAATTTCTGGCATGTCTTGCACGTATGTCTCCTATCCTTTTCAACTTTGCTTGTTTTCACATTTTCATCCTTATTTCTTTAATCTCCTCTCTTTTAGATAGGGGCATTGAGATTGGAGTGGTCTGAGGCTTCAGCACCATTAGCTTTGATAGGAGTCTTCCCCTGATGCAGAGTTGGGGTTCCTCTCATCTTGCTAGCATTAGACATGACTTACAGACTTATCGTGATCAGCTGAACTCCTTAGAGTGGGACCTAGTAAGACAAATTTGATATTTAGTATTTCATTAATTATAAAAATTCAATAAAATTAAATAAATAAGTTTGCAGGTCATATCAAATTGGCTGTTTAGTGTTGAAGACATTTAGCGATATGATTTTATGACAGCAGCTATAAGGTATAAGACTATGAGAGTTCTGCTCCTTAGTTATGGCTGCCAGATGTGGTATCTGAGTGAGCGTGTTTATCATTGGCATATGGGACCTTCTAGGAGGCGTGTTCCTTCTTCTATTCCCTCCTCGATGTTACAGAGTAGTAGCATGATTAGTCTCGAGCTCATAGTAGCTCTTGAGGGATATGAGGCTTTGACTCTGCTTGAGTGTTCACGTCATTATTGGAAGTACATTTGAGAGAATCTCCTAGAGCAAGTTCCTACAAATCTAGTTGAGGTATGCTTTCTATCACTCTTTATTTCATCTCTTTCATCCCTTCATATGACATTCACTTCTTGTACAGATTGAAGGAGTCCCTGATACTGCAATGGAGGAGACTGAGGATGATACCGAGGAGACTAAGTAGGAGGTTAAGCCTACTCATCATAGTGAGGCTGCTCATGGTGATACTTCCTCGAGTACTATTTTTGGTGATGTTCCCCCCTTTGATAGGTCCATGTATTATTAGGCTCCCATGGTGTAGACTTCTATTTAGTGGCATATGTACTTTGATGTAGCTCAGATTCTAGTTTCCCTCCTCCTGATGCTTCACATGTGAGCTTGATTTGCATTTCCAACCCTGCACAAACTAGAACTTGATGCTGAGTTAGTAAACTTCATTTTACATGTCCCTAGGACACAAGTAGAGTATCTGTATGGTCTTGCCTCTTCCCAGAGATTATTTACTATACAAATTACAGATACTTGGAGGGTTAGTATTTTCAATAAATATGAAAATGTATGCATGTTATGTATGATATGCATGATTCTGACTATTTTAAATGCTATAGAGTTAGGCAGGGGATCTTGAGTGTGAGAATGAGAGGCTTCAATGACAGCTTGCTAGTCTTGACATTGATAGTCATGATGTTGGGACTTTTATACCCCTAGATTAGAGTGACGATCTAGTTAGAGGACGGAACCCTTGGTCAGATACTGGAGCTCAGGATGACTAATTTTCTTTAGGACTTGTGTTAACATGAATGTACTTTGGATGCTTCAGAATTGTTTCCTTTTATGAGTGAATTTTGGACCAAACCCTTTTTTTATGCCGAAAATGCTGAAAATCTGACCGGCATCCTAGATTTCCAACTAAAAATCTAGAATTTTGATTGAAATTTCCTATTTTTGATCAAATTTCTAGAATTCCGATTGGATTTCTAAAATTTTGATTAGGAATTCATCCCTATTATGCGTATTTTCTTGTTCTAATGCGAGTTTGGTCCAAAAATGACTGAAATAAATCCTAATGCTATTCATCTTTTGAAAACACAATTGGGAAAACCCTAATCCCATCTGCTTTATCTTTTTGAAGCTATTCAAGAGTCGCTGATGAGTCTATTGTGCATCCCTCTCTTTATTTCTCTTTATCATAACACAAGCTACTCTTAGTCTAATAAAGAGATTTCTCAAGATGATGAACAAAGATGATTGGAACAGAGTGCTACCTTTCCATGCCAAATCCTTGAAGTGCCTTCAACACCTAAAAATAGACAGTAATTTCTTACATGTTGTTGCTACATTCTAGGATGCTAAGGATCATGTATTTAGAATCAATGGACAAGAGTTATGTCTATTAATTGAGGAATTTGCTGCTATTCTTGGATGTTCATTAGATTGAACCACTATAATTGCTCTCACTAATCTTGCAATGGAATTTCCTAGTAGACTAGTAACATTTTTCAATATGCCCCCAGATGTCATCTACATGCATGCACACAATGCTAGTACCATTAGTCTTCCTTTTCTAATTACCTCTTGCGAAGCTAGCGACAAAGACAATGCTGCTTGGATCAAAACTATCACTTTCTGCTTGTATGCTCATTTTTTGCTAGTGTCTTCTTATGGAGATGTCGATGTAAGAATTATCAATATCTTAGAACAAGTAGAAATGGGAGCTAATCCTATACCTGTCATCCTTATTGAAACAATCATTAGGTTAGATAATTTAAAGGTTCAAAATTGGCTCTCAGGTAGTTTTCTTCTCCTTCAGGTATGTAACCTCCTTTTTTTTTCTAAGCTACCTTCTTAGGTTTCCAACTTAGCTCTTTTTTTTAGATTTGGTTACAGGAGAAGTTGAGTCTGCTTAATGCTCCCCCTAATGCTTTAGTTTATCAACCTCATCATTTACATTCTCATCCTTTGAGGATAAGGGACAAGCATGCTATAAATCAATGGATTGATTGGATGAAAGGCCTTGTTAATACTAAGATTACTTGGATTTGTCCTTGGTGGAGATTGAAATCCATGACCATCAACCTATATGACTATTGTGTTCCTATTCCTGGGTTGCACTTTTCAACCTTTCTTTCTCCCTCATGCCTTTATCACTAGTATGGTCGCCCCTAATTCATTGTGGCTGTTATAACTAACTTTGAAAGCTTCCCTCTGAGATAATACTTTCTAGACAAAGTGAAGAACTTATGGCCTTACAGAGCTTTAGAGTGGCATATGCACCTAAATGTTGACATGACTACTAATGTTGACTACAAAGCTTAGGTTGTCATGCAATCTACAGAACCTCCAAAATTTACTAGCTATAAAAGGACTCAAGTGTTATTAGGTAAGTCATAAAAGAAAAAATAGAAATGACAATAGTGGTCTCATAAGTCTGATTTCTTATGTTTTATTTTTGCTTCAAGTCTTTATGCTTTATAATAAAGATAGAATATTCCCTATGGGACATCTAGTGAAGTTGAATTGAAAATATGCTATAGTTCTTATGGAACATCTAGCACTGATGAATTTGAAAGTTTGTGTCATAACTACTATGCAGTATATAACATAATGAAGGTTATGACTACTGTGCAGTATATAACATAGTCATTTGAAATTCAAATCATAGCTACTGTTCAACATATGAATCCTTTGATTGAAATGATGCATGTAAAATGCAAAAAATGAATTCTGTAATCTTGTTATGTATTCTATACTTGATAGAAAATTCAGAATCATAGATTGATTATGCAACTTTAATAATTCATTGAATTATTAATTTGATGAATGCCATGATTTAATTAGGAACATGTTCCTAATCAGAATGCAATTATGGACCAAATTGCAATGAAAGAACTTGAATTCATATGCACACAAAAGTAGTGGACTAAAGTGGAATACACTACGCTCGATCATGTAGTGTTGATTGAACTATACGATTATGTTGCAATCCATAATTGCTCATAATTAGCTACAACCCTTTCATTGCTCACTGATGATGTTGCAGTCCATAACTGCTCGTGATTAGCTGTAACCCTTTCATTGCTCACTGATGATGCAGTAGTCCATAATTGCTCATTAATGATATTATAATTTATAATTGCTTACAAATTGACTACAATCCTTTCATTGCTCGCCTTTGATGTTGCTATAGTCCATAATTGCTTGCTGATTTTTATCTTTGGTTGTTTGAGTCAAATGCTTTGAATTTTTTATGCTAGTTGATCAGTATTTTTGCTGACTGACTTTGAATTTTACTATGTTGACTGATTAGAATTTCTCTACTGACTAAATTCAATTCTACTGTGTTAACCAACTCTGTAAGTTGGATGCACTTCCTTTTGGATTTATAATTCCTATAGACTTACTGAAGTTAGTTTCAATCATGATGAATAAAAATACATTATAATGTTGAAAATTTATGAGAAAATTCATCCTTTTATCATGAGATAGCATGTACTTAACAAATCTCATTATTTTTTATTTTCATGACTGCCACTTATTTGCCATTTGTAAAGGTCAGAGGCATCATTAACCATCTTATGCTGAGAGTGTATCTTTTACTAGGTGAAGCATTTACTTCCACTCCTAATTTTATGGAGAATTTGTTAAACAAAACTTATGGAAATTAAGCATAAAAATATTGAATTCGTAGTATCAAAATAGTCTTTGAATTATTTTTGTATTTTTCTTCCTTATCCAAGTATTCCCCCCCTCCCCTTCTCATATTACTTAGCGTCGATACCATTGGAAAGGTCCTTTGGATACTCATACTCTTATAGAGCATTGGAGTAAATAGAGAAAGTTTTTTTTTCATGGGTCCTCTTTTAGTATTCCCCCACCTTTCTTATATTACTCAGCATGGATACCGCCAGAGGTTCACATTGATACTCTTACTCATTTTTGGGCATTGGAGTACATTATGCTTGCTCTTATTCTGATTCTCCTCTTAGTGTTCCCCTGCCTTTCTCATATTACTCAACATGGATACCATTGAGGGATTTGTACTTGTACTCATTTCTAAGCATTAGAGTAGATTATATGCACATTTATTATTCAAAATATTGAATTGACACTTTGAAATTCAAGCAATTTATACTGCAAGTCCATAGATTTTATCTTTGCATATTCTTCCCCTCATTTGGGTGTAAAGTAAGCATTAGATTGATTAGAGTTTTAGAAACTATCAGCATATAACTGTCAATAAGACATTTGAATTCTATTAGGCTAATAAAAGAAAGCCACTAAAATCAAAGGTCATGAAATAAATTTCACATATGATATCATGAAGTGGATGAATTTACTCTTAATTTTATAAATTTTCTTTCAATTTGTACTTTACTACAAAATCAAAAAGTGATAGAATTATACTACTTCCTTTTGGTATTTGTCAGGGTGTTTGTCACACAAAGTGACATTTTAACTAGCGATTGGCATTTGCTATCCTGGTCATTCTTATTGATGTATCGGTTCCTTTCCTCTTCTTCATTCTTTTGTTATTTCCTTGCACAAAATACTATAAGTTAGTATGGTTTATTTGTAAGTGAAGAAAATTTGTCAAAATGCAATGTTATTCTTTTGCATTCTTCCCTTTTTGATTGTTGTGATGATGTCTTGGATCACAGGGTCATGATATTCTACCATTGAGGTTATGGCTTTAGGCTGAATATTAATGCTATGGTAAAGGGCCTCATTCCTCTTCCCAATATTTCCTGTAAAAGAAAAGATTTAGGAGTTAGAGGTTTTTATTTCACCATCAAAGAAGTCTTCAGAGTGCATTTGTCTCAAGTTTTTGAGTGCATTCTTCCCTTTTTAGGGCCGAGCGCATGTATCGCTAGCATGTTGGACCTTCTTGTTACCATATTCCACACCCTACAATGGTCTAACTGCTATAGAGAGATATTCCAAATGATGCTCCTAATGAGACTCTAGAGACGAATATTGAGTTTGAGGAGCTTGAAAGTCTTATGCAGCCTCTTGAGGTTACCAAGATGATGGTTCTTGGTAATGTCACTGCTTTTATTTTCGTTCCTTCATATGCTTTACCTGTGAATACTCTGACTACTTTCCTGCACTTTTACAACACTAATCTTGAATGTTAGTAGCAAAGTGTTTAGACAATCTTAACTAGGCTCAAAGACTTTATTATGCAAAGAAAGTATTTCACAACAAATGTATGCATGTTATGCATAACATGCATGATCCTAATAGGTCTTCTGTTTGGAGCAAAGCTATGTTCGCAGCTTGGAGTGTGAGAACGAGGTGCCTCATCAGCAACTTATAGGTTCAAGAAATGGATGCTTTAAGGTTGGTACTTCTAATGTTTGAGCTTCTAATACAATCTATTAGACAAATAACCAGGCTAGTGAGTGGGGTCCATGGCTTTACACTAGAGCTCGTAATTGATTGATGCACTATTTAACTTTTCTTTTTGTTACTACTTCTGCTATATAATAACTATTATATATGTATGCTTGTAGTATACTCCTGTCTACCTTGAGATCATTTTCACTAACTTTGAAGTTCTAATGTTGTATTTACCATTTTTCCCCTAACTTGTCTAGGAGTTACATTTTTCCTCCAGCTTCATTTTGAATTCATCCTAGCAAATCACTTTCTTCATGTGCATAAGAGACTCAGTTTGGTCCTTATTGTTGTTGGCCCTTTGTCTTACTAACCTTATTAGCTGCAATCTTATGTATTGAAGATGCACAAGAGTGGGCGAACTGATTGAAGTGAGTTATGGATGATGAAATCAACTATACTTGCACTTCAAAGAATTCTTGAGCAGAATATGAGGCTTGATGTTGATGCAAAAATTGATGACAGTTATAATGTATGGATTGAAAAGTAAGTTACTGAGCCACTTGAATTCTTAAGGTATAAAAGGGGATGCTAGGCTTATAAGGAAAATTACAAAAGAGTTGGCAAAAAGAAAACATAACTAAAATAGTCATCTCATAGCTCTGATTTAGCTTTCATCATGTATTATTTTTCCATTCAGATACTTATATGGTATTGAAAAGACCAATATATGATATTTGAACAAAAATTTAAAATTCAATTTTAATCATTCATTAAAGCAAAAATGAGAACATTCATTACATCAAATGATATAACTCCTGCTATTAGTCAGTCATGAATTTTCCTCTCTAATTTTTACCTTACTGTTCTTTTTTCTCTTTTTTTCTCTTTTTTATTCTCTCTTTGTTCTTTTTTTTTCACATTTCCTATCTTTAGAAGTTACATCATATGATATATGTATGTTCTTTTAATTTGCATTTGTGCCCATGCTGAATGAATCTAATTGAATTGAATTTATGTCAAACATACTGATCTAAATTATAATCAGGATTACATAAATAAGCATGATCAAAATTTATATCATCAATCACTAGAAACTAAAATTCTATTCAATTCTAGATTCTAGTGATGCTAAGTCTTATAGTGGTTGTCCTTCACTAGATTCTCCATAATCTACTCTTTAAAGATCTCAAACCTAGGAACATCTGCTCTAGCAACACTGACTTATTCATTGGCTCCCAGATAGTATTTGCCTTCCCCTGACTTGATAAAGTTTTGACTCAAAGGATCAAATTTTGCATAAAGCTTCCTTTTTTCTGCATTGAATCTCTTCCTTGCCCTTATATGTTTTGGATTTGGTTCCCTTGTAAAACCCAATCCTATTGTGTCATCTTGAGTTTTGAATTCTAGGAGTTCTAGACTTCCTTTTTCATTCTTCCCTAGTACTTGTCCAAGTCGGTAATTCATGCTCTCCATTATTTTTCCTACTCTCGGATCCATTTCAGTCCCATCAAATATCCCAGCAATCTGGAAACTAGGGGGTGCACACACTTGTTTCTATTTATCCAATATAGATGCCATAACAACATTAGTCCCAACTTCTACGTGTTAGGATACATGATACAAATGCAACAGAAAAATTAAAATTTTATCACATTTGCAAACTTGGATCCATGTAATTCGACTACTTGATTAAATCTAGGGTTTCAAGAATCTCACCAAAATGTAGAAGAGGCAAGATTTTCTAGAAGGATGAGAGGAGGTTCACACCGGTGACACCTTACCTTGAGCTTTTTACTTTGGTTGTTTGAATCTAGACGTCTCTAAAATGATGCGTCCTCTATAGGTATCCACACGAACAATCCTTTACAAATGAATTGGAGTGTGTGCTAGCAACTTTCTTGATTGTCTCACAAATCAAGAACCAAAAGAAAAACTCTGTGTTTTCTTTCTAAGAAGATAGAAAACCATTTTTGGAGGCAGGAAAAATGAGTGAGTTAAACCCTAGAGAATATAACATTTTTATAGACTCTAAATTAAGGTTTCACCTACCAATGACCTTTTGGTAATTTCCCATTTATTATATTCTAATTTTTTTAAAAAAAAAATCAAAAATATATCTTATTTATTTATTTAAAATAACATTTATCTTAAATAAATAAATAAACAAATAAATAAAACACTGTAATTATTTATTTCCATAGAGTTTATTTTGGGCTTATTAAACCCATATTCATTTTGGGGTTGTTCTAAGTGTGTGACCCTGTAGGTTCACATAACATTGGCAGTGGGCCTAAATCTCTATTTAAGCCTACAAGTCATAAGTGGTCTCTAGCAATACATTATGACTACCCAAGTCATGTGAAGTCAATAATCCGATATAACCTAATTACAGTGAATTTTATCATCCCCTTATCACATGATATCTTAATTGAACATAAGGCATAGAATGTCATCCTTATATAGTTCAATATAATGACTTGATTTTAAGTAGACTAAAAATGATAACTCTTTATCAATTCATGTCAGCATGGCCATGCATTTTCCTTCAGTCTATCTCATCAAGGGGCCCATAGATATCTTTCTCATATTAATGAGGGATAAATTCCTTCTAAGTCACTCACATTCCTCATATAACTAATTTCATATCCAACAACATCCTATTTAATCATCCGGTTAAAGGCAATGTTAGAATGTGTCCAAACATAAAATAGCTATGTAGAAATCCATGATGATTTCAAGGTCAAAGGACCAAAATAAAATTACTGTGATAAGAAATACTTATGACAATAATCTATGCAGTATTCTCATAGTGGGTCAATCCAGTACATGATCTCTCATCATGTACCTACGAGTTGACTTAATATCTCATATTCATGATTAGTAAAACATAACTATCATTAAACATCATACTAGCATTAATACTTTAATATTTATATAATGAATAAATGGTGAGGGATAATTAGAATAGAACTCTTATTTTAATCTAAGGGTTTTACTATTAAGTCATATACTTGATGGCCTTAGTAAGAATTAACCATTCATATAATTATCATAAAATCAAATGATAATGAAATACCTCTTTATTAATAAAATAAGAAAGTCAATACATAATCACAAATGATTGACCTAGTGCATATCACTAACACTATGGTCATAACTTCTCTTTCATAAAGGATTTTTTTCTTTTGATGCAAAGTTGAGGGTATCCCTCCTAAGGTATGGAACCATGGCCGTCCCAACAACAAGGCATAAGCGACTAGAATGTCCAACACGGTAAACTCAATTGTTGATTCCACAAGTCCTGTTTTGACTAGAGCTTGGAATGTCCCCTCCACATTCCTAGTGCTGTCATCATAGGCTCTAATTATGAGGTTTGAATCTATTACGTCTTCAACTTTCAAACCTAAGTTAGGCAGGATATTTAAAGGATATACATTAATAGTAAAACCATCATCGACCATAGCAAAATTGGTTCTCTTTCCCCTCACCTCAATTGGGATAAAAAATGCCTTATTATGGTTTCTTCCTTCTAAAGGCAAGTCATCATCTGAGAACGTTATCAACCTGTGTTTCTTTTCTGTAACCTTTGCTATCATAGCCTCTGGAGTAGTGATATAATGCAAACTTTCATAGTTATTTAGGTATTATAAGTGTTGATTTGTTTCATTTTAGTAAGTTTTTATGATTATTTAGTTATGCAATTGTTATTTTTAGTTTTCAATGCTTTTTATGGTAGTTTGTATGTTTTCTATATGTTTTTAGGTTCAATTGATGCATTAGAAGGACCTTGGATTTGTTAGAATAAAGTATGAAGCTTGAAAAGACAAAGGAAGTTGAATTGGAACTGTGCCGACTCATTACACCAGGGATGACTCGTTACAGAAGCCATTCGTGCCGACTCGTTCCACTTGTGCCTCATCAATGAGATGCAACTTTTTAGCTTTGAGTAGTTTTTGTATTTTGGCTATAACTTCTTCTACAAATGTCTAACTGAGGTGATTCAAGTTGCTCTGGAAAGATAACTCAAAGATTAAGACTTTCAAAAAGGGACATTCTCCATAGAAGGTCATCTAAAAGGACAAAAATGCCCTAGAAGTTACTATATAGAGTTATGACCTTTTATGTAAAAGGGCACCTTTTCAATTTGTAACTCCTTTTTAACCACCTCTAAGGTCTATATATAGATCAGTGCCAACCTGTAAGAGGGAGAGATTCATTCAGATATATACTCATACTAAATTATTATAAGAGAATATCATTATTATAAGAAGTACAAAATTTATTTTCTTAGGCTTAGTCTTGTGTTTTGAAGATCAATTAGAAGAAAGCAAGAAGGAAGCAAGAAAAGAAGATTGTTCTACATCAACAAGTGTTGGAAGATTATTAAAAGACTTTTATCTATTCCTTCTCTTCTTTTCTTATTATTTTCTAATCATGTCTATTGGCTAAGTCTTTTTGAGAAGCAATGATGAATTAAATAAGAACTACATTTTCTATCTTATCTTGTTTATGATTTAATTTCAATTAGTGCTTGATTAAATTATTTATGATTGATCACCATATATAACTTATTTTAATTAAATTACTTAAAATGAGAGTTGGAGTAATTTGGTGGAAATATAATTGAGATTACTTAAGAATTGGATTTACTTAGAGACAAGGAATTCATCTTAAGGGAAACAATTAGTAAATTACTTGTGATTTCCTTGTCTATCTCTACAATACACATGGAGAGCTTGTAGACTCTAGATGGGAATATCCTTAATTGACAATGAGAGTTGCTTTTATGGATTTATTGGTATAATGTCATTTATAATTTTCTTTTATCTCTATAATACACTGAGAGAGCTTGTAGACTCTAGGGGGAAATACTTCTAATTGATAATGAGAGTTACTTTTAGGAAGCTTACTTTAATTTGCCAATGAGAGTTGCTTTTAAAGATTATACGCACTAATTTCCAATCAATATGTTTTGTGATAAATTCTTATAAGTTCTTGTTTACATTTTGATTTATGCTTCTCTTTTATATATATTGTATTTCTTATTCTGTTTACTATTATAGTAATTAGGAATAATTAGATCACCAATTCTATTTGATTTAGCTTTGCCTATCCATCTGAGTATTTGCTCAGTTAATAAATAATTCTTCCCAAATCCCGAGTGTTCGACACCTGACTTACCTTGTACTAAGTCCTTAGAGACTAGGGTTATAAAATTCTACTCGCTTCAAGTAGCAGCTATTTCAAAATTCATGTTCGATAGAGCTTTGAAAAAAGCCCTTCTATGGCTGCCTGAATGCATCAATAATTTCCAAAAGCTAACATTTGCCTTAGCCTTCTTCAGTTGTTCCAAAATCATATCCTCTTCTTCTATCTCTGCATCTTCTATTTCTTCTCTTTTTGTTACTTGTTCTGTTCTTCTTCTATCTTTGCATCTTCTGTTTCTTCTCTTTTTATTACTCTTTCTATTTTCTTTTATGCTACTTTATAATTCTTCCCACTTATAGTGACATGATTCACTTTATGATAATTACTCTAGACATCAAAACCACTTGGGCTTTCCTCATCAGAGTTATACCAGATGTCAATAACTCCAATGATTCGGTCTCTTTTCCCATCTTTCCATACTTCCATTGTGCATGTTTCTTTCCTTTTCAGATCTTCCATATTGAGCTTGCCTAAGTGTTGATTTAGCAAATCTTTAACTCCTTCTTAAGATTGTTTAAGAGCTAAAGGTTCATCCTCAAATTCATCACCCCACCCTGTAGGCACAATCGATTCAATGGGGATGTCAGTAGAGGGTAGTTTTGAGTAGAATACTCTATAATAAAACTTGCTTGAAGGTTGTCCTAATAGATCTTCAACTCCTCTTAGTGGCTGCTTGAGAATTTTAGGCTCTTCTTTTACCAGCTTATCATCAAACTCATCTCCCCAACCTGAGGGCTTAATTGATTCAATAAGGATATTAGCAGAGGGTGGTTTTGAGTAGAATACTTTGTAATCAAACTTGCCTGAGGGCTGGCCTAGTAAATCTTCCACTCCTCTCTATGGCTGTTCGAAAGGTTCTCTATTAGGTATGGGGTTGAGGTCCTCGAAGGAGCTTAGCACTTCTTCTTCGCTAACTCCTGAGTTGATCATCATGGTGGCTGGTGGTGGAACATTTTGATAGTTTGGGAAAGGGTTGTTTCTGGTGTTTGGGTTAAAGTTGGATTTTTTAGGGTCGGTGATTTTATCGAAGTCTATTAAGTTTTGGATCTTATATTTTAGGCAAATACAATTGTCTGTGGGATGACCAGTAGCTTGGTGGAATTTACAGTAACTATTAGGGTTAAAAATAGGGACATTTGGATTTGATGGCTTGGAAAAGGTTAAGGGTCATAGTAGGCCTTTTTAGATTAGTCTCTCTAGGACTTTGGAGAGTGGTTGGTTAAAGTTGAAGAATCTCCTAGGTTATTGAACTGCATGTACCTCTATAATTCGGCTAGTGCTCCCCTGTTGTGTGCCCCTAGTTAAGTAATTTCAAGTTACTATGCCTCTAGAATTCTTCTTTTTCTTATTCTCTATCTCTTTAGCTTGCAGACCATCATCATATAGATCTATGAAGGTCTTTGGGTTCACCATTTGCAGTCTTTCGACCAAATTAGGTGATACATTATGAATAATCAACCTAACTTGATCCTTTTCGACCAGTTTATTTTTCATCAGTCATGCTTTATTCATGAATCTAGTGAGAAAATCAGAGAAGGACTCATTGGGTTTTTGCTTAGTCAACTCCAAATCCCTAATAGACACTTTCAATTGAGTGTTATAATCATATTGTTTCAAGAAAGCATTACATAGTTCCTTCTAGTAAGCCCTAACAGACTTTTCTAACCTATAGTACTAGTTTATAGCCATTCCCTCCAGTGACAATACAAACAACCTAGCAACTACTGACAATGGTGCTTTAGTAGCGCTCATGGTTGTGGTGTATTGACTCAAATGAATCCTTGGATCTCCTCTGCCATTAAACTTCTACAGTTGAGACATTTTGAATTTTTCAAGTAACTTATCTCCCTCCATTTGCAGCATGTCATCAAAGTCAAAAGAATATCCCATTCCTTTTCATCTAATCAGCTCTTCCATCTTTGACAATTTTCTGAGTTAGTGCTTGCATTTGCTTGGACTCATGATCATGGACCAATTCAAGTGACTCTCTCTTTGCCTTTTCTACCATGTAGTTTTCAACATCTTCCAGTCTCACATCAGTAGCAGGCACATTTCTAGCAACAGGTGGCCCCCCAGCATTGTTAGCAATAGGTGGAGGAGCTACAACAATAGGTGGAGCTTTTACAGCAGGTGGTTGTTCAATAGTAGCAGCAGGTGGTTGGTCAACAACAGCAGCAGGTGGTTGTCCAACAACAGGTTGCACTAGTTCGATTAAAGCCTGTCTCAGTTCATCTTGCATCATAGCTCTCATGTCATCCATCAAAGCTCCCTTAATGTCCTCTAAGGTCCAGATCTCTAGTTCTTGTTCCATTTCAGTTTGTTCAGTCTGTTTAGTCTGAGTTGGTTTAGCTTCTAGGTATAGTGGATTGATTGGACTCTTCTCTAGTTCTTGAAGGACCTCTTGAGCTATTAACTTTGGGCTTAGATCTGTTATGGTCAATCTACCACCTCTTCATCCCTAGACATAAGAAGACCTAGATGAATATAAAACAAGGTGTTAGTATGATGCATGGACTATATGTATGCATGATGTACGTGCTATGCAATAAGTAGCAAGCAAGCACTTAGCACGTAGCAAGTATCAAGAAGCAATCAACAGGCCATCATACAAGTAAACCTTCCAACCTTATTTCTCCCACACACGTATTCAATGGCGAGTCTCTTATCCTAGGATTTTTGGTCTTGGCCTTCATATCAACATGGGATATTAAGAGCCGATGCGCATGCCAAATCTCTCTTAAAAGATAAAAGCATAGAAGCATCATTTCTAAATATAAAGGTCTAGCCTAATCATTATTAGCCTGATTGAGCTTTAAAGGTATAGGCTTGGGCTTTTATAAATAGAAATACCTCATGGCAATTCAAACAAACAAGCACTTTGGGTAAAAATCCTAGGGGAAGTAACTAGGCCATTATATGTGGTTAGGGTCTTATGAAAAGTTAAGGTTCCCTTAGCAAGATGCTCTCCATTATGGACTTTGAGTTACAGGCTAAGGTCAGAGGGGCCCAACATCCTTTACTAACTTGAGAGAAGATTACCCCCCCTTAAGGACTTAGGTTATAGACTTTGGTCAGATGAGCCTAGTAATCTCTCTTGAACCGAGTTAAGGCTAAGAGTGATTGTTAGTCAATCTACAACTCCATGATGCTAGTGGAATCATGGAATCATAAACCAAAGCCATCGGTTTAGTAGGGACATGTAGAATTAATGCAAGAATGAAATAATAATCGATAAAATAATTCTAAAGAACACAAGTAGAATCAGTATCTCTTCTCCCTAGTGGAGTCACCACTATAAACGGTGGGGTTTAGCGCACGTCTAAGATTTTAGCAACCGCAACACTATTTAGGTTTAAGGCCTTAGGGAACACACTACTATGTCACAAAGTCATAGCGTGGAGAAGAGGAGTCGCCATGTGGGGTAATAACTAGGACAATTTGATTGGTGGTACTCGATTCTCTAAAAGAAAGTTAGCATCATAACTAGGAGATTCTGGATACAAAATACTAACTTCTCTTAGTCTCGTGTTCATTTAGAATAATTTTATAAATTATTATTTCATCCTCTAATTACATGAAATTTTATTTAAACTGTATTTGACATCCATCTAACCCTAGGCATCTAGTCAATAAAATTACACATAAAAAAAATGCACTCAAGATCACATTGTCCCTAAGTCTAAACTATGTTAATTTTATTAAAAAGTTAGATAGATTTACATTTTATTTACAAGTGAGAAAGATACTAAAAGTGGGCCTACATTTTAACTAGTGAGCCTAGATCTACTTATTTTAGTTTGTCTAAAGAATAAGCTTAAGTTTATTCAACTTTAAAAGAAAGTTAAATTAGTGGGCCGAAGTCTAATTTGGTTTTATTTTAAGTGAATTGTGAGCCTAGGTCTATTTATTTTAAAAGAAATGAATTTAAGTGGGCTGAGCTAAGTTTAAACAAATTTTTTATTAACTAAGTGGGCCTAAAATCTAATTAACCTAATGGACCTAAATTAATTTTAATTTATTTAAAACCCTAAATCATTTTTTAAGCTTATTTATTAAGTCAGTTAGATCTAAACATGGATTTGGGGCCCAAAAGGATATAAACATAAAAAAAGCCCAAAACAAATAAAACACAAAAAAATGGATTAAACAAACATTATAGTGATTTTCTACAAACCTTAAATTAATTACCCTAATTTAAGCTACTGCCACCATTAATTTTAATTAATTTTTACCCAATTGAACCTAATGACTAATTGATTTTAAATGCAGAAAATTAAATCTTTTACTATTCCCACTACTATGGCTATTACAAACTACATACAAAATTAAACAATTATAAACCCATGAATTAAAATAACTACACAAGACACCAAAATGCAGAATAAAATTAAAATCCTAAGAACTATTAAAAAAACAGTACAGGTTTATCAATGACATTCCATGGATCTTCTGTTCATTTAAACATAGATAGTATCCTCCTCAATCCACAATCGAGCATCAAAATAAATAAACATAAAAAATTATATTAGTGAAATTTAATACTCAAATTAATAACAAAAATAAAATAAAAATCATTAAGGAAAGAAAGAATAAAAAAAGAACACTGTGATGATGCTATGCAAATGCCCTTTTTAGCCCCTCAGACTAGGATTTTCACCATTGAAATTGAATTGTTATTGATTATAGACTGGATTTGATTGCGTTTAAAGACGCTTCCAAAATTAGGGTTTTTTGAAAGACACGCGATGTGTTCTTCACATCTCAATTTTTAGGGTTTCTGGTTTTTTTCTCTCAGGTTGTGTGTGTAAAAAAAGCCCTCCCTTAATGCATGCAGACTCTTTGCTTTTTAAAGCAAAGTCTGCGTGTACTGGCTTCATCCTTTAGAGGAACAGACTCATCTCCTCATCAAAACAAACTGATAAGGATTCGATTTTTTGAAAGTTACATGTTTTGAATGCGTCAAAATCTTTTCCAAATAAAAAATAATAATAAAATTCAAATTTTAACCAATCAAAACACTGAAAAAATTGACAAAAAATAAAAAACAATTATGAGAAAAAAAGGGATTTTTACGCGTTGGCATTATGCAATGCTGATCGACATTAAATGCCGACCCTTTTTTTTAACTTTTAATTACCAAAAGACCCTTAAAATTGACTTATTTGTAATCACATCCTAAAAAATGTTGCAATTTAGTCCCTAAAGTCTAAAAAATTGACAACCAAGTTTAATTTTTAAATAAATTTCATCATAGGGGCTTACGTCACAATTGTGCATAATTGCATCTTGAAATTGGGTGCTTACAATGTTCCCTCTACATTCCTCATGCTATCATCATAAGCCTTAATTACAAGGTCTAACTTTGCCAAATCCTCTACCTTCACTCCTAGATTGGGTAAAATCCATAGTGGGCAAACATTAATTGTGGACCCATCATCCACTATCACAAAATTGGTCCTTTTCCCTCTCACTTAAACTAGAATGAATAGAGCTTTATTATGATTCCTTCCTTTTATAGGTAGATCCTCATAAGAGAAAGTAATAACCCCATCCTTTTTCTCCGTAACCTTAGCCACCATTATTTCAGGGGTAGCAGTAGTTTCAATGTTTATCTTAGCTAGAGCCTTACCGGAGCTTTCCTGTGGCTACTTGAGTGCATCAAGAGCTCCCAAATGCTCATATTTATTGTTGCTTTCTTGAGCTATTCAAGAATTAGGTCATTGCCATGTTCATCTGAGTTTTCTCCTTCAATAGCTTCTTTTCTCTATGTAGTTTTCTTCGCTGATTTATAACCCTTCCCATTTTTGGTAGCATGACTGACTTTAGGATTATCAAGCCAAACATTATATCTTTCTATGCCTTCCTTATCAGAATTGTACCAAATATCAATAGCCCCAATAATCTAGTCCCTCTTTCCATCTTTCCATCTTTCCATACTTCAACCATGCATTTCTCCTTTTTGACTAATAGCTTTTCATCATTGAACTCATCATCCCATCATGTAGGCTTGATTGTTTTAATGGATATGTTAAAAGAAGATGGTTTAGAATAAAACACCTTATAATCAAACTTTCCTAAGGGCTGACCCAATAAGTCTTATACTCTTTCCATATCTTTAGGGGCATTAGGAGATTTCTCATCAACTTTAAGGTTTAGATGCTCAAAAGAGTTTAGCACTTCTTCTTTGCTTACTCCTGAGTTGATCATCATGGTTATTGGAGGTGGCATGTTTCGATAATTTGGGAAAGGATTATTTTTGGTGTTTGGGTTTGGATTTGATTTCTCAGGGTCTATAATTTTTCCAAAATCCATGAGGTTTTGGATTTTATGTTTAAGGCACATGCAAGAATTAGTTGGGTGACCATCAACTTGGTTAAACTTACAGTAACTATTTGGGTCAAAGCTAGGGAGATTTGGATTTGGCGGTCCAGTAGGGGTTAAAAGTCTAAGGAGGCTTTTTTGGGTGAGAGGGTTTAGGACTTTGGATAAGGGTTGGTTGAAGTTTAAGAATCTCCTAGGTTATTGGATAGCATGAACTGCTATAGCCTAGCTAGTATTTCCCTATTGTGTGCCCCAAGTTGGGTAATTCCTCACTCCAGTGCTCTTAGTGACCTTCTTTTTCTCATATTTGATCTCTTTAGCTTGCAACCCACCATCGTAAAGATCTATAAATTTCTTGGGATTCATCATCTGTAGCCTCTTAACTAGATTAGGTAGCACATTTTGGACTATCATCCTAACCTGATCCTTCTCAGCTAGCTTGTTCATCATTAGTCCCACCTTATTCATAAACCTTATTAGAAAATCTAAGAATGACTCATTTGGCTTCTACTTGGTAGTTCTAGATCCCTAATAGACACTTTGAGCCTAATATTATAGTAATATTAGTTTGGGAAAGCAATGTACAGTTCTCTCCAGTCTACACGGATAGACTTCTCTAATACATGATATAAATTGACGGCCATGCCCTCCAATGAAAATACAAATAGCTTGGTAACCATGAATAAAGGAGCCTTAGTGGTGCTCATGGTAGTTGTGTATTGACTAAGGTGAATTCTTGGGTCCCTAGTGTTGGGATTCGTGATTCAAAAACACAACGGAAATTAAAACTTTTAACCACAAACCCTAACCCTGATCCAAGTAATTCGATTAATTGATTTAAAACTAAGGTTTTCAAATCTTACCACAAACGTAGAAGAGGAAAGACTATTGGAAGGCAGAGAGGAGGTTCACTCCGGTGACACCTTACCTCGAGCTTTTGATTTTGGTAGTTCGGATAAAGATGTCTCCCAAAGAATCTATCCTTTATAAGCATCCACATGAATAGCCTTTGATTAAAATGAAAAACTTTGTGTGCTAGCACTTCTCTTGATTTCTCACAAATCAAGAACAAAACACTTCTCTTGATTTCTCACAAATCAAGAACAAAACACTATGTATTTTTGTTTTTCTAAGAGAAGAAAAATGAATTACAAGTGGTGGCTAATGATTGAGTTCATGAAACCCTAGAGAATATAACATATTTATAGACATCTAATTAGGGTTTCACTTACCAAAACAACATTTGGTAATTTCTTTATTATTATTATTTTGATTTTATTTAAAATTAAATTAGATATAATATCCCATTTATTTAAAATAACCTTTACCTTAAATACATAAATAAACTATTTATTTATTTCCACAGAGCATATTTGGGCTTCTCAAACCCATATCCATTTTTGGGCTTGTTCTAAGTGTGTGACCTTGTAGGCTCACATGATATTGGCAGTGGACCTTAATTCTCTATTTGAGCCTACAAGTCATAAGCGGCCTCTAGCAAGACATTATAAATACCCAAGTCATGTGAAGTTAATAATCTGACATAACCTAATTTATAATAAATATTGTAATCCCTTTGTCACATAATATCTTGATTGAATATAAGGAATAGTTTCTATCATCCTTATATAATTCAATCATATTATTTCTTGACTCTAAGTAGACTAAGAATGATAACTCTATCAATTCACTTTAGCATGGCCATGCATTTTCCTTAGTCTATCTTATCAAAGGGCCTATAGATATCTTACTCAGATTAAATGAGGGACAAATTCCTTCTCAATTAAACTAAGCCATTATAGGTAGTTAGGGTCTGATAAAAAGGTCAAGGTTCCCTTAGCAAGATGCCCTCCTTTAAGACTTGAGTCATAGGCCAAGGTTAGAGGGGCCCGACATCATTTGCAAACTCGAGAGAAGACTGCCCCCTTAAGGACTTAGGTTATAGGCTTTGGTCAGATGAGCCTGATAATCTCTCTTGAACTGAGTTAAGGCTAAGAGTAATGGTTAGCTAATTTACAATAACATGAAGTTAATGGAATCATGGAACCATAAACCAATGCCATCGGTTAATAGGGACATGCAAAATGAATGCAAGAATAAAATAATAATTATAAAATAATTTGAAAGACTACAAATAGAATCAATATCTCTTATCCTTAGTGGAGTTGCCATTGTAGACGACAAGGTTTAGCAACCGCGACACTGTTTGAGCTCAAGGCTCTAAAGAACACACTAACCACTGTCATAAAGACATGGCATGGAGATGAGGAGTCACCACCCAAGGTAATAACTAGGACAAATCGAAAAGGTAGTACTCGATTCCCTAAAAGAAAGCTAGCACCACAACTAAGAGATTCTGGATACAAAATACCAACTTCTTTCAGTCTCATGTTCATTTAGGATTACTTTATGAATTACTATATTATCCTCTATTTACATGCAATTTCATATAAACCCTTATTCTAGCAATTAACTCTAAGGCAAACCAGTCATGAAAATACAAGTACATAATGCATTCAATCAAACATATAATCCCTAAGTTAGTCTAATATACATAGATTTTAATTAAATAAACTAAATCTATATGTTTTAATAAATGAGCCTAAAGTCTAATTCCTTTTCATTTTAATAAAATGAACCTAAGTCTATTTATTTTAATTCTAAAAATTGGCCTAAATCTATAAATGATGGAGGTATTTAAAATAGTGGGCCTAATCCTATATATTTTAATTCTGAAGTAATCTTAAATCTACAAATTATGAAAAGGCTTAAATTAAGTAGTCTAAGTCTAATTAATTAAATTAAAATAAGTGGGCCTATATCTAATTAACTAGATGGGCCTAAGTTATGTCTAACCTAAAAATCTAATTAATTATGGGCCTAAAATGCATTTTAATTAATTAAACCTATAAAAACATAAATTTATTTAAATGGATTAGAATCTAATATGGACATAAGCCCTAAAACACATAAAAATAAATAAATAATCCCAAAAATAAATAAAGTAAACAAGCCCAAAAACAAATAAAACACATTAAAACAAATAAATTAAGATCAAACAACTAATTAAATTAATTCCTTCGAAAACCTAATTTTCATTAATATGCAACCTAAGTTAATATAATTCCTCCATTAATTTTAATTAACTACCCAATTAAAACCCTAATTTTACTAACCAATAAAATAACATAAACATGCAATCACACATAATTCTAATATTTCCACTATTGGAGCTATTACAATAATCTATTGAAAATAATAATAAAATAATTAATACAATTTAAAGAAATAAATAAATAAATAAAATAATAAAAAAACCTACAAACTATATCTCTACAAGGGCTTATCCATGGCATTTCATGGATCTCTTATCAATTTGATTCTCCAAGTATGATCATCGTGTGTTTTCCTCCATAATCACTATAAAAAAAGAATAAAAATTATGATTAGTGAATAAATTATAACAATAATAAAAAAAATAAAAATCAAGAAAATTAAGAACATAAATAAATAAATCAAATAAAATAAGAAGAAGATGATGCTTATGGATGATCTTCATGAAGTGCTCCTCAGATTTGTAGAATCAGCATTCTTGATAGGTCTTCGAATATTATTCTTTAAAAATTTTTCAAAGATCCTTAATTAATAAATAAAGCAAAAAGAATTCATAGAGAATAAGATTTTGTTCTCTTTTTTCTCCCTTTCTCTCTTTTTCTTCTCATTTTTTTCTTTTCTTCTTTCTTTTCTTTTGCTTCGTTCCTTTTTTTTCTTTTCCCTTTATTCCTTTCATTTTTTCCTTTCTGCCTCTCTAGTTTCAAAGCCAAAACCCTCATTATATAGGGATACATCTTAAAACCCTAGTTATAAATTGATTCCTAAAAGACTTCTATTTCCTTAAAACAGTATCAAAATAATTTTTAGGAGAATTTTAGGCCAATTAGGACTCAATTTATTTGGAAAATTCAATAACCAAGGCAAAAGAGGTCTAATTCCAACTAGAATTATGTAATTTTAATCAAAATTAGTATAATTCCGATCATAATTATACAATTTCAATTGAAAATATACAATTCCGATTGGAATTATACAATTTCGATTGGAATTAGAAAAATTCTGACCTCTTTTTCTTTTTAGTTACTTTTAATTACAAAAAGACCCTTGAAAGAATTTAAGTTTTACAATTAGATCCCTAAAAAGCATTACAATTTAGTCAATGAAAACATTAAATCATTTCTTTTAAAAATGCAATTAGATCCTCAAAGTTTCAAAGTTCAAATATTGAAGACCTATTCATGACATTTTCATCATTGGAGTCTTCTGTCACATCCATTACTCATCTTCTCAAAATTGGGTGTGTACACCTATTAAATAAAATGAGCTAATTAAAAGATAGGCCAAAAGAACTACCTACAAAAATGGACATAAAATTATTTAAATGAGTTAGAGCCTAATATAGGATTAGGGCCGAAAACAAAAAATAATAATAAACAAGCCCAAAAATAATAAAAATAAAACAATGAAATAAATATCAAACAATCAATTTAATTTAATTTTTCCAAAAAACCTAATTTTAGTTAGAGTGACCTCAAATAAAAAATTATGAATAATTAAAATAATTAACAAGCAACCTTAATTCTATCCACTTAAGTCTAATTTAATTTTAATTAAAAACCCTAATTATCTCTATTTTCATTAATTTTAATTAATCCAATTAAAACCCTAATCTTACTATCCAATTAATTAAACACATAACCATACACAACATTCAACTATTCCTACTGTTGGGGCTATTACAATGATCTATTGAAAATAAAATTAAAATTAATACAATCCAAAAAAACTAAATAAATTAAAACACACAATAAAACAACTAACACGATAATAATAAGTTAATTAAAAACCTAAAAACTATATTTAGCTACAAAATTCAATCCATGGATCTTCATGGATTTTGTTCTCTAAGTGAATTCATAATGTAACTCCCTCCGTAATCACAAACACAAATACAAAAATAAACAAACATTAATGATTAAATAAAATAATAGTAAAAATTAAATAAGGTTAGAATTAAAAAAATCAAAATAATAATAAAAAAAAGAAGAGGGTAGGAGAGGAGATGATTATATGGATGCAATATTGATTTTCTCCTCATAGTGGTATAAATCACCGTCGATTTTTTAGGATAGGTCTTCAATGCTTTAATTTTCTCCTCTCAAAAGCCTACTACTTTTCTTCAAAAAATAGTACCCCTTCAGAAAATATGATTTGAAAATTGCATAAAAAGAGAAGGAGAGGTCCAAAAGGAAGTCCCCCCTTTAGGGGATTTGAGCTAGGTTTATGTAGAAAACCCCAGCTAAAAACGTATCTTACAATGGCTTCCCCTCTTCACAGTGATAGAGTTTTGGTTTAATAAGGGCTTTTGATTTCCTAAAAAATTTAGATAAATCCTCGAAAAGGGATTTATCACATTATTTTGACCAATTAAAATTTAGAAAATGAAAATTTTATTTACTTAAAAAATAAAAAATACAGACAAAACATATTTAATCCCAATCAAAATTATGTAATTTTAATCAGAATTATATAATTTCAATCAGTTTTATGTAATTTTGACTGGAATTGTGTAATTTTGATCAGAATTATAGAATTATAGCAAAGCAAATAACACACAATTTGTTTAGGAACAAAAGTTTAGATACTTACTTGTGCTCCTTGAGGCTTATTCCTATAAGTAATCATCTTTTCTCGATGAATGCTTATGTTGCTATGCAACACCAGGCAAAATGATTTCAAAACACACTATACGTCATATGCATAGCGTTGATATGAGAATACATTATACTCAGACATATAGCATTGATTTGAAAATGCACTAGACTTTGATGTATAATGTTGATTAAATAATACTATGTTCGAACATGTAGCATTGATAAAAAAAATACATTATACTCGGGCATATAATGTTGACTATACTCGAATGTGTAGTATGTATGGAAAATGCACTATACTTGGATGTATAGTGTATTTTGAAAAATACATTATACTTAGACATATAATGTTAATTGAAAAGAAATATTATACTCGGGTGAATAATGTTGACTATATTTTGATGTATAATATTGATTGAAAATACATTATACTTGGACGTATAATGTCGAATATACTTGGACGTATAGCGTTGATTTAAAAAGATAAATTATACTTGGGAGTATAATGTTGACTATACTCAGACGTATAATATTGATTGAAAATACATTATAGTCAGATGTATAATGTTGACTATACTCAGACGTATAGCATTGATTGAAAAGATACATTATACTTGGGTGTATAATGTTATCTATACTTGGATGTATAGTATTGATTGAAAATATATTATACTCAAATGTATAATGTTGACTATACGTGAACATATAGCATTGATTGGAAAGATACATTATATTTGGGCATATAATGTTGACTATACTCAGATGCATAGTATTAGTTGAAAAATGCATTATACTCAGGCATATAATGTTGACTATACTCTGACATATAGTATTAATTGAAAATAAACTACACTTAGACGTGTAGTGTTGACTTCTTTTCTATTGACAATTTAATAATTGAATTATTAAATTATACAACATTTTAATTTAGGACTAAATTGCAAGAAAAATGTTGGACTTAAATGCAAATAAAGTTAAAGGACTAAAATGCAAACACTTGCCACTTTAATATAAACCTTTTTCCTTCCTTTTGCCAATCCATCTCTTTCATTTTCCTATCCTTTTCATTTCTTTGCTTTTCTTTTTTCACTTTCTCTTGATTGTCAAATCTTCTTTCTTTAATTATTTCTTCATCTGACATCCAATTTGAAATCTGTCTAATCCTATGGCTCACCACATAGACTACATGGAAGTAGTGTTAGTGATATGCACTAGGTCAATCATTTGCGATTATGTATTGACTTTCTTATTTTATTAATAAAGAGGAATTTCATTATCATTTGATTTTATAATAATTATATGAATGGTTAATTCTTACTAAGGCCATCAAGTATGTCACTTGATAGTAAAACCCTTAAATTAAAATAAGAGTTCCATTCTAATTATCCCTAGCCATTTATTCATTATATATAAATATTAAAGTATTAAGGCTAGTATAAAGTTGACTAATAATTATGTTTTACTAATCATGAATATGAAATATTAAGTCAACTTATAGGTACATGATGAGAGATCATGTACTAGATTGACCCACTATGAAAATACTACATAGATTATTGTCATAAGTATTTCTGATCACAGTAATTTTATTTTGGTCCTTTGACCTTGAAATGATCATGGATTTCTATATAGCTATTTTATGTTTTGACACATTCTAACATTGTCTTTAACCGGATGATTAAATAGGATGTTGTTGGATATGAAATTAGTTATGTGAGGAATGTGAGTGATTTAGAAGGGATTTATTCCCCATTAATATGAGAAAGATATCTAAGGGCCCCTTGATGAGATAGACTGAAGGAAAATGCATGGCCATGCTGAAATGAATTGATAAAGAGTTATCATTTTCAGTCTACTTAGAATCAAGTCATAATATTAAACTATATAAGGATGACATTCTATACCTTATGTTCAATAAAGATATCATGTGATAAAGGGATGATAAAATTCACTATAATTAGGTTATGTCAGATTATTGACTTCACATGACTTGGGTAGTCATAATGTCTTGCTAGAGGCCATTTATGACTTCTAGGCCTAAATAGAGATTTATGCCCATTGCCAGTGTTATGTGAACCTACAGGGTCACACACTTAGAACAAGCCCAAAACGATTATGGGTTTAATAAGCCCAAAATAAACTCTATGAAAATAAATAATTAAAGTGTTTTATTTATTTATTGATTTGTTTATTTATTTAAGATAAATGTTATTTTAAATAAATAAATAAGATATTATTTCTGATTTGTTTTTAAAACAAAATCAGAATGTAATAAATGGAAATTACCAAATAGGTTTTTGGTAGGTTAAACCTTAATTTGGAGTCCATAAAGATGTTATATTCTCTAGGGTTTAATAGTTTTTTTTTCCTGCCTCCAAAAATAGTTTTCTCTCTTCCTAGAAAACAAACATAGAGTTTTTCTCTTGTTCTTGATTTGTGAGACAATCAAGAAGGTTGCTAGCACACACTCCAATTCATTTTGTGAAGGGTTGTTCGTGTGGATACCTATAGAGGATGCATCCTTTTAGAGACATCTTGATTTGACTAACCAAAGCAAAAAGGCTCGAGGTAAGGTGTCACTGGTGTGAACCTCCTCTCATCCTTTCAGAAAATCTTGCCTCTTTTGTGTTTTAGTGAGATTCTTGAAATCCTAGATTTAATCAAGTAGTCGAATTACATGGATCCAGGTTTGGGAACATGATAAATTTTAATTTTTTCACTATGTTTGTATCACGTTACCCAACAAGCAGTTCTAGACAATTAGATCTAGTCATTTCGCAACTACATTTCCTTAAAATAATCTGGGACTCAATGAAAGGGAAGATGTATTCCCTTTGACTCGCTTACACCTCCATAGATGCTCCTATGATGGAGATGAGGTAAATTTTCTTCTTTTGTCATTGATTTTGTCATTTTTAAATCTTATTTAGAAACAACTAAAGTTCTCAGGTTGCTTTTACTTCGCATAAGAATTATTTCATGATTTATTTGGGGAGGTAGTACAACACATATGGGCATCTGGCTTTTGACGCTTCACTGTTGCTCTGTCGACTGCTCGAGGTAGGTTAGACCACTGTTCACTTTTTGCTCTTATTGAGAGGTGGATGGATACCACTCATACCTTTCACACATAAGTAGGTGAGCTAACTATTTCCCCTATGAGCTTCTCTACCATCATTGGGATTACCTTCGGGGGTGTCCCAGTTCCTTTTGATATCCACTACTGCACCCTTCTAAAAGATGCTAGGAGTCATTATGTTTGTGACTTGCTTGGGTTCATTTTGATATGGAAAAATCAAAAGAATGTGCTCCTTGCTTCTCTCGTTCAAGGTTTCAGGAGGTTACCCACAACTACTCTTCGTTAGATCCTTTAGAAGGCAAGATATTTCTTATTAATACTGCTAGACACTACCCTCTTCTGTGAGACTGGTCATGAGGTCAGCATTGCTTTTTTTTTAATCCACTTCAAGACCTTGCTAGAGTCCCTACTTTCAATTGGGGATTTGTAGCTTTTGGCTATCTTTACTAAAGACTAGATACTGTCTGTAGAGGTGCTGTGACGATGTGTGGCTTATACATGTCCTGCATGTATGTCTTCTACCCTTTTTAATTTTTATCATTTTTACAACCTCTTCTTTTTATTTTAACTATTTCCCTTTCTTTAGATCTACGGCAATGAGATTGGGGTGATCTAAGGCTTTAGTACCATTACCTTTAACATGAGTCTTCCTTTGATGTAGAGATGAGGTTCTTCTCATCTAGCTAGCATCAACTATGATTTATAGACTTAATGGGATTAGCTAAACTCCTTATAATGGGACATGGTGAGATAAATTTAATTTTTTAATATTTCACCAATTGTAAAAGTTAAATAAAATTTATCTGAATGAATTTATAGGTCAGATCAGATTGGCTAGTTGGTGCTGAAGACATTTAGTGATACAATTTCATGACTACGACTGTGAGGCTTGAGACTATAAGAGTTTTGGTCCTAGTTATGGTTGCCAAATGTGGCATCTTGGTGAGTGTGTCTATCAATGGCATATAGGGCCTTTTAGGAGGCATGTTCCTTCTTCTATTTCATTTTTGATGTTCTAGAGGTACAACATGACTTGTCCTAAGCTTAGACCGACTTTTGACGGATATGATGCTTCGATTCTACTTAGACATTCTCATCACTATTAGGAGTATATTCAAGAGAATCTCCTAGAGTAGGTTCCTACAAACTGAGTTGAGGTATGCTTTCAATCACCATTTTACTTCATCTCTTTCCTTGTTGTCACTATTTTACTTTATCTCTTTCATCATTATAGATGATATTTGCTTTTTTATACAGGGTGAAAAAGCTATTGATGTTGCTATGGAGGAGGAGATTGAGGGTGACACTAAGAGGACTAAGCAGGAGTTTGAGCATACTCAATAAAGTGGAGTTGCTCGAGCTGAAACTTCCTCGAGTATCATTCTAGGCGATGTTCCACCACTTGATAGTGCCATTTACTATTAAGCTCCTGGGGTATAAACTCCCATTGAGCAGCACATGTATTTTGATGTAGCTCAAATTCCTAGTTTCTCTCCTCCTAATGCTTCACATGTAAGTGCAATTTGCATTTCTAATCCTATATAAACCAACACTTGTTATTGAATTAGTATACTTTATTTTATAAGTCCCTCGAACATATGCAGAGTATCTGTATAGACTCACCTCTTTCTAGAGATTATTAACTATGTAGATCATAGATACTTAAAGAGTTAGTATTTACAACAAGTATGCAAATGTATGCATGTTATGTATGATATGCATGACTCTAACTATTCTTGATGTAACAAAGTTATACGGAGGATTTAGAGTATGAGAATGAGAGGCTTTACAGATAGCTTATTGATCTCAGTTTCAATGATTATGGCATTGGCACTTTTATGTCCCTAGATCAAAGTGACGATCTAGCTAGAGAGTAGAGTCCCTAGCCAGACACTAGAGCTTAGGATGATTGATCTTTTTATCTTTAGAACTTGTACCTACATGTCTGTGCTTTGATTTCCTTCTTCACTTTGAACTACTTCACCTTTTCTAAATGGATTATGGACTTTCCATTTTGGATCAAATGCTTCATTTTTTTCTAATAAAAATCTTGGAAATTCAATTGGTATTATAAATTTTTGATTGGATTTCTAGAATTCCAATCAGATTTCTAGAATTTGATTGAATTTCTAAAATTCTGATTGGAATTTTGAATTTTCAATCAAAGATTCAGCTCTGGTTCTTCAATCTTTTCCATTATAATTGCTGATTTGAATTTGATCTAAAAACATTAAGCGAAGAAAATCCTAATCCTATCTAAATTAACCTTTACACATATAGGGCTTATAAAAGGATTGTCTCCCCTTCCTATCTTTTATTTACTTTCATCATAATATAAACCACCCTTAATTTGATGAAGAAATTTCTCAAAAGCCTTAATGGAGACGATTGGAATAGGCTACTACCCTTTCATGCCAAATCCTTAAAATCCCTTTAACGTCTAAAAATAGACAACAATTTTCTACATGCTGCTGCAACCTTCTGGGATGTTAAGGACCACATATTCAAACTCAATGGACAATAATTATGTCCATTGATCAAAGAGATTGTTGCTATTCTCAGATGTTCATTAGACTAAACTGCTATGATTGCCCTACCTAATCTTAAGATGCAATTTCTCGATAGATTAGTGGCATTCTTTGATATGCCCCCAGGTGACATCTACATGTATGCTCATAACCCTAGGACTATCATTCTTTCTTCTCTAATTGCTTCTTGTGGGACTAGGGACAAGAACAATGTACGGTCTCTTTTTGCTTATATGCCCATTTTCTGGTAGTGGCTTCTCATGGAGATATTGACACAAGGATTGTTAGTATCCTAGAATAAGTGGAAGCTTGAGCTAATCCTGTACCAAATATAATTATTGAAACTATCATTGGGTTGGATAATTTTAAGATGTGGAACCTATTCTTAGGCAGTTTGCTTCTCTTTTAGGTATATAACCTTTTTTGGCCTTAGCTGCCCTTTTGGGTTTTCAACTTAGTTGTCATTTTTTTAGATTTGGTTACAGGAAAAATTGAGTCTGCTTAATGCTCCCACTAATATTTTAACTTATCAACCTTATAATCTACAATCTCGTGCAATAAAGATGAAGGAAAAGCGACCTTAGATCAATGGATTGATTGGATGAAAGGCATTATTGATATTGAGATTACATGGGTTTGTCCTTGGTGGAGGTTGAAGTTTGTAACCATCAACCAGTATGACCACTGGGTTCCTATTCCTGGATTGTGCTTTTTCACCTTCTTTTCCCCTTCATGCCTTTATCATCAGTATGGTCACCAATAATTCGTTGTGGTGGTTATATATAATTTTAAAGGCTTCCCTATGAGATAGGATTTTCTAGACAAAGTGAAGAACTTGTGGCCTCGTAGAGCATTAGAGCGGAACATGCATTTGAATGCTAATATGACTACTGATGACAACTACAAGGCTTGGGTTATCATGCAAGCCATAGAACCACTAGGATTTGCTAAGTACAAAAGGACTCAAGTATTACTAGATGAGTCACAAACGAAGAAATAAAAACATAACTAGAATAGTTATCTCATAAGTCTAGTTTTTTAGGCTTTCATGTTTTGTTTTTTCTTTAAGTCATTATGCTTTATAATAAAGATAGAATATGCAATATGCAATATCCATTTCAATTTGATTCATTAATTAAGGCCAAAATGAGTACATTTATTACATCACATGACATAACTCATGTTATCAATTAGTCCTTTCAGATTTTCCAACTGAACATTTTTCTCTCAGTTTTATTTCCCTAATTTCTGCCTGACCAGCCCTTTGTGAGTTTTCTAATCAACAGGATTGCCCTCTTTTACCTTATTCACTAATTTTTTCCTGCCAGACTTTTATGGGTTTTTTGAACAATGGGAATGTCCTAATTTTTGCTTGACTAGCCTTTTCAAGTATTCTAGCCAGCAGACCCTCTTTTTTTAAGGTAGTATTTCTTTAAGCGATTAAGGTTGATTGGCTTAGTGAACTCATTCCCTTTTAGATATGATATCTTTGTAGCTCCCTTAGGTAGAATCATTTTAACTAAATACGACCCTTCCCAACTTAGTCTAAATTTTCCTCTTGGATCATACATCATTGCCCTTGACTGCTTTAGCACCATATCTCTTGCCTTCATCTTTTCAGTGTTAACATTCTTGTTAAAGGCTCTCGCTATTCTTCTCTGGTAAATCTGAGTGTGAAATAAAGCATCCATCCTTTTCTCATATAGAGATATGAGGTGGTCATATCTCTTTCGGATCCATTCAGTCTCAAGGATTTTTGCTTCTATAATAACCCCCAAAGATTTGATTTCTATCTCTATAAGCAAAATTGCTTCACAACCATATACTAATGAGAATAGTGTCTATCCTATGGTAGTGCGCATCATAGTTCTATATCCCTACAAGGCAAAAGGGAGGTACTCAAATCAATCTTTTTGCATTTTCACCATCTTAAAGAGGATTCTCTTCACATTCTTATTAGCTACTTCAACTATACCATTATCTTAGGGTTGATAAGGTAAGGATTTATGATGTTAAATCTTATATCTTTGCAACAACTCAGCCGTCTCTGCCTTGAACTGAACACCATTATCCATCACAACATGATGTGCGATCCCATATTTGCAAATGATATTCTTCTCAATGAACTTTGCCACTTGTTTAGCCTTCAAAGTACCAAAGGATTATGCTTCTATCCATCTATAGAAATAGTCAATTGCCACTACTATATATTTATGCTCGTTTGAGGTAGTTAGTCTTATCTCCCCTATTATATCTATCCCCCATGTTGTAAAGGGCCATGGAGATGTTAAACTATTTAACACTATAAGGGGAAGATGATTGAGATTCCCATATATTTAGCACTGATGACATTGTCTCACTACTTTGATATAATCATTTTCTATGCTCATCTAATAGTACCCTTGTTAAATTATTTTCTTTTATAGAATCATCCCATTCATGTGAGATTAACAAACCCCTACATGAATCTCTCTTATCACCTCTTATGATTCATTCTTGTTGAGACATCTCAACTGCATTCCATTCGTCATTCTTTTGTATAATACCCTATCATGACTTGCATAATGATGTGCAAGAGTAAAAAGAGCATATTTTTCTTTTGGAGTCACTTCATCTGGGTACTTCATTTCCTCAATGAATCTCTGGATGTCATGAAACCATGGGTTTTCTTCTAGCCCTATTTAGATACTCATAGCTGGTTCATTACCATAACATGGACTTTTCATTTCATTATTTCCAAAGGCTTTATTACTAACCCTGTCAATTTATTCCACATAGAAGAAAGTGTTGCCAAGGCATCTGCTATATAATTCTCTTCTCTTAGTAAATATATGAAGAGACATTTAGTAAAGTTTCTCTTTAATGTCTTTAAATAGCAAATGTAAAGTTTCAACCTCTCTTCTTTCACTTCCCACTCATTATTAGCCGGATTAATGACTAACAGGGAATCTCTATAAACCAGTTGGTCTTTAGCTCCAACTACTAGTGCTGCTTCTACCCCCATAGATACATGCCTCATACTCAGCCATGTTGTTTTCAACTTTGAAGTCTAATTTCTTAGCCATTGAGATGGTTTCTCCTCCTAGTGTAACAAGAATCACTCCTAACCCTCCTCTTTTATTATTCACAGTTCCATCAAAATAAAGCTTCCATTCATATTGTTCTATTATTGCTAAGTTCTCATTTTGAAATTCTAGATTCCATTGCTCATTTCCTTCAACTGCATTATGCGCTAGGAATTCTGCTACTACTTTTCCGTTGATGACCTTGGTAGTGACGTACTCTATATCAAACTCAATAAAAAGTACCAACCATCGAGACATCTTTACAGTTAAACTTGTGCTTGAAACAAGTATCTAAAAGGATCTATCTTTGAAATAGCTTGTACTTTGTAAGATTAGAAATAATTCCTTAGCTTCCTTATAGCCCATATCATAATCAAACATGTCTTTTCCATAAGATCATATTTTTCTTCATATGGTAGGAACTTTTTACTAAGATAATACACTGCATACTCTACCCTTTTTGGTCTTTCTTGCGATGGAATTGCCCTGATTGCCTTTTCCTTTAAGGCTAAATATAAGATTAAAGGTTTACCTTGTTTTAGTGGTCTTAACACAGGCAGATTAGTAAGGTATTCTTTAATCTTATCAAAGGCTTTCTAACATTCTTGGTTCCATTCCACCGGTTGATTCTTCCTTAAAAGCTTGAAGATTGGATTATAAACAATGATAAGTTTCACAATAAACCTATTAATGTATTATAGTTTTCCAATAAACCCTCATACTTCTTTCTCCATTCTGACATCTCTTGAATAGCTTTAATCTTGTCTGGATTGACTTTTGTTCCCTTATTGCTGACTATGTGCCCTAACAACTTTCCAGAAGTGACCCTAAAGATACATTTCTTTGGATTAAGCCTTAAGTTGTATTTTTTTATTCTTGTCAAAAACTTATCTAAAGCCTCCAAATGTCCTTCCCTTGTTTTTAATTTAACCATCATATCATAAATGTACACTTTCACTTCTTTGTGCATCATATCATGAAATAAAGCAGTTACCACTCTTTGATAAGTCGCTCCTACATTATTTAATTCAAAGGACATCACTTTGTAGTAATATGTCACCTATTCCATGATAAAAGTAGTCTTGATATTGTCCATAACTACCATTATTATATGATTATAACCTGAGAATCCATCCATAAAAAAGTACATTGCCCTAAATGATGTGCTATTAATAATCACATCAATATGGGGTAAAGGAAAGTCATATTTGGGGCATGCTTTATTTAGATCTTTGAAATCTACACACATTATAACTTTTCCATCTTTGTTGGGAACTGGCACTATGTTTACTAACCATTGAGGGTACTCTACCACTTTTAAAAAATTAGCCTAGATTTACTTAGAAATTTCTTCCCTTATCTTTTCTGTTCACTCTAGTCTTAATCTATAGAGTTTTTGCTTGACAGTTTTAGCTTATAGATATATTAGAATGTGACATTCTATAGTGTCTCTATCTAAACCTGGCATATCTTTATCGGACCAAGCAAATACTACCTTTCTTTTTATTAGTATTCTCTTAAATTTTTCCCTCTCTTCAAGAGTTAAATCATATGATATAAAAATGTGTTTTGGTTGTTCATTTATGCCCATGTTTAATAAATCTAATTGAATAGGATAAATGTCAAACATGTATAAATGATCATTATTAAAATGCAGAAGACCATAAAAAAAAACATCATATAAATAAGCCAAACCAGACTTCATATTATTGACCATAAGAAAAATAGAGTTTTCATCCTTAAATAGATCATACATTATTACATCATTTTATTTGTAAAAAACATCACTAAAACTATTATTAATAATGCTAGCTAAATCATGTTGTAGTTCTTTATTAGGTGGCAAACAAAGTAGCTCTTTAATGGCCTCAATCCCTATCTTTTCAATAACTTTCTTTATCACCTCATCTTTGTTATCTTGCACCAAACTCTCAACTATCTATTTCTTGAAGATCTCAAAAACTAGGAATATTCACACTAGCTACTTTAACATGCTCCTTTTCACCTAGCTAGAACTTCTTTTTTCTTTCTTTAACAAAGTTGTCCTTTAGTGGTCCCACATTCTTTAAGAGGTTATTCTCATTGAAAAACCTTTTTCTAGATTTTTTATTACTAAATCCAACACCTGTATAGCCCAATCCTCTTATATCATCTTGGCTTTTAAAATCTAAGAGTTCTAGACTTCCTTACTTGTCCTTTCCTAGTCCTTGTCCGGGATGATAATTCATCCTCTTAATCATGCTTATAACCCTTGGGTCCATCTCAATTCCATCAGAGATCATGGCTATTTAGAAACCAGGAGGGGTAACTACTTGCTTCTAACTATCTATAACTGTGGACACAGACTTGTTCATTCTGGCATCTAAAGTTACAACTTCTCCATCAAGTAGGAATTTCAATTTTTGATGCATATTTGAAGGCACTCCTCCTAAAATATGATACTAGAGCCTACCCAAAAGTAAGGCATAGGTGACAGGGATATCTAGCATAGTAAATTCCACTATTGCTTCAATAGGCATGGTCTTTATAAGGCCTATAAATGTCCCCTCTACATTCCTTGTGCTATCATCATAAGCTTTTATTACAAGGTCTAATTTTGTTAAATACTCCACCTTCACTCCTATATTAGGCAGGATCTATAGTGGGCAAACATTAACTATAGACCCATCATCCACCATCACATAATTAGTCCCTTTTCCTCTTACTTTAGCTGGAATGAATAAGGCTTTATTATGATTCCTCCCTTTTATAGGTAAATCCTCATAATAGAAAGTAATAACACCATTCTTTTTCTCAGTAACCTTAGCCGCCATTTCCTCAAGGGTTGTAATAGTTTCGATGTTCATTTTAGCTAAAGCCGTAACCAGAGCCTTCATATGGTACTTGAATGCATGACGAGCTCCCAAATGCTTATATTTGCTTTTTCCTTCTTAAGCTATTCAAGAATCAAGTCATCACCATGTTCATATGAGTCTTCTCTTTCCTGGATTATCAACCTATACATTATATCCTTTAGTGTCTTCTTTATCAGAATTGTACCAAATGTCAATATCCTTAATAGTCTAATCTCTCTTTCTATCTTTTCATACCTTAACCATACATTTTTCTTTCTTATCTAGTAGCTTTTCATCATCAAATTCATCATCCCACCTTGTAGGCATAATTGACTCAATGGGTATATCAAAAAAAGATGGTTTGGAATAAAACATCTTGTAGTTAAACTTGCTACAAGGTTTTTCCAATGAGTCTTCTACTCTTTTCTCATCTTTAGGGGCATTAGGAGATTTCTCATTGGTTTTAAGGTCTAGGTCCTCAAAGGAGTTTAACACTTCTTTGTCACTTACTCCTGACTTAATCATCATGGTTATTTGGGGAGGCATGTTTTGGTAATTTAGGAAAGGGTTGTTTTTGGTGTTTGGGTTTGGATTTGATTTCTACGGGTCTATGATTTTTCTGAAGTCTATAAGGTTTTGAATTTCATGTTTAAGGCACATCCAAGAGGTAGTGGAATGGCCAGTAATTTGGTGAAATTTGCAGTATTTATTTGGGTCAAAGCCAGTGAGATTTAGGTTTGGTGCTCTAAAGGGGGTTAAGGGTCTAAGGAGGCCTTTTTGTATCAACCAATCTAGGAATTTAGACAAGGGTTAGGTAACATTCGAGAATCTCCTAGGTTGTTAAATAGTATAGACTCCCATAACCTGATTAGCATTTCCTTGCTGTGTGCTCCCAGTTGGGTAGTTTCTTGCTTCAGTGTTTTTAGCAATCTTTTTTTTCTCACTTTTGATCTCCTCGGCTTGTAACCCATTGTCATAAAGGTCTATAAATGTCTTAGGGTTCATCATTTGCAATCTCTAAACCAAATTAGGTGACACATTTTGAACAATCATCCTAACCTGATCCTTTTTAGCTAGCTTATTTTTCATTAATCCTGCCTTATTCATAAATCTAGTTAGAAAATATAAAAATGATTTATTAGGCTTCTACTTGGTCAATTCTAAATCCCTGATAGATACTTCAGGCCTAGTATTATAGTCATATTATTTTAGGAAAGTGATACACAATTCTCTCTAGTTTGCTCGAATAGACTTCTCTAATCATAATACCAATTAACAGCCATACAGTCAAAGGATAGTACAAAAAACTTGGTAATTACTGACAAAGGAGCATTAATGGTGCTCATAATAGTTATTTATTGACTAAGGTGAATCCTTAGGTCTCTAGTACCATTAAACTTCTACGATTTTGGCATCTTGAACTTATCAAGTAGCTTATCTTCCTTAAATTGCATCATATTGTTAAAGTCAAATGAATATCTAATGCGCTATCCTTTCATCAATTCTTCCATTTTGCCAAGTCAGTGCTTTTGTCTTCTTGGATTCCAACTCTTGAACTTGCTCAAGTAATTCTCTTCTTGTTTTTTTAACCATGTAGTTCTTAACATCCTCCAATTTCATTTCTATAATAGGTATATTCCTAGTAGCGATTAATGGTTACCCCCCATCATTGTCATTCTTAGTAGGTGGTGTGCCCACAATAGGTGGATTGGCCGTAATTGGGGGTGCAGTAGTAGGTGGTGGTAATAATCTAGCCAAAGCTTGTCTTAGTTCATCTTGCATTATTGGTCTTATGTCATCCATCAATGCCCCTTTGACGTCCTCTGGGGTCCAGTTTCCTCCCTTTTGTTGTTCCATTTCTTTCGCTTGTTTAGTTGGAGTTCATGTAGCTTATAGGTAGAGTGGATTGATATGACTCCTTTTAAGTTTTCTAAGGATCTCTTTTGAAATTAACTATGGGCTTGAATTCATTTTCACTAGTCTGCCATATTTCTAAGTCTAAACACATGAAAACCCAGATGAATCTATAATGGTTAAAAAACAAAGTGTTAGTATGTTGCATGAAATGCATTATGCATGATGCACGAAATGCATGTATGCATGATGCATGGGCTATGCAACAAATAGCATGTAGCAAGTCAAGTCAAGTAATAAGTCAAGTGTACATACATCCTTCCAACCTTATTCCTCCCACACACATATTCAATATTGAGCCTCTTTTCCTAGGATTTTTGGTCCTAACCTTAATATCAACATGGGATATTAAGAACTGACTTGCATGCCAAATCTTTAAAGTAACAAAATATAAAAATAGTATTTCTAGGTATAAAAGATTAGCTCAATCTTTATTAACCCAAATGGGTTATGGGCTTGGGCTTTATAAATAAAAATACCTCATGACAATAAAGATAAGCAATTTGGGTAATCCTAAGGGAAGTTACTAAGCCACTACATGAGTTGAGTCTGGTGAAAAAGGTCAAGGTTCCCTTAGCAAGATGTGCTCTTTTAAGACTTAAGTTATAGGCCAAGGTCAGAGGGGCCTGGCATCCTTTGCAAACTCAAGAGAAGACTACCCTCCTTTGGGACTTGGGTTACAAACTCTGGTCAGATGAGGTTAGTAATCTCTCTTGAACCGTGTTAAGGCTAAGAGTGATGGCTAGCCAATTTACAATCATATGAAGCTAGTGGAATCATGGAACCATAAACCAACACCATTAGTTAATAGGGACATGCATAATGAATGAAAGAATAAAATAATAATTAATAAAATAGTTATAAATAACACATGTAGAATCAATATCTTTTATCCCTAATGGAGTCTCAACTATAGATGGTGGGGTTTAGTGTGTGTCTAAGATTTTATCAATTGTAACACTATTTGAGTTTAGGACTCTAAAGAACACAATAACCACTGCCACAAAGACATGGCATGGAGATAAGGAGTTACCACACAGGGTAATAATTGGGAAAAATCAA
The DNA here is from genome assembly GCA_947683625.1 of Mallotus nudiflorus. Lineage (NCBI taxonomy): Eukaryota > Viridiplantae > Streptophyta > Magnoliopsida > Malpighiales > Euphorbiaceae > Mallotus > Mallotus nudiflorus. Next base: position 186,040 of record CANTUR010000738.1, read on the forward strand.
AAGTGGTGGTACTTGATTCTCTAAAATAAAGCTAGCAACGCAATTAGGAGATTCTAGATACAGAATACTAACTTCTTTCAGTCTCATATTCTTTTAGAATTACTTTATGAATTACTATATTACCCTCTATTTACTTGTAGTTTCATGTAAACCTCATTTAAACAATTAACTCCAAGCAAACTAGTCATGAAAAATACATGTAAACAATGAATTCATTTAAATTCATAATCCCTAAGTTAGTATAATCTACATTTGATTTTGATTAAATGGACTAAATCTACATGTTTTAATTCACAAGTGACCCTAAAGGCTAATGGGCCTAATTCCTATTTAATTTTAATTAAGTGATCCTAAGTCTATTTATTTTAATTCTAAAAATGGGCCTAAATCTACAAATAATGAAATATTTAAATGAGTGGGCCTAGTTCTACATGTTTTAATTCTAAGGTGATCTTAAATCTAAAAGTTATGGAAAAGGGCTTAAATTTAATGGGCTCTCTAAATTGAGCTTACTTGTCAAAATCCAAGTTTTTTTGGCTTTTCAAATCATGAGTCAAAGTCAGCATATGCTTCTTTCATTTCAAAGTTACATAGCTCTTAGTATTTCAGAAATATCTTGAGCTACAGAGGTCCAATTTAGGTGATTGAAAGTGCTATAGAAAGATAAGACAAATATTTACAATTTAATATTCAATTCATTTAATCATCTTAAAGTGCTAAAGTCTTAGGTCACATGGTTGTGTGCCTATGTGCGTATGGCCATGCCTAGTTAGAGTGATTTTAGAAGAATATATGTGCACAACTATATGCAAAATGTGTATGACTGTCTGAACTATAAAAAAATTTAGAAATTAAAAATTTGAATTATTGTTTTAGGTGGATTTAATTATTTTTGAATGGACACATCTTAGAGAGGCTAGTGGCTAGGGTTTTATAAAAGGAAGCCACTAGAGAAATAAGAGCATGTACATTTTATTTTAGTTTTTACATCATTTTCTAAGAATTAAAGCTAGAATTCTCTAGTTCTTTTCATGTGATTGGAATAGGGTCATTTGAAGGCTAAAGAGAGGAGGCTTCCATTCAAGGGGGCTTTTCTTATTCTATTTTATTTTGTTATTTCAATTTTAATTCAACAATAATGATTTTCTTTTCTCTTTATTCATTTTCTCCCATTCTTCTCAATATGTGTGGCTAGATTTTCTAGTTAGTGTTCTTGAATCAATTCAACCATGTGATCAATAAGGTTTAATCTAAGTTAATAAACATAGTTCATTGGTTATTGCTTTGCTTAATGTCTTTAATGGATTGGCTACCCTTTGTTTGAATCTATACAATGAGACTTGATTGAGAGATAGGTTTCATTCAAAAAATAAGCAATAACCTATTAATTATCAATTTAGTTGAGAGACACTTAGATGGCTAATAATGTTAAAGAGCTGAGCTTTAGATTGAATATGATGAAATACTTAGTAAGTGAGAGCTGTAAAACTAAGTTATTTGTATTAAGTTAATCATAGGTTTATCTAAGAGGAAGATCTATGGTTCCTAAAATTGCTTACATAAAGAACTATGGTCTGAATTAATGTAGAGATTAATTACATCTTTAAAAGGTTGAATTGAGTTTAAGAACCCTAGCATTTTCTTGGATTTTGATTTTTTATATTAGCTTTCAATTGTTTAGTTTATTTTATTTTAAAAACCATTTTCAATGTCTAAACAAATAAGCACATTGAGTAATACAATATTTGATTTACAATCTCAGTGGGATCAATATTTTTACTACTTGGATGACTCCTTATACTTATGGATCATGCATCACCTATAATTAATTGAGTAGAATTAACACTAAGTTTTATAGCTTTGACTAACTAAGTGTTTTAAAACCCAATTTTAAGTATAGCTTTTTAATTCATATTAATGATAATTACATTTTCTTATTAAAAATTAGGCTCATTTTAATTTAATAATATCTAATTTTAGGTGCATGATTTTATGTTTTCTCCATAATAATTAATAGAATTAGCATTTAAAAAATAATAGGACATTTAAATAAAATAGAGAAAAAATCATGTAGTAATTAAATAAATTAGGAGTTTATATTTTCTGTCCAATCTTTGTATTCCCCTCACTGAGTTTTTATTTTGTATGTAGGAATTAAAATATATAGGCATGCAATATGCATCACAATCGTGCAGAAAATTCAAAGATCAAGAAAAGTTAAAGAAAGGAACATGGGTGTGCATTGATCATGCATGACCATGCAATGCCAAGCATGGCCATACCAATATTTGTAGGAAGGAATGCATGGTCATAAAATACTAAGCACGCCCATGCCAAAAATTATAAAGAAAAGTGCAAGGCTATGCAAGGCATAAGCACAGCCGTGCTGAAGACTTCTTTTGCATGTTCATAGCCGTGCAAACCCAATTTTGGATTTTTCATGACCATGCTTGCACATTTAAGGAAATTCTACTTGGATAAAAAGAAGCACGCATGTACCATATGCAGTCCTAATTTTTGAGGATATAGGAGCATCATAAACTTGTGGAGTAGGGAACTATAGAATTATAGAAAGAGAACTATAGAGAGACAGAGAAAATAAAGAATAATCATTGAGAGAATTATGGAGAGGATAGAGAGTGAAGCTCATTCATCTGCATCAGAGTACAAGTAGATAGTAAAGAGATCAGCAATCTGGAGCTACATTGACAAAGATTAGGGAGTTTTTTATTTTCTCATTTTGTATATTGATTATGTTTGTTGTGTCTGTTAATTGTTTTCTTGTTCTTTATATGAACATGGTAGCTTAATCTCATTTTGTACTATAGTTATCTGAGTAATCTGGAGATGTATTGAACTCACATTTCTTTTTAAATATAATCTCAGTTCATGTTATGTTTATGGTTTTTATTCTTATGCTTTATAAATGATTCAATTATTTAAGTTGGTACATTGAGACCGAGAGGATATTTCTACCTACAGTTGTAATGTTTATATGGAGTTATCCTATGCCAAGAGTATTGAGACCGAGAGGAGATTTACACTTAGGGATCTGGAATAAAAACTATTAAATCTTAATTTGAGTAGAGATACTGGTTAAGAGTTAATATTTCATTTTACCTTTAGAGTTTAAGTTTGTTATGGATCTATTGATTAGAGTTTTATGAGGTAAGAGTCCTTTTATTCAAATTAATATTTGAAATAACAAGCTCACCTTGTAAATACTCGAGAGAGATTTATGAGAATCACAGTGGTAGCATCTTAAACATGACTATGAGAGAGATTATATAAATTAGATTTTGAGTTAATACAAATGCAGGTGAAAAGAGAAACTCTAGTACATACTACACACTGCTTATTCTTTATAAAAATTAATTTAGTTTTAATTTTAATTGCTTTACAACATAAAAATTGATTGGTCTAGACAAGCACGTAAATCAAGCAAACTAGTACTTAACCTCTTCCATGTGGGATCAATATTTGGACTTATAGTTATATTCTATAAATTTACCAGTATATTAGTAGATTCGCACTAAGTTTTTGGCACCATTACTAGGGAAGAGTTTGATATTAAAAGTAGCTTGATACTATTTGATTTAAACATTTTTTGTTTTATTTTTCTTTTCTTTGTAGGAACTAGGTGTATGCGCAGAACTAGAAGCCTTGATGAAGAGCTTGAAGCATTCAATCTTGAAATTGTTACAACATTCCATAGAAGGAGAAAAGAGTAGCAAGTAGCCTCGGATTAAGGAAATGAGCCTAACAACACCAATGGTGGAGGAGAAGGGGCCAACAATATTAATAATCAAAATAATGCCAATTGTCTCCTCAACCAGCGCCATAACCCTATGGCCAACAAAACCATGAGAGAGTGTTTGAACTCTAATATGCAGCAAGATCAAAATCTAATTGTGCCTCCTGCAAGTACAACAAACAACTTTGAGATCAAACCTTGAATGATTCAGATGATCCAAAGTTCATAGTTTCATGGACTACCCTTAAAGGACCTCATTGCACATATGCATTGATTTATAGAGTATTGTTGAACTCTATGGATGAATGGATTATCTTTAGAAGTCATCTGCCTTATTCAATTTCCTTTCTCTCTCATAGACAAGGCAACTAGGTGATTTGCTAAGTTACCTCTAAACTCCATTAAAACTTGGAATGAGATGTACATAGTCTTTTTTAACAATTTTTTTCCCTCTGCTAAAGCTTTAAAAATTAAAAGTGAGATTAATCCCTTTTACTAGAGAGATGATGAATCACTTTTTGAAGCCTGGGAGTAGTTCAAGGACTTACAGAGACAATGTCCTTCACACTTAATTCCTACATGGGATTTGGTGTAGTCCTTTTATAAGGGCATCAATTCGATGGTAAGGTGTAATATAGATGCAGCCTGTGGAGGCTCTATCATGAATAAAACTCTAGAGGAGATTCTTGATTTGTTTGAGGAGATTGCTACAACTCAACACCTATAAAACAATGAACAAACCATGATAATAAAGAAATAGGGTGTTTTAGGACTTGATGGGCTAAGTATGGTCATTGCCAAGCTGGACGCTTTAGCCCATGAACTGAAAAATATGAATGTTAATGCTCTGTCGACAACTTCCACTTTAAATTATGATTTATGTCAGGGGGAGCATAGGACTAGTGAGTGCATTCTGACTTAAAACATGGAGCGTGCCAATTATGTACAAAACTGAAGCAACCCATACAAAAATACTTACAACTCATCTTAGATGAACCACCTAATTTCTCATGGAAAAAGCAAGGGGAGAAAGAGTAGAATAGACAACCACCACCTAGTTTTGGAAACTGAACTTTTTAAAACCTACATCAACCAGCTCAACATAACTAAAACTCATCTCTTGAAGGCAATCTAGACAAGTTCATGGAGATGATGGAAAAAAGGATGACTCTTTAAGAAGATTTGAACTGCAAGCTAAAGGCAAAGGTGGACTAGATTAAAAAAGATACTCAATCGATGTTCAAGAACCATTCTTCTTCCATTCACAATCTGAAAGTGCAAATGGGCCAGATAGCTAATGCACTGATATCATGCAACTAAGGAAACTTACCAAGCAATAATAAGACAAATCAAAGGGAGCAAGTGAAAGCTATAATCCTGAGAAGTGGTAAAGAAGTGGAACTACCTACAGAGTCCAACTCAAGCAAACAGGGCAAAGCCATTATTGAAGAAAGCTCCATTGAAGCAAAAAATAGGGGAGAATCTAAGGGAACCAAAGAGAGTAAAGAAATAGTGTACAAACCACCCATTCCCTTTCCATAAAGGTTGAAGAGAGTAGAGCTTGATCCTAAGTTTTCAAAATTCATGGACATTCATAAAAAGATCCAGGTTATCATACCCTTTGTGGAGGCCATTTCTTAGATGTTGAAGTATGCAAAATTTCTCAAAGACTTGATCCCTAATAAAAAGAAGCTTGAAGAATTAGAGATGGTGACTTTGATAAAGGAATGCAGTGCCCTAATCTCAAACAAGCTTCTAAGCAAGCTTGGGTACCCTAGAAGCCTAACCATCCCTTGTGAGATAGGGGGTATGTAGTTCAAGAAAGTATTGTGTGATTCGGGCACCACTATAAACCTTATGCCCCTATCCATTTTTAGGAAACTAAATTTGGAAGGGAAGAACATGAATATGATTCTTCAACTGGCAGACCATACTACTAAGAAACCACTAGGGATTGTTGAGGATGTATTAATACAAGCGGGTAAGTTTATATTCCCTACTGATTTTGTTGTTCTAGATTTTAAAGAAGATGAGGAGGTGCCTTTAATCTTAGGCATGCCATTTTTATACACTACCAAAGCCTTAATTGATGTACATGAAGGAACTCTCACATTGAGAGTAGGAGAAGAAAAATGTGTCTTTGACATTTATAAGGGAAGTAGATGGCCTATTGATGGAGATTTCTACATGCACTTGGATGTAGTAGATAAATGTGTGGATGAAGTTTTCCATACTCAACTACAAGCAGCTGAAGATTCTTTACAAATAGAGGAGAATTCGAAAGAAACTCCTGAACTTAAACCTTCTCTAACAGACCATCCTTAAAGGCATACACCATTGACTTTAAATATCCAACCCACACAACCTTCCATTATTTCACCACCGTCACTTGAATTGAAACCTTGACCACCTCACCTTAGATATACCTTCCTAGGAGGTAACCAAACTCTACCAGTCATTATCTCTTCCAAAATCACCTTTAAACAAGAAACCTTACTTGTGGAGCTAAAGAGAAGGGTGAAAGCCATTAGGTGGCAGATTTCTAACATTAGAGGAATAAGCCCATCCTACTGCATGCATAAAATACTAATGGAAGATGGGTGCACACCTATCATTGAATGGCAAAGGAGATTAAATCCAAACATGCTGGAAGTAGTGAAAAAGGAGATCGTGAAGCTTTTTAATGCAGGTATTATATACTCGATCTTAGACTCTAGTTGGGTGAGCCCTATTCAGTGTGTGCCACACAAAGGAGGGATGACCATAGTGGAGAATGATGAAGGAGAGTTAACCAAACAAGAGTTGTTACTAGCTAGAGGGTGTGTATTGATTATAGGAAGCTCAATAATGCCATAAGAAAATACCACTTTCCTTTGCTATTCATTGACTATATGCTTGAGGGAAGTGTATGACATACGTTTTACTACTTCCTTGATGGCTACTCAAGCTATAACCAGATTGCTATATCTCTAAAGGACCAAGAGAAAACAAAATTCACTTGTCTTTATGGCATGTATGCCTATAGGAGAATGCCTTTTGGGATATGCAATGCCCCTGCCATATTTTAACGTTGCATGATAGCCATCTTCTCTGATTTAGTTGAGGATATCATGGAGGTCTTCATGGATGTCTTTTCAGTGTTTGGAGATTCATTTGATGGTTGCCTCAATAATTTGGAGATGGTATTGGCAAGATTTGAGGAAACTAATTTGGTGCTAAACTAGGATAAATGCCACTTTATGGTGGATGAAGGAATAGTATTGGGACACAAGATTCAGAAAGGGGAATATGGATTGACTGAGGCAAGATAGAGAATTGAAAATCTCAATTATCTAACCAATGTAAAGGGTGTTAGAAGCTTCCTTGGACATGCCAACTTTTATAGATGCTTTATCAAGGATTTTTCTAAAATTCCTAAACCTCTTTCTTAGTTACTAGAAAAAGATGTTCCTTTTAAGTTCACTAATGATTGTAAATCTAATTTTGACAATTTGAAGAAGAAACTCACATCATCACCCATTGTGGTACCACCAAATTAGAGCCTTCCATTTGAACTAATGTGCAATGCCAATGATTAAGCCATAGGAGCTGTTCTAGGGCAGCATAAAGATAAAAGGTTGCATGTGATATACTATGCTAGCAAGACTCTCCCGAAACCACAACTCAACTATGCCACAATAGAGAAGGAGACGTTAGCTATTGTGGTTGCTTTTGATAAGTTTTGGTCTTTTCTTCTAGGATCAAAAGTGATAGTGTAAACAGATCATACGACTATCAAATATCTATTATCCAAGAAAGATTCTCAGCCAAGGTTGATTCGATGGGTACTTCTACTTCAGGAGTTTGATATGGTGATCAAAGATAAGAATGGCTTAGATAACTTGGTAGTTAACCACCTCTCTTGCTTAGAAAAGGGGAACAATTATGAAGCATCCATCAAGGAGACTTTTCTAGATGAGACACTATTTGCACTTGTATTTATCCTTTGGTATGCATACTTGGCTAATTTTCTCTTATGTAGGCAACTCCCTAAGAATTTCTTATATCAACAAAGAAAGAAGCTCATACATGATGTAAAGAGCTATGTGTGGGATGATCCTTATGTATGAAAATTATGCAATGATGGCTTGGCGAGAAGGTTTAGAGACATATGATGTGATGCACCACTATCATAGTTCTCCCTATAGTGGACACTATGGACCAAATAAGACAACAACCAAAATACTTGAAAGTGGATTATATTGGCCTTATGTATTTAAGGATGCTAGAAACTTTGTCATGAAATATGATAAGTGTCGGCGTAGTGGGGGACTTTCAAGGAAAGAGGAGATGCTACAATATGAAATTCTAGAGGTTGAACTCTTTGATGTATAGGGTATAGACTTTATGGGACCATTTCCCTCCTCTCTTTGGGAGTTGATACATTCTTGTTTGTGTTGACTATGTGTCAAAATCGGTTAAGGCTCAGGTTTGCTAGAGTGGTATGCAAGTTCTTAAAAAAGATCTTCATAAGATTTAGGACTCCTCGAGCAATTATAAGTGATGAAGGAAGTCATTCTACAACAAACAGTTTGAAGTCCTCCTAGCAAGATATAGTGTAAAGCATAAAATCTCTACACCATACCACCCATAGACTAATGGGTAAGTTGAAGTGAGTAATAGAGGACTTAAGAAGATTCTGGAAAAGGCAGTTGACAGCTTTAGGAAAGATTAGGCACTTAAGCTTGATGGTGCATTGTGGGCCTATCAAACTACTTTTAAGACTCCACTCAGAATGTCACCATATCATTTTTTATTTGGTAAGACCTGTCATCTTCTAGTGGAGCTAAAGCACAAAGCAAACTAGGCTATCAAAACCCTAAATATGGACTACAAGAAAGCAGGGGAGAGGCAGCTTCTCCAATTAGATGAACTAGAGGAAATCATGAATATGGCTTATGAGAATGCCAAACTTTACAAGGAGAAGACTAAAAGATGGCATGACGCAATGATTATGCCAAAGCACTTTGAAAAAGGGGACAAGGTTCTTTTGTTCAATTTAAGACTCTAACTCTTCTTTAGGAAGCTAAAGTCTAGATGGTCTGGTGCCTTTACAGTAGTGGAAGTATTTCCCCATAGAGTAGTGGTAATTCAAAGCAATAAAGGTGAACCCTTCAAGGTGAATGGACAATGACTTAATTTGTATTTTTGGGAGGAGATATCATAACTCGTAAGCAATCAGGACTTATAAGAGGCACCTATAGCTGAGACAGTTGCACCACAAGGACCATCACCTGTAATGAAGATAAATGAGACTTTGCATTCACTAGAGAAATGAAGAACCATATGGCCATGGTCAAGCCTTGGATCAAACATAAACAAAGAACTTCTTGGGAGATAACCTAAGTTTTCTTTATTTACTCATATAATTTTTTTAATTAGTTTAATACCCCTAAGGAGCTTTATTCTTCTTGTAGTTTTTTGAATACCCTAGATATACATGCAACAGAGACCCTTCTTAAGTCATCAGTGATGTTTAGAATATAGAGTACTGTAGCATTTGGAAATAAATTAGGGAAGTTTTCTTTACTTTTGTCTTTATTTGTAAATTTTTGTAATTGTTTATGTGGTTGAATGTTTGGTTGACTTTGAAAATGTTTGGAGTGACTTTATATGATAATTTGAAAGTAGGAACATATGTTACTATTGCATGATGTATGCATTCATAAAGAGGGCTAAGCTTCATAAAAGTAGCATTGGCGTGCCATTAAGTGACACACCCGTGCAATCAGGCACCAAAACATGGTCGTGCCTCACTTATCACAACCATGCAATTCTCATGGCTAAAATGTGCATGGTCGTGCCTTACCTAGCATGGCCCTATAATTTTAATGCTTACAAGGTGCACGACCATGTTTTATCTAGCATGACCATGCATTCACATTTAACATAAGTGTGTAGATTCATTTCAAGAGGCATGTGACTTTACATCTTCACGTGGACCATCTGACACCCTTTACTTAACCTTCCACTTTTAGTGTAACACATTGAGGACAATGTACAATTCAAGTGTGGGGGGAGTATTTCCTTACTTTACCTTTTTGTATTTTATCTTATTAATTTTTAGTGATTTATCATTTATTCATTGTAGTTCATGTTAATATATATATATATATATATATATATATATATATATATATATATATATATAATAATAATAATAATAATAGTAATAATATCCCACATTTTTATTTTTGCTAACTTGTTATAATTATAAGCTTTGTATATTAAAATTAAAATTAGCTAGTTTAGTTTATGCAATATGTGGTAAATTCTTGTAGTATATGGTTTAAAGCTTTGTTAATGCTTGAGAATTAGACCTTTTAACTTTTAATCAACTTAAATATATACCTTTCTTTTGTTTTATTTAAAAGGATTTTTGGATAAAATTTTTGGTAATCAAGAAATTTGGACAGATTTTTATTATTAGGAAAGCCTTTTTTCTACTATATGATAATTAAGCTGAGTAAAAAAATAAGGGATTAGAGGAGCAAAAAGATTTTAAAGCCTATAATAAGCTCCATTATACTCCAATGCTCAAATTGAGTACGAGTAATCCAAAGGTACCTAACGACGTTACTTATACTTAGTAATATAGGAATGATAGGGAATACCAAAGTTGGGAGGGATTATAATCCTACATAAATAAATTTAAAATAAAATAAAAATTCAGTTGGTTTTCATATTTAGCTTAAGGGTTGACTAATAATTTAAATATATTTGACTTTCCTTGGTTTATAAGTTTTAGTTCATCAATTCTTATGAATAATTCATTTGAGATGTATGCTTCACTTGGTAATATTCATAGTGTTTATCTCGATATATTAACTCTATTTTGCTAAATAATACTTGTATTAACTTGTTACTGTAGTGATTAAACTATCCTTAATTTTATTTTAATATGCTTATATTATTGTTATGATAAGGTTCTTAGGACAAGCAAAAGTTCAAGTGTAGGGGTATTTGATAATTGCATTTTCTTATTAAAAATTAGGCTCATTTAAATTTAATAACATCTCATTTTAGGTGCATAATTTTCTATTTTCTGCATAATAATTAATAGAATTAGCATTTAGAAAATAATAGGACTTAATTAAATAAATTAGGAGTTTTATATTTTCTGTACAATCTTTGTATTATCTTCACTGAGTTTTTATTTTGTACATAGGAATTAGAATACATAGGCGTGCAATATGCGTCACAATCATGTAAAAAAGTCAAAGATCAACAAAAGTCAAAGAAAGGAACATGGGTGTGCATTAATCATGCACGGCCATGCAATGCCAAGCATGGCCGTGCCAACATTTATGGGAAGGAATGCACGGCCATGCCAAAAATTACAAAGAAAAGTGCAAGACTGTGAAAGGCATAAGCATGGTCGTGCTAAAGACTTCCTTTGCATGTGCACGGCCGTACAAACCCAATTTTGGATTTGCATGGCCATGCTTGCACATTTAAGTAAATTCTACCCTGATAAAAAGAAGCACGCATATACCATGTGCAACCCTAATTTCTGAGGATATAAGAGCATCATAAAGTCGTGGAGCAAGGAATGACAAAAATTACAATAAGAGAACTATAAAGAGATAGAGAAAAATAGAGAATAAACAAAAAGAGAATTGTAGAGAGGATAGAGAGTGAAGCTCATTCATCTATATTAGATTACAAGCAGACAGTAAAGAGATCAGCAATTTGGAGCTACATTGACAAGTATTAACGAGTTTTTTCTTTTCTCATTTTGTATCTTGATTTTGTTTGCTATGTTTGTTAATTATTTTCTTATTCCCTATATGAACATGGTAGCTTAATCTTATTTTGTACTAAAGTTATATGAGTAACCTAGAGATGTGTTGAACTCACATTTCTTTTTAAATATAATCTCAGTTCATGTTATGTTTATGGTTTTTATTCTTATGCTTCATGAATGATTCAATTATTTAAGTTGGTATATTAAGACCAAAAGGAGATTTATACCTACGACTGTAATGTTTATATTGAGTTATCCTATGCTAAGAGTTTTGAGACAGAGAGGAGATTTACACATAGGGATCTAGAATAAAAACTATTAAACCTTAATTTGAGTAGAGATGCCAATTAAGAGTTAATATTTCATTTTACCTTTAGAGTTTAAGTTTGTTATGGATCTATTAATTAGAGTTTTGTAATGCAAGAGTCATTTTATTCAAATTAATATTTAAAATAATAAGCTCACCTTGTAAATTATTGAGAGAGATTTATGAGAATCACAGTGGTAGCATCTTAAACATGACTATGAGAGAGATTATTTAAATTAGATTTTGAGTTAATACAAATGCAGGTGAAAAGAGAAACTCTAGTACATACTACACACTACTTATTCTTCATAAAAAATTGATTTAGTTTTAATTTTAATTGCTTTACAACATAAAAATTGATATGTTTAAACAAGCACATAAATCAAGCAAACTAGTACTTAACCTCTTCCCTATGGGATCGATATCTTGACTTACAATCCTATTATATAACTTGATCCATATACTTGTGGATTCACACCAATTAGTCACCTAAATCTCTTTATATTAAGTAAATAACTAATATATTATTGTTTGAATCTAATAAAATCTATCTCTCAATCAAATTCTGAAGTATGAGTTTAATCCAAGGATGATCAAGCCTAAAATGACATTAAGTTCAACAAGAACCAATGAATCAAGATTAAAAGCTTACATTTAATCACAATATGCACATAGCTGAATTGAAATAAGAACCCTAAAAATATATTTAGCTAATTCTATTAAAAGAAATATAAGAAGATGAAGAAATAAATAGAAATGCAATCATCATTATTAATTAAAAAAATAATAACACAAGAGTTAAATAAAGCAATAGTAGCTATTGTTCCTTTAAAACTTCAAATTAAATCTCTTTTTAATAACTAGGAACTTGAATCAAAACTAACTTTGATTCCTAAGAAAATTGAAAATAAAGAATTATTCTAAGAATGAAAGATTATTCCCAGATGTCCCCAAATGCTCTCATGGGGGTTCCTATTTATAGACTCTACTCCCCAACAACTCTCAAGGTTATTACAATTTAAAAACCTTTAAACCACATCTAATCTATAACTCAAAATTTCAATTTGAAATGTTGTTATAATAACTTGTGTGATTGTGCGCACCCACACTATAAGCAGCTAATTTCAGGATGATGGAGTATGGATGTGACAAAGGACTCCAATGATAAAAATACTATAAATATATATTCATCACTTGAAGATTGAAATCTTAAAAGGCTAAATGCATCTTCAAAAGAACTTAATTGGTTTTTAAGGACTTAATTACAATGTTTTCTTTAAGAACCTAATTGAAAAGTTTAAATTCTTTCAATAGTCTTTCTATAATTAAAAGTTAAAAAAAAAAAGAAGATCGAAGTTCTGTAAATCCAATCAGAATTATATAATTCCAATCGGAATTACATAAAACCAATAAGAATTATGTAATTTCAATTATAATTATATAATTTTAGTCGGGATTTAATGTGTTTCATCTATATTTTTTATTTTTGAGTAAATAAAAAAATTTTGAATTTTAATTGGTTAAATAATGTGATAAATCCCCTTTTTAGGATTAATCTAAATTTTTGAGGAAATTAAAAGTCCTTATTAAACCAAAACTTTATCATTATGGAAAGGAGAAGCCATAGTGTGATACGTGACTTTTAACTAGGGTTTTCTATATAAACCCAGCTCAACTCTCCTGGAGAGGGGGGGGGACTTCGTCTTCTTCTTATTTTGTTTTTACATAGCTTTCAAAAAAAAAATTCTTTTAACGTACTATTCTTTTAGAGAAAAAGCAAGTAAGCCTTTTGGAGAGGAGAAAATCAAGCATTGAAGACCTATTCTAAAAAACAATCGTGATTTATGTCATTATGAGGAGTAAATCAATACTGCATCCATCCAATCATTTTTTCTTCTACCTTATGTTATTTATTTTGTTTTAATTATTTTGGTTTCGTTTAATTTTATTTTATTTTATTTTGCTCAATTACTAATTGATAATATGCAAAATAGCATAGTCATTTAGGTTTATTTTGGTGACTTTTTCTTTAGTTTGCATTCACATTGTGTTTAATTATTATATTATAGTTGTTATTTGTGTGCTTTTATGTTATTTGTGTGATTTGTAAGTTATTAAAGGCTAATCACGTGCTTAAAGTTGCATTTTAATACTACAAAATGAAGAAAGGCTCGAGAAAGCTTAAGACAAGGGTCAAAGTAAGGAGTATCGACTTGCACAGTGGTGCTGAGTCGTGATAGAAAGCATAAGTGAAGACTTGTACAATGGTGCCCAATCGTCACTAGCCAGTATTGCAAATAACAGATCATGCTAACTCGCACTGTGGTGCTGATCGTAACAATGGGTCATAGTGCCAAGTTCCTCCTGAGTCAGCACATTGGTGCCAACTTGGTACCAATACACCTCTTCATCACATCTCTTCATTTTCACATCCATTCAAAGGGACATGAATTAGGATGCCAAGAAGCCTAAAAATACATGAAGTTATCTTTGTTTTAGGGATGGAAAAAAATACACATAACTGATGGATTAGAAAGGAATGAGTAATACTTAGTTTTATTTATTAGATTAGAGAGTGTAAAGGAATTCATATTTTTTTGAAGGAATCAAGGAAGATAATCAATGAGGCTATTCAATATCTAATAAACATCAAGGAGAGCAAGGGGGATTTTATTAACATAATTTATATCTTTTTTTCTCTTTTCTTTTATTTAGTTTACTTGATGTTTATATTAGTTTCTTATGGTTATTTAACAATTATCAATATGTATCTTGACTAATTCCTTATTTATTAGAATTGCAAGGATGAATTAATCTATGAACTACATTTTTATCTTTTATAATGAATGAATAATTTTGATTTCAATTGAGTACTGAATTGTGTTATATATTCTTGATCACCATATATGATGTATTAATCAAATTTCCATAATGAGAGTTAGGGTATTTTGGGTGGAAATGCAATTGAATTCATTTAAAGATTAGGAAAGTACCTAGAGATAAGAAATCCACTTTGAGGGGTCAAAGTATTGGCAGCAAACTTCATGGTTTTTATTTATCTCTATAATAACACAAGAGTGCTTATATACTATAGATGGAAATACCCTTAGTTGACAACAAGAGTTGATCTTAAGCGTTTTAGGTCATATTCTCTAGTCATTGCATGTGTTTATTAATTATAATAGTTCTTGATTAATTCTGAATTATAGTTTTAATGAATATTAATTGAATTTTGTGTTAGTACATTTAGATTAATTAGAGTAGTTTGTATTTCCTAGTAATTTTAGGATAGTTAGAACATTCAATATCTTCTATTATAATATTTTTCCTATCCATCAAAGTATCTACTCGGTTAATATAAAATTACTCCAAATTCTCGAATGTTTGACACCGTACTTGCTCTATACAATGTCTTAGAGACTAGGGTATACAATTTGACCCGCATCAAAATTTTGGCACCGTTACTGGGGAATTTTTTTAGAATTTTTATCAATTTAAGGTAGAAAAAGATTGTTTTAGGCCTTAATTTTATATATTTTTTTAATTTTAGTAATTATTAATTTGCTATTATTTGATTGTGATCTTACTTTTATGATGCTTACTCGAAATGTTAGTGATAATACTTTATACCTTGATCCTAAAATTGAATTAACTTCATGTGTTTTACATAGGGAACAAAGTAAGAGAAGAGTGCACCAATAAAATTTTAATGAAATAGTTGAACCAAAGAGACAAACATTAGCCAAACATCATTCATTCAAATGGTGCAAAATGATCAGTTTGGAGGTTTACGAGGAGAGGATCCTTATGCTCACATATTCACTTTCCTTAATGTGTGTGCAACTTTCAAAATTAATGGTGTGATTAATGATGCAATAAGGCTTAGTATTTTCCCATTTTTAGTTAAGGAGAAGGCATAATTTTGGATTGCTAGTTTACTTAGTAAATCAATCACAACATGGGACCAATTGAAGCAAACATTTCTCCATTTCAAGGTTATAAAGGTTCATCCTTATGGAACAATTGAAATTGCTAATGTTAAGCAGAAATTCTTTAAGGTTAATGGCTATTGTCTCAAGCCTTATTTGATTGGTGAAGCTATCGATCAAAACAAGTCTATCTCTTTATTTACACCTATAATTGAACAAGGTAAGGTCAAGCTATAGACTATTAAACATAGCAAGGTATTGTTCCACTTTTTTATTTTTATTTTTCTATTTAATTTTGGTATATATTATATATTATATATTATATGTTATGTATTTTTGTTCTTATTAAGTTTGATTAGAACCACATTGTAATATTCACAATATTTATTATATAACAATTATTTCTTTTCGTACTTTTCTTTTTTTAGTTTATTTTTAATATTTTCAGTTTGGTCAAATGTTTTATTAGTATATTTTAATTTTCTTAGTTTAGTTTATATACATATAGTCTTTACTTTTGTACATTTACATTTACTTTTTTAATTTAATTAAAAAAAGGGTTTACCGAGGCCATTGGTGATGAGTCGAATAAAAGTGCCAAATCACTACCAAGGCCATTAGTGACAAATTGCACCAACATGCTGACTCGGTAACTCGTTATCAACTCCAAATGGTGATGAGTCGCACTACTTGTGCTGACTCGTGCCATGCATGTCCACATTACCACCACATACATTTCTTTTGCATTCTCTTCTCTCATCCTATTTTTTATTTTATTTTATTTTTGTATTAGAGATATATATATTTTATTTATTTTGTCTTCTTTTATATATATATATATTTATTTATTTATTTATCTCTTAAAAAAATAAAACAAATAACTACATTGCTTACATACCTAATGATAAGTCATGCCCTTCCCCATAAAGGTCATGACCTTTCAAATCTTTCTTACACCCTAGTCTACATACCTACATACAATCCTTTTTCTTTTTAATTTTATATTCCTAAATACTCACATCTTTTACAATTCCTATATTCCATCTTTTCACCTTCTCATGTTTTTACAATGCTCACTACTTATTCTTTTCTTTTCTTTTATTATTCTATTCTACATACCATCATCTCTGTATATACCTCTTCCTCTAATCAAAAACTACACTCCCATTTCCTTTCTATTTATTTTCTTTACACATTTTCTTTTCTTCTCTACACCATAACCCTTTATATTAACCATCTTCTTCATTTCTTCTATAATCAAAATTAAATGGGTAAGCCAAGGGGTTCTACAAAAAAAACCTTAAGTTGAAGGAGAGCAACTATAGGAGGATTTTGCAACCACCTACAAGGCCAAGTTCTCCACTCTTTCATATGAGGAAGGTGCTAGATTCACAACTCTTAAGTTTAGGGAAATCATTAGTTGTAAGTATATCCCCTCCTCCCTACTTTAAGATGTAAGCATGCATGATTCTTTTAATCAATTATTGACTACTTGTGGACTAAAAAAGTTTATATCCATACAAGAGCATACATATGATGATTTTATTACCAAAGTTTATACATCTTTAGAAGTTAAATTGAATAATTCCCATATTCTTGAATTTAGCATGCTAGGGAATAAACACCAACTTACTTATGCTTTTCATACAATGGGTGTATGATTTTAAGAAGGATGGTACATGTGAAGCTCCTAAGTCTTTTCATGTTGATGAATTTTGGACATTTTTTACTAATTTGCTATCCACTTTTCAACCCAAGAAAGGTAAGGTAGTGTTCATTAAAGATTTAAAATTTTGGTTATTGCACAAAATCCTTGCCTATATTGTTTTCCAAAAGTCTAAATTTAATAGAGTCTCAGCATAAGAATTATTTTTTATGTGGTGCATTCATAATAAGAAGTAGGTATATTGAACATAGTGGATTTTTAATTAACTTTGAACATGTGTTGCACGTAAGGATGCCCTACACACTTGTGGTTGTGTTATTACTATCATTGCTAAGTCTTTAAATACTAACCTTGATGATTTTGACCATGTTGTTGAGTGTTCTTATTTCACTAAGCTAGCTTTTGTAAGAGGTGAAGTTCTAGATGCTTCCTTTCATTTGATTATGGCAAGGACTTAATCATGTTAGAGAGGTTTAGAACATCCTCTTCAAGTAAAGGACACATAAGAAGAGGAGGAAGATGTTAGGATTGAGCATTCTCAAGAAGTGGTGCCCTATGGTAATGCACCTCTTCTAACTTTGCCTATGCAAGGTGGTTCAAGTGGCTCTTCTAGTGGAGAGTCTTATATTTGGGAGCTAATGTTGGAGAATCAAAAGGAGATGCAACGACAATTAAGTCTCCTCCACTAACTCTATCAGACAATTAGGGGAGTATTTCTTTACCTTTGTTTTTAATTTGGAATCGCATTGGGAACAATGTGCCTTTTTAAGTGTCGGGGAAGAAATAGTAGTAGTTGTCATTTTATTAGGTGTAAGTCTATCTTTATGATTATGGGTTATATTTTATTATTTTGTGTCATCTATGCTTAATTTTGCTTAATTTTATCTTCTCCATACTATTAAATAGTTAGCTTTTCAAGTTCATTTCGATTGAATTTTATTTTCTTTTGTTATGTTAGTAATTATCTTCCTATGCTTAATTGGTAGAATTTTAAAGTTTCATTTAGCATAAATTTTAGTTTTTTCTTTTTATCTTTTATTATTATTTTCAAAATCTAGAGAATATTTAGTTAAGTTTATAATTGTGCTTAGAACTAGGATGGTTAGGATTTAAGCTTAGGTTTTTAAGGATTGAAGTGGATTTAGGGAAATTATAGCCATAATATGAGTAACTAGCATTTCAATAATGGATGAGGACACTATAAAAAAAAAGCTTGCTAATATGATACATTTGAGTAAGTTGTGTGTAAGTGAGTATGCTCCTTAATTACACTTAGTCGAAAAGAATGTATTTCGTTACAAGTAATTGCATTTCGAGTAAGTTATGTGTAAGTGAGTATGCTCCTTAATTACACTTAGTCGGAAAGAATGTACTTTTTTACAAGTAATTGCATTTCGAGTAAGTTATGTGTAAGTGAGTATGCTCCTTAATTACATTCATTTGGAAAGAAACTTAAATTAGTCCATAAAAGTATATAAGCATAAAAGCTGTGTCTAAAAATTCCATGAGAATTGTTGGTCAATGCGTGTGCTTAATTCTTGTCCCATGGCTATTTTAGTTTTTAAAAGTCCTAAGTTTGATGAATGAGCATTATGGTTAGAAAGCTTGATTAGCACCTTGACTTTATATTCTTTGATTTTGTTGTTAATAGTTTGAGATAAATTGTTAAACTTATTAATTATGCCATGAAATTTGTTTTCTTTATCATTGTTGAGCATTGGAAGCTTAGTTATTAACTACCATTTTCTTAAATTCTCATCTTGGTTGAGATGATCTGTTGAGATTACTATAACTATATTAGAGAAGATAAGAGATTTTTGTTACTTTCTCATTTAGGTTTTTATTTCTTACTTGAGGGCAAGCAAGGTATAAGTATGGGGGAATTTGATAATATGCAAACTAACATAGTCATTTAGGTTCATTTTGATGACTTTTTCTTTAGTTTGCATTCGGATTGTGTTTAATTATTATATTATAGTTGTTATATGTGTGCTTTTATGTTGTTTTTGTGATTTGTAGGTTATTAAAGGCTAATCTCATGCTTAAAGTTGCATTTGAATACTATAGAATGATGAAAGGCTTGAGAAAGGTCAAGACAAAGGTCAAAGTGAGGAGCGCTGACTTGCAAAGTGGTATCAAGTCATGACAGAAAGCATAAGAACCGACTCACACAATGGTGCTGAGTCGTAGCAGAGTGTCATGGTGCCAAGTTCCTCTTGAGTCGGCACATCAGTGCTGACTCAGCACCAATACACCTCTCAATCACATCTCTTCATTTTTACATCCATTCAAAGGGACATGAATTAGGATGCTAAGAAGCCTATAAATATATGAAGTTGTGTTTGTTTTAGGGATGGAAACAAAAAACACACAATTGATGGATTAGAAAGTAATGAGTAATACTTAGTTTTATTTGTTAGATTAGATAGTGTGAAGGAATTTATACTTTTTTAAGGAATTAAGGAAGATAATCAAGGAGGCTATTCAATATCTAATAAACATCATGGAGAGCAGGGATGATTTCATCAATATAATTTTTATCTCTTTTCTCTTTTCTTATATTTAGTTTACTTGATGTTTAGATTAGTTTCTTATGGTTATTTGATAATTATCAATATGTATCTTAACTAATTCATTGTTTATTAGAATTGTAAGGAGGAATTAATCTATGAACTATATTTTTATCTTTTATAATGTATGGATGATTTGATTTCAATTGAGTACTTAATTGTGTTATATATGCTTGATCACTATATATGATATATTAATCAAATGTCCATAATAAGAGTTAGGGAATTTTGGGTGGAAATACAATTGAATTCACTTAAAGGTTAGGAAAGTACATGGAGACAAGAAATCCACTTTGAGGGGTTAAAGGATTGGCATGGAACTTCATGGTTTTTGTTTATCTCTACAATAACATGAGAGTGCTTGTAGACTCTAGATGGAAATACCCTTAGTTGACAATGAGAGTTTCTCTTAAGGATTTTAGGTCACATTCTCCAATCATTGCATATGTTTATTAATTATCATAATTCTTGATTCATTCTGAATTATAGTTTTAATGAATATTAATTGAATTTCTTGTTAGTACATTTAGATTAATTATAGTACTTTATAATTCATAGTAATTTTAGGATAGCTAGAACATTCAATATCTTCTATTATAATATTTTGCCTATCCATCTAAGTATCTACTTAGTCAATATAAAATTACTCTAAATTCCTAAGTGTTCGACACCCTACGTGCTCTATACTAAGTCTTAGAGATTAGGGTATATAATTTGACTGCTATCACTAATCATTGTTTATTTTGTTCTCCATGTTTGTGATTATGGAGAGAGTTACATGATGGATTCATTGTAGAGAACGAAACCCATAAAGATCCATGGAATGCCATGGATTAAATTTTGTATTTGAATGTAGTTTTTAGGGTGCTTATTTATTTATTTGTTATTATTTTGTTGGCTATTTTATTTTGTGTCTTATGCATTTTTGTTTCTGGGTTCTATTAAATTAAATTTTTTTATTTTCAATAGATCTTTGCAATGGCCCCAATAGTGTGGAATAGTGGAATTTTGTGTGTGTGTGGTTGTGTGTTTTATTTTAATTAATTGATTAGTTAATTAGGTTTATTTGGTAAAGCTTTAATTAAAATTAATGGTGGTTTGTAGTATATTTAAGATGCATATTATTTAATTAGGGTTAGATATCATTGAATGCATGATTAATGTAGTTTATTTATTATATAGTTTAGTTTATTATTTTCATATTTTTTTTATTCTTTTGATTTATGCATCGTAATTAATTTTTTGTTTAATTATTTTAATTATTTTATATTCAATTTGTTAATTTTTATGATTTTTATGTGTTTGCTTTAAGCTCATGATTTTAGGTTTCTTAGGTTTAATAATTAGATTCACATTTTCTTTAATAGGTTTACTAATCTAATTAGGATTAGGTTTAATTAAATAAAACTGATTTTAGGCCCATAATCAATTAAATTTTATGTTAGAGTTAACTTAGGCCCATTTAGTTAATTATATATAGGGCCACTTTAGTGCAATTTAATTAATTTAGACTTAGCCCATTAAATTAAAGCCTTTTCCATAACTTGTAGATTTAGTGTCATCTTAGAATTAAAACATGTAGAATTAGGCCCACTAATTTACGTACTTCATAATTTGTAGATTTAGGCCTATTTTTAGAACTAAAATAAATAGACTTAGGTTTACTTAATTAAATTAAATAGGAATTAGGCCCATTAGTCTTTATGGCCACTTGTAAATTAAAACATGTAGATTTATCTCATTTAATTAAAATCAATATAAATTAGACTAACTTAAGAATTATGAACTTAAATGAATGCATTTTTTACATGTATTTTCCATGATTGGTTTGCCTAGGGTTAATTGTTTTCAATAAAGGGTTCATATGAAATTTTATGTAAATAGAGGATCATAAAGCAATTCATAAAGTAATTCTAAATGAACACAAGACTGAAAGAAGTTAGTATTCTGTATCCAAAATCTCCTGGTTGTGGTGCTAGATTTCTTTTAAAGTATCGAGTAGCACTACTTTTTATTTGTCCCAATTATTACCTTGGGTGTCGACTCCTTATCTTCACACCATGCCTTTGTGATAGTGGTTAGAGTGTTCGTTGGAGCTCTAAGCTCAAATAATGTCGCAGTTGTTAAAATCTTAGACATGTACTAAACCTTACTGTCAACACATGCACATGGCTACATGGGAACAGTTTGTTGAACTTGCATGGTTGCGCAGTAGTGTGCACGTGGCTATGCTGGTCTCTTTGTTATCAGGCATGGCTATGTGTACTTCTTATGTGGCTGAACAAAATTAGTTTACCTTTAAAGACTGTACTTTTCTTTAAGGTCTTAACTTATGCTTCTTCCCAAACCTTATATTGATTTGTTCAAATCTTTCAAATCTTTTAAACTCCCTCTAATGCATCATAAAATCCAAATTTAAATAAAGATTAAATAATTAAACAATAAAATAAGCAAAATTAATAAAATCCTAACAACTAAACAAACTTATGAAAATTAACTAAAATATCTAAAAATTAAACAAACATACAATTAAATTAATATAAAATATTTAATATACAATGTTTAAAATAAGATATTTTTCACACTCATCAAATTCCCCCACATTTAAGTCTTTGCTTGTCCTCAAGTAAAATAAGAAAACAACCTATTCATATAATGAATCAAAATCATTAACTAGTTTTGACTTGACTAACCATTATAATCTTCCTTTAATATAAAGTTTAAAAAATATAAATTAAAACAATAACTTGAGGTTAAGGATGTAGCATTTACCATGTGAAGAGCATACTCTTCGATTGAATTCATGAAAATGAACAATTGACACTCAAGAAAATTGAAAGTACATAGGAATTATCTTAATATTTAGGCAATCCAAAATTGAACACATATAAGTTAACCATTTGACACTCAATTTATTTAATTATTCAAACTTTTCCCTATCTCAGTATCCCCCACCTTTCCCACACTACTCAGTGTGGATACCTTAAAAAAGGGTCATTTAGATGCTATTACTCTAATATAAAGCATTAGAGTAGAATAATAAGTGCATTTTGTGATCCATCTCATTTTTTCTTAAAAAGAAATGGGCATAGGTGACTATGTACATATGAATTAAAATACTATAAGAGAAGAAATTAAATTCCCATTTACAAGCATCTTTCTTAAACATTTAGCATCTAAGTTCAATCGTTCAATAAAATAGTAAGCATTAAGTTCATTAAAAATAAAAAAATCCCTAACCATAAGTTATTCTTCTAATTTACAAGTGAAAATAAAAAATTAAAGGAAAATTATCACACTTATTCAAGAAAACCATCTCTAATGATAAAAACTCTTAAAAAAATAGGTTCAAAAACTAAAATAGAAGTACTTTATTCATGCAAAATAATAACTAAGCATGCAAACAATAAGCTAAACAATAAAACAAAAAAGGAAACTATGCTTCCATTATTTGGATGCACTTGGAGGGGAGGTGAGGTGAGTAGGAAAATGAACTCAGTTAGAGTTTTAATTGGCCCCTTCATTACCTTGCTTTGAAAGATTTGTTGTTTAAACTCTTCTATTTGAGCTTGCCATTTTCCTATCTTTGCATCATATCTCCTTTCAAAACCCTCCATCTCATTTGACAAGTCCACAATTAGTCCCAATTCTATGGTTAAAAAGATTTATCATCTCTTTTATTTTATTTATAATTTTGTCACCCTTTTCTTCAGCTCTCTTTCTTTTTCCTAATCGAACTTATTGAGCCTCTTGGTCCTCTTGATCTTCACTAATATTTTCATACTCTTCTATAACTCTTGGTAGAGGGACTTTATAAAGCTTCAATGCATTTTGATGAATCAAATAGCATCTCCTAGAATCATCATCCTCTAACTCTCCTTATTCAGTGATGATTTTAACTCTTATGAGGTATTCTTCATCAAACAAGTCAAGCTCCAATGGCTCAAGATCATGCCTAGCAATTTTATAAGGTACAAAGAACATAGTTAGGCCCATGCCGATATGCCCCATTGATATTAGTGCCTTCCTACCCTACACAACATGCCACATAAAATAAAAAACGAAGTAGGTGCTATTCATCCTTGTGTTAGTATGCATGCAGAATATGAAGAACAACTCATAAAGAGAGACTTTTATGCTGTCCTTTTTCCTAAAAATTATGTGTAAGTGAAATTATGCATTAATAAACATAAGTGACTATGAATTAGACCACTAGTCATGACCTATCCATCACACATTTTATCCCCACCAATGATTTCAAACCAATATTAACTCATGTTAAAATCAGGTCGAGGTTGATGAATACCTCCATAAGAAAAGCTAAAGATATAAGTTATCAATTCATAATCAAAACTGTAATCTTGCCTAAAAATCTACATGAAAAGACTCCTTGATTTTCATTTACAATCTTTAATGTAGTATAAAACTCAATTGTTATCTCAAATAACACATCATACTAAATTGATTTTAATTGCTTCCAACCCATTCATTCACATAAAGTATTAATGAAATCCTTCATTCCTTTGTCTTATAGAACCATATCATCAAAGTACTTAGGCATACTAAATTTCCTTTTAGTTACAAGTAGAGCCTCTTACCTTCTTCTTCAGAATAAATGGAGAACAAAGCATCATAGTCATCTTTAATGTCAAGTGGCTCACCCTTTCTTCTAATGGGCTTCTTTCCTTTACTAGCACGATATTGGTTCTTCATTCTAGTCAAACTAAAAGAAACACATTAGATTTCAAGGAACGAAAGAAATAAAATAGAAATAAAATTGAGCATAGGGAAATATAGGTGAAGTAAAAAAGGTTAATCCTTTAAAAAGAAGAAAGAAGTTTAAAAGAATTGAAAAGCCTAAACCTGATAAAATTTAGAAGAGATAAAAATTATTTAAACAACCCCAATAAAATTTAAAAATCAAAATTGAAAAGTTAAAAACTGAATATCCTAAATAAAATTTTAATTTTTTTTATTATTAAAACCTAAAAAGATAAGGAAATCATAAAATTCAAAAATTAAATTCCTAACTAATTGAATATTAAAAATTTAAAATTGAAATTTAATATTTAATATTTAAAAATTTAACTTCTCTCCCCCATACTGAAAACATGCAATGTCCTCATTGCTTAATAAAAAATTAGCAAAATTTTGCCTCCCTTTAGAAGAGGCAACTTGCACGATTGTGTGTTGGGGCTGCACATTCGTGCCTATGAGCACGTAGCCCGCTTGCTATTGATCTAGTTATGCATAGTTGTGTGCTGAGGCCACACAACTATGTTTGAGTCTTGAACTCCACACTCTATAAATGCACAATTGTGCACTAAAGGTGCACAACTGTATCAAAACTAAAAGCATTTGATACTTTTGATTTTTTACATCAAATTGATGTAACTTTAACTTAAACTTCATCTCAATATCATTTAAACACATTACAACTTAAAAGTAGAGGAGAAATTAATCAAGAACTTGAAAAAATAGCATTTTAATTAATATAACATTCTTAATAAAAATAACTTCAAACATAACATGTTCCAAACTCAAATGAAACTGCATGAAAATATAAACTTAACATAACATGTTTACACAACTCAAACATAAAAACATATACAAAAGAAACATTATTCAATAAACTTAAAATGAAAACACACATCCTCCTTAACTTCTTCACTTATCTCCTTCTTCCTCAGATGATGGGGTGTCCCTTTAAAGTCCATTGTAACCAAACCTATGGCTTCCATCATATATTTGTCAATCAAAGATTGACCTTTGACCATGTCAAAGTGCATGTTCTCCATATCGAAGCTTAAGTGGTAACTATACCACCAATATTAATAGCTCTAGTCATATTAGTAGCAATATCTCTCAATTTGGCAGCAATGGCATGACAAATATCCAATTTCCTATGATTTACCATACAATATAAGTTGTTGAGCTCAATAATGGAAACCACAACATCCCCTTCTTTCTTTGGAAACAAGGAATGAGACATAAACCTATGTAAATATTTCAATGCCCGTGAATGAATATGAGATTCTTTTATGGACCTAAGCTCATACAAGACCTCTCTTTTCCTTATAATTTCTCTCTAAAAGATATCTCTATCATATTCAACATTAGCATCTTGGTTTTTAGGAAAATGAAATACGTCATTAAGCTCAAATAATCCAAGTTTATGATTCTCATTTCATAAACAAAATTCAAGCATAAGATTGTATTCATCAAAGTAAAAATTTAAAAGAAATTATTATAAATTGGTCTTGCATAGGTAGGATTTTGCATCATCATAAAATATTTGCAAGCCATCCTATTCACATATACATTGACCTCATCCAGCAAACCAACATCCTTTAATGATAAAACACTCATGTATTTATTAGGAACAATCATCCTAGACATAATTTTCTCAAATTTCTTCTTTTGCCCCTCATGCCTAAAATTAATAAGTTTAGGGAAGTGCCTTACTAAAATTTCCTCATCTATACCACCCGAATTTAAAGAGCTTCCACTATGCTTCCTCTTTAAAAAGGGACCATGCTTCTTTGAAGGCAATGACTTCTTCTTTGGTTCTCCTTCCATGGTGAGAAGAGAAATTAATGGCATTGATAAAGAATAAAAGATGGAAGAAAGGGAAGAATGTTTTCTAGGATGGAATTTTGAAAGAAAAGAGTGAATGTAATTAAAGAATAAAGAGAATGTAAGGAATGATATGAGGAGAGAATAAGAGGGGTGTTTAAATAGAGAAAATAAAATGAAAAAGAAAGATTATTATTATTATTATTATTAAAATGTAAGAATAAGAGATGGAAAAATAGTCCATGTTAGGAACCTTTGGAATGGGGAAGTGGAAAAGTGGAGAAATATGGGTAAGTGGGAAGATTTTGGGAAGCGGAAAAGTTTCCACTTAAAAAAATCATGTTTCCCTAAAAAAATTTGTTAGGCACACTACTACTTTTCAAATTTTTGCTATTTTTAGGCACGGCTATGTGCAAGGTGCACACGACTATGATTGAATCAAATTGTTACCTAAGAATTGCACTTGTTTAGGAATAATTGTGTGCCCTAATGCTCACAGCTGTGCCTGAATGTCAAATTTTCATAATTTAAATCATGCATCAAGTCACATGGCTGCACAGCAGGGTGTGCAACCTATCTACTTTAACAAAATAAGCAATATTAAATAAATGCAATGATAAATTATCATTTAATGACAACCACTTATTTTCCATATAAAAATACACTTACAAAACATCTTCTAGAGCTCCTCCTATTAAAAAATAAAAATTAATAACTGTAAAAATGAAATTAAACATAAAATTAAAATAAAAAAATTAAATGAACAAACTTGGTTGAGCCCTCAAGAAGCACTCTTTAAGGTCCATGAGCTAGACCATAGTGTTTTTTATTTCATCGAATCTATCAAGTAAGCAAATTAGCAAAAATTCTCTAATGTGCCTCCATGATAAAACTTCAATCTCTACCCATTCACTTTGAATTTTTGTCCTTGTGTGTTGTATAATTCTAGGGCTCCATAAGGATATATGTGAGTCACCATAAATGGCCCCAACCATCTACTCTTTAGCTTCCCTAGAAATAATTTGAGCCTTGAATTAAAAAGCAACATTTGATCACTTTCTTTGAACCTTTTGATCCCAACCTTTGCATCATGCCATTTCTTTATGTGTTCCTTGTAAATTATTGCGTTCTCATATATGGTTTCTTTAATTTATTCTAGCTCACTCAATTGTAAAATCCTCTTTTTAGCTATTTTCTTAAAATAATAATTTAAAGCCTTGATTACCCAATAAACCTTGTGCTCAATCTCTATGGGGAAGATGACATGCTTTGCCATAAACTAATCTATATGGAGACATTCCAATAGGTATTTTATATGTTATTCAGTATGCCCATAAAGCATTATAAAGCTTCCTTGCCCATTCTTTTCTTGACTTGCTCACTATCTTTTCTAAAATTTTCTTCAACTCTCGAATGCTAACCTCAGCTTGTCCACTTATTTGAGGGTGGTATGGAGTTACTACTTTTTATTTGACCCTATAACGAGCTAACAATATGTCCATATTTTTATTGCAAAAATACATTCCCCCATCACTTATGATAGCTCTAAGCATCCCAAATTGGGAGAAAAGCTTCCTTAAGAATTTTCAAACCACCCTTGAATCATCGACTAAACAAGCTTGAGCTTTCACCCATTTTGACATATAATCCATACAAAAAAGTATGTACTTGTTTTCGTCCGACATAGGAAATGATCTTATGCAATCAATGCCCTAAACATCAAATATTTCCACCTCTAGAATTCTTGATTAAAGCATTTCATCCTTTTTTGAAATGATATGTTGCATTTTAAATCTACTAGTGCATGGTTGTGGTTGCAGTAGAAAAAAATCATTCCCTCAAGAAATGTATATTGACTACTAACAATTTTTACCTATAATTTCAGATAGAAAATTGAATAATTTAGTAAGGTTTAAAATTTAACTAATGAAAACATAATTAAAAGTGTTAGTGATATGCACTAGGTCAATCATTTGTGATTATGTATTGACTTTCTTATTTTGCTAATAAAGAGGTATTATATTATCATTTGATTTTATGATAATTACATGAATGGTTAATTCTTACTAAGGCCATCAAGTATGTGACTTAATAGTAAAACCCTTAGATTAAAATAAGAGTTCTATTCTAATTATCCCTAGCCATTTATTCATTATATGAATATTAAAGTATTAAGGCTAGTATGATGTTGATTGATGGTTATGTTTTACTAATCATAAATATGAGATATTAAGTCAACTCATAGGTACATGATGAGAGATCATGTACTGGATTGACCCACTATGAGAATGATACATAGATTATTGTCATAAGTATTTCTTATTATAGTAATTTTATTTCGATCCTTTGACCTTGAAATCATCATGGATTTCTACATAGCTATTTTATGTTTTGACACATTCTAACATTGTCTTTAACCGGACGATTAAAAGGATGTTGTTGGATATAAAATTAGTTATGTGAGGAATGTGAGTCATTTAGAAGGAATTTATCCCTCATTAATATGAGAAAGATATCTAAAGGCCCCTTGATGAGATAGACTTAAGGAAAATGCATGGCCATGCTGAAATGAATTGATAAAGAGTTATCATTTTCAGTCTACTTGGAATCAAGTCATAATATTGAACTATATAAGGATGACATTCTATACCTTATGTTCAATTAAGATATCATGTGATAATGGGACAATAAAATTCATTGTAATTAGGTTATGTCGAATTATTGACTTCACATGACTTGGGTAGTCATAATATCTTGCTAGAGGCCACTTATGACTTGTAGGCCTAAATAGAGATTTAGGCCCATTGCCAATGTTATATGAACCTATAGGGTCACACACTTAGAACAAGCCCAAAACGAATATGGGTTTAATAAGCCCAAAATAAACTCTGTGGAAATAAATAATTAAAGTATTTTATTTGTTTATTTGTTTATTTATTTAAGATAAATGTTATTTTAAATAAATAAATAAGATATTATTTTTAATTTTTTTTAAACAAAATCAAAATATAATAAATGGAAAATTACCAAAAGGTCATTGATAAGTGAAACCCTAATTTGGAGTCTATAAATATGTTATATTCGCTAGGGTTTCACACACTTGTTTTTCCTGCCTCCAAATTCATCTTCTTTCCTCTTAGAAAACAAAGACAGAGTTTTTCCTTTTGTTCTTGATTTGTGAGACAGTCAAGCAGGTTGCTAGCACACACACTCAAATTCATTTTGTGAAGGGCTATTCGTGTGGATACCTATAGAGGACGCATCCTTTTAGAGACGTCTTCATCCGAACAACCAAGCCAAAAAAAAGCTCGAGGTAAGGTGTCACCAGTGTGAACCTCCTCTCATCCTTCCAGAGAATCTTGCCTCTTCTACGTTTTGGTAAGATTTTAAAACCCTAGATTTAATCAAGTAGTCAAAATACATGGATCCAGGCTTGGGAATGTGATAAAATTTTAATTTTTCCACTACATTTGTATCACGAATCCTAACAAAAAAGTAAAATCAAATATTTGTAAACATAGAGCCTAGGTTTAGTTTCACTACTCTAATCTAATCGTGAACACATTATTAAGTAGAAATCTTGAATTCAGTTAAGGGTAATCACTCTAAATTACTTAAAGACTCTCTCAAGTTCAATTAAGCATGCAAGGATTAAAATCTGACCTACTCTCATGATTAATAATTTAATTCAAGATCATTAACATTTTTAGCAATTAATTTGTCACCATAATCTACTGTCATGACTCCTCAAAGAGCTCACCTACTCTCATGGTCAAGTGATATAAGTTCTAAGTGTCTTAAGCTAATGAATTCCCCTTACTCTCGTTGGCGAATTCATCTATAAACATGTAATCAAATAGGCATGGAATGATAATAAGATGAATATAACAACACAAAAAATTAACTAAAATTCAATAAAATATAAAAACTTATGTTCAATTCATATCATGGAATAACTTCTCCTAACCAAGACTCTAAAAGAAAATTTAGCCACACATGGCTATGGTGAAACCCATAATCATAATAAAAAAGACAACAAGATGAAACAAAACATAAAATAAGCTCTTAGTCTTCATTGATTTCTACCTAGCCACCTCCTTTTCTCTATGAATACCTACCTTTTTCCTTCAAAATGGTGTTTACTCCTTATATAGTGCTAAGGTATAAAAAGAGTCCTCTTTGATTCCTAATTCCTTCTTATTTTCAAAATAAGAAGTTTTTATCTTTATGACATGGTTTTGAAGCACGATCATGCTTTATTCAAATAAATATGCAAATTTACTCAGCACATAATACGACTTCCAACATAGGAAAGTTTATTAGTCGTGCTTCATTCTGGATCAGATATCTTCACTCACACGACATGTGCATGCCATGACATTAGTATATTGATATTCAAGTGTAGTTGGTTTCTTTATGGCTCATGTATGGCTTGGACATGGCTTCTCATCATTTATTTCTTCATCACACGACTTAAGCATGCCATGATATATCAAAACCATAGTAACTCCTTTTTATTCTGGGGCCCACACTAGACATGAAATACAAAATTTAATTAAAACTCGAATAAAACTTCCCAAATATACAATAAGTAATAAAAATCCTAATTAAATACTAACTCATAAAACTCTCCTAATTAAACAAAAAAATTACTTAAATTAATTTATTCCTTATTTAAAATTTATTAAATTCAACTCTAAGACACGTAAATAATAAACATATCAAATTTCCCTGCACTAAAGCTTTGATTATCCTCAAGCAAAATCCAAAATTTGAAATATTAAACTCAAATCACAATTAGGGATATACAACTTTTAAAACATTAAATCTTGATAACATCGAGACTAAAACATGTTTACTAAAGAAGATAGTTAGACAAAAATACAATATACATGAATAATTTACTAGTTATAACCCAAGCACACAACCCTTTAAAATCAAGTGAGCATAAATCTAAAAAAGAAAGCATTAAGGA
Organism: Mallotus nudiflorus; assembly: GCA_947683625.1. NCBI lineage: Eukaryota > Viridiplantae > Streptophyta > Magnoliopsida > Malpighiales > Euphorbiaceae > Mallotus > Mallotus nudiflorus. The sequence continues at coordinate 217,603 of CANTUR010000738.1, forward strand.
CTACAATTCTTCTTAATATGGTTGTGAATGCATTTTACACTCCATTTCATAATTTTTATTTTTCTTTCTATTTAAATCTTTCCACTCTGAGAAATCCCCCACTGTTCCTGTATTACTATGCGTGGATACCGTTGAGTGAGTCTTATGGATACTCATACCCTAATTAGGGAATTGGAATAGATTCAAAGTGTATAAAAATTTAAATTTAAATATTGCTCCTACTTAAAGAATAAGAGGGTTTTTAATTGAAATTCAAAATGCAATACTTCCTAAAATCATAAACAATTTTAATTGCTAGGATCATGCTTAGATTATAAGACCTAAATTCTTCATACATAAAAATTACGTATAACTATCTTAATTAATAAACCATCTGATAGTTTGGCAATTCTATCAAAAGACAAGCTTATACACTAACACATTCCCAAGTGTGATAGAGTATAAAAAGGCAAATTTAAAAAATTTTAGGATAAATAAATCATTAATATGGGGAAACGAGTTAAAAATTAATAAACCCTAAATAATTTTTTATTTTTTATTTTATTTTATTTTTTAATTAAAATGAAAACATGAAAACTGATAAGTGAATCAATCAAAGCACCCTTCCCCACACTGTCGATGGCATTGTCCTCAATGACAATTAAAAGTATAAAAGATAAAAGGAACATCAAGAAGTAAAAATAGGAGAAAAGGTACTGCCCTAAAATTTTTCATGCATTTGAAAGATAGCATAAAGTAGAGAACTAACAAAAGAGAAACAGAAAGCTAAAATAATAAAATAATACACATAATATCCAAAAATAAAATAAAAAAAAATTAAGAAAATCATAAAATATGAAACATAAAACATAATTATAAACTAAAAGTAAAGTCAATCATCCATAGAAGAAAAATCATTTGGGGCAGCTCCAGTATCATCTAACTTATCAATGTCATCAGGAAGCCCCTCAGTAGCAATAACAAAAGTGGAACCAGGAAAGACAAGTCATAGAGGAAGAGGTATGCCCTAAGCCTGACATAAGCTCAAGAGACCATCAATAACCCAGTACAAAAGCTCTATGTGATACTGAATAGTAGCCTTAAAATGTGGAGGATAGGAAGATGATGAAGGTCTGGCAACGTGAGAAGCTTGTGGCAGTGGAGGTACGAAGGTGCGTGCCTATTATGGCTCATCAGTACCCAACTCAATTAGTTATGAATTAGAAAATATTGACCATATCTAATTATGACCACCTTAATCTCTTTCATAAAGTGATATTAAAGGGAAATGTGGTGCAAAGCTGAGTCATGTTGGTAAGGGAGTCAAAAACTCATAGATTCCTAGTAAGACTAGTGATATATGAACCCCATATAAAGCTCCCTTTGTTTTTCTCAAAACACCATCCATATAGAAAGCAAAACTATATCCCAAATGAGGCACTATACCTTCCAAAATAATGTAGATAAAACAAGTCTTTAAGTGTGACACACCTAGTACTCTCCCTTTTACCACAAATAGTGCCAACTATTAGGCATTGGAAGTAACACAATTCAGGATGGGCTATATTAGTGCGCTTGCTATCCCTAGGGTTATAGGTTTGTTGGGAAGCTCCTACATGTATAATCTCCCTCCGAAACTGATGATAGTTTACGAGTTCAATAATACTTTATGCATTATCAAGCACACCACTAGTAACATATAGAGAATTATAAAAACCTTAATGTATAGCAAATTCATTCGAGGAAAAGGAGAATTGTTTGCCCCCCAATTAGAATAATAGTACAATTTTTTATTACAATCAATAGGATTACTGAGGTTGAATAAGAAAGTGGATAAAAACACCAAAAATAACTCATGAAAATTTGTCTCTTTTATTTTCACAAAATGCTCCCATTTTGAGTTATCAATCATGCCTAAAACTGATTCATTCAAGCCTATAGTAGTAAGATCCCCTAACATAATATGATATAAAGGATGTATTGGAAGGGGAAATAAAGTAGTACATGCTTTTTTAAAATTAGGATTAGTGAAATGAAGAAGGGGGTGAGACATACCAGATTGGCTTCCTTGATAATGGCATGAGGAATTTGGAGAGATGGGTGGTGGTGCTCTTGTGCAAGAAGGGGGAGACGGTGGAGGGGAGGATGTGGTACGAGTTCGCTTGTTTGATGATGATGGTGATTTCCTATACACTTTAGATTTTCCCATGTGTAGAGAATGAAAAGGAAAATAGAGAAGTGTGGTGTTTAGAAGGGAGAAACAAGGAAGAAAAAGGGAAGAAAAATGGTTGATTAAGTCAAGGAGGAGGAGACAAGGAAAAGAAATTGGGAGAGAATGGTGTAAGAGAAAGAGAATGATAAAAAGAAAAGAATGGATTGTGGTTAGGGTTAGAAAAGTGGATGTTTATATAGAGGGAGTGGAACAAAGTTTTAGGAACATAGTTTAGAAAAACTATGTTGGCTAATGTGATGTGGGGAAGTGAATGGCACGACCTCCCATGCCGTGCTTAGAGACTGTGCAATATAGGGCATGACATGACATGCAAACCGTTTGGTCATGCCGTGTTGCATTATGGAATAAAATGTAAAGATAAGACACAACATGAAGGAAGTGTAACACGACATACTAGATGCCATGTTAGGAGGGTGATTACATAACATCATGCTATGCTATCATGCCGTGTCATAACAACTTATAAAAAGGGTCTTAACACTATATGAGGATTTGTATACATGCTGTGTGATAAAGGTCTTGTCACAACATGATATTATGTGTGCATACCATGTTAGGTGCGTTGACATGGTATAGGGAAAGAGTGACATGGTATGCTAGATGCTGTGTTAGCATGGGTGACACGGTATGAAGGAAGTGATAACACAACATGCAAACTGTGTTAGGTGATTGTTGAGTGACACAACATAGTGATGTCGTGTCGTCATGCCATGTCACTATCTGGAAGATAATTGTCGATGTGATACAACATAGATAAGCTATGTAATGAAGCCATGACACAGTATATAACTTATGGAGTTTTCAAACACGGTGAGGATATGCCATGCATTATACATATAAATTTGTCAATTTGAAGTTTAAGTGGTGTACCTGGATATAGCCTATGACATGACCATGCATTGCCCTATATGATCATGCAAACTTGCTCATGAAAGCAGTCACTATTTATGACGATCGTATTCTTAATCCTATAAAAGAAGTGAAGTAAATTAATTAACAAATAAAAAAACAAATAAGAGAAAAGGCTAAAACAAAAGGAGAGTTAAAGAGAAAAAATGATTGGGTTACCTCCCAATTAGTGCTATTTTAAGGTCTTTAGCTTGACCATTCTATGATGAGCTCAAACTAGATCTATAAGTATACAAGAGACACTCTTCAAGCTAGCTTCCTCTACATAGTTTGAGACATTGCTAGTTGACCTTAAAGGTTTTATTTGCCCTATTTTAAAGCTCAACTACTCCATGAGGGAAGATTTGCTTGATTTTGAAATGTCCAGACCATCCAGACTTGAGTTTCCTTAGAAATAGCTTTGGTCTAGAGTTGAATAGCAACACCATATCTCCTTCTTGAAACTCTTTCCTCAACAAATGTTTATCATGCCATCTTTTTGTTCTTGCCTTATAAATTTTAGTGTTCTTATAGGCATCCATGCAAAACTCTTTAAGTTCATTCAATTAAAGTAGCTTTTGCACCAGCTTATGATAAATCAAAATTTAGAAACCTTGTAGCCCATAATGCTTTATGTTCTAACTCAACTGGGAGATGACACAATTCCCTTAAAACCAACCTAAATGGTGAAGTCTTAATTGGGGTTTTGAAAGCTATTTAGTATGCCTATAATGCATCATCCATATGAATGGACCGATCCTTTCTCGAGGCATTGACATTGACTATCTTCTCTAGTATAGTCTTCAGTTCTCTATTTGAGTTTTCCACTTGTCCATTGGTTTGAGGGTGGTATAGTGTAGCCACTTTATGCTTGACCCCATATTTTGCTAAAATGGATTCGAATTGATGATTGAAGAAGTGAGAACTACTATTTCTAATTATAGCTCTAGGGGTGCCAAGGCGAGTGAATATATTCCTCTTGAGGAACTTAGTGACTACTTTAGCATCATTGGTTAATGAAGCAATTGCTTCCACCCATTTGGACATATAATTAACCCCAACCAATATATACTTGTTCCTATAGGAGCTTGGGAAATGTCCCATAAAATTGATACCCCACACATTAAATAATTCATTCTCAATAATATTTGTAAGGACCATTTCATTCCATCTGCCAATGTTACATGTCCTTTGGCAATGATTACACTTGAGTATAAATTGCCTTACATCTTTAAAGAGAGAAGGCCAATACAATCTAATTTAAAGTACTTTACTACTATTTTGGCAGAGCTTGCATGTCTCCCACACTCAAGGGAATGGCAGTGAGTGAGTACTTTTGAAATTTCTTTGTCTCGAATGGACCTTCTCAACAATCCATCCCCACACTTCTTATATAAATAGGGCTCACCCCAAAAGTATTACTGAGAGTCCCAAAAGAATATTTTCTTTTGATGGTAATTAATGTCCGGTGGAAGAATGCCACATGTAAGGTAATTCATAAAATCTACAAACCATGGGACACTTTGTTGGACTCTCATGAGTTATTCTCTTGGAAAGTCATTTGAGATTAGAAGAGAGTTTAGATCAATACTGTAGTCTAGGTAGGAAAGGTGATCAGTAACCAAATTCTTAGTTCCTTTATGATCTCGAATCTCCAAGTCAAATTCTTCTAAAAGAAGGATCCAACGAATGAGTCTTGGTTTAGCATCCTTCTTTGCTAGGAGGTACTTAAGGGTTGAATGGTCTGTGTAGACAATCACTTTGCTTCCTACTAAATATGAATGAAATTTTTCCATAACATGTACTACTACTAGAAGTTCCTTCTTAGTTGTTGCATAATTTTCTTGAGCTTCATTGAGAGTGTGGCTTATATAGTAGATGGCATAGGCTTATTTGTCTCATAATTGCCTTAAGATAGCTCTTACTGCATAATCACTAGCATCACATATGATTTCAAAAGGAATGCTCTAATTTAGTAGTTGTAGGATAGGTGCTAACATAAGTGCTTCTTTCAACTAGTGGAAAGCAGGAGACATTCATCAGAAATTTTGAAAGGAACATCCTTGGCAAGCAACTTAGTTAAAGGTTTAGCAATTTTGGAAAAATCTTTGATGAAGCACCGATAGAACCTAAAAAGTCATAGAAAACTTTGTATTCCTTTAACAGAGGTAGGGGGTGGAAGTTTCTCTATCACTTTAATTTTTGCCCTGTCGACTTCAATGCCATTTTTAGACACAATGTGCCCAAGCATCACTCCTTTAGTCACCATAAAGTGACACTTTTTCCAATTCTACATAAGCTTAGTGTCTTCATATCTCTATAACACTTTAGATAGATTATCAAGACAATCATCAAAAGAAGAATCGTATACAGAGAAATCATCTATAAAAACCTCTATATTGTCCTCAATAAAATCAGAAAAGATAGACATCATACATCGTTAGAAGGTAGCGGGTGCATTACACAACCTGAAAGGCATTATTCTATGTGCATATATTCCATAAGGACATGTGAATGTGGTTTTCTCTTGATCATCAAGGTGTATGGGAATTTAAAAGAAACCAAAGTATCCATCCAAGTAACAGAAAAATGAATGATTCACTAACCTTTTTAAGAGTTAGTTAATGAATGGTAGAGGGAAGTGATATTTCCTAGTGGCCTTATTTAATTTTCTATAGTCAATGCACATGCACTAACCTATGATAGTCCTAGTTGGGATTAAATCATTAGTCTCATTTTTCATTGCTATAATAATTCCCTTCATAAGGACTACATGGATTGGACTAACCCATAGGCTATCCAAGATAGGACAGATAATCCTGCATCATGCAACTTCACAATCTCTTTCTTAACCACCTCTTTCATGTTAGGGTTTAGCCTTCTTTGATGTTCTATGGTAGGTTTAGTATCATTTTCCATGTGAATTCTATGCATGCATACTAAAGCACTAATCCCCTTTAACTCATCTATAGTATAACCTCCGATCTTCCTGTGAACCCTAACTCTCCTAAGTAATTTTTCTACTTGTTCATTAGTCAACTCAACATTCATAATGATAGGATATGTAGAGTTAAGGCTAAGAAAAGCATACCTCAAAGATAAAGGAAGAGCTTTGAGCTATACTTTAGGTGCATTTTCCTCCTCAATCATACTAAGGCTTTCTATAACAGAGGGTAAGGGTGCATACCTGGTTGATTTATGTTTATTCAATGCTGGACTTGCACTGAGATAGTGTACGACCATTTCCACCTCTTTACCACTGCCATCCTTCATAACATCATGGATCAAGCATGCTTTTAGGGGGGTCATGGATGAGTTTCTTTTCAAAGGTCTTTTGCATGCAGTTTTTTATCATATCTACTCTAAAATAGGATCCCATTATTGAGGATTGTTTTTCCATTTTGAAAACATCAAATTCCACTTTATTATCTCTAATTTCTAGCAAAATATTTCCTCTCTTAACGTCTATGATTTCTCCCACTATGGCTAGGAATGGTCATCCTAGTATGATTGGAATGTTGTGATCCTCCTCTATTTCCAAGATGATGAAATCTCCTGGTACATAATAGTCTCTAACTTTAATTAGGACATCTTTTATAATTCCATAAGGGTATATGATAGATCTATTTACGAGCTATAATGACACCGTCATTGGTTATGGCTCACATATGTTGAGTCATTTACAAAAGGAAAGAGGAATTATACTCATACTTGCACTAAGATCATATAAAGATTTACTTATAAATTCATTTCCAATGGTACAAGCGATAGTGATACTCCCTGGCTCTTTAAGCTTTTGGGGAAGCTTATTTTGAATGACAGCACTACATTCCTCATTGATAGGAATGGTCTCATAATGATTCCATTTTCTCTTGTGATAGATGATATCATTTAAGAATTTAGAGTATGCAGGCATGGTATTAATCACATTCAGGAGAGGTAAATTTAGTTTGAGCTAGTGGAATGACTTCATAAACTTCTCAAACTACCTGTCTAACTTGGATTTCTTTTGCCTTTATAGAAATGATAGTGGCGGTGCCAAGGGAGGTGAGTTCTTCTTCTCCTCATCCTTATTCTATAAATGTTTTGTCTTCTCTTCTTAGGCATCATGAACGATTTTTGTAACATTTTTCTTGGTCTTTATTTCATGCAGTTGCTTTCTACTTCTAAGTACGACCACCTTTGCCTATTCTCTAGGATTTTGATATTGACTGGGAAACATTCCACTTTGCCTTAAACTTGAAGCTTGTGATGCAATTTGGTTTTCTAACATCTTGTTATGGGAAAAAAGTTATCCCACTTGAGATGTCAGATTCTTTACTGCTTACTTTTACTCCTCTTTGTCTTTTTGGTACCTTTCTTGATCTTTTAGGAATTTCTCCACCATCACTTCAAGTTGGACTTTGTTTCACTTTATTGAGGAAAGACATTCTTCTATTGAAATCCAAGAGGTAGTTATTTGAACCCCTGATGGGTATTTTGTACTCCACCTTCATTAGACCATGAAAAGTTTGGATGGTTTCACTAACCTAGGTTGTAGGTGTTAGAATAGGGATTCCCTTGGTTCCTTTGGAAATTGTTAAGTGCATTTAACTACTCAATAGAGGAATCCTAAGAAAAACCTTCTAACACTCTATGGTTGAATGTCCTCCTCTATAATTCTTACATGAATAGATAGCCACAGGATTAGAGATTTTAGTAGATGCCTCTAGTTTCTTGGTAAGCAAATCAATCTTCGCATTAAGGAGATTCCAACTATGCACTTCATGAATTCCTACCACTTTCTTTGGTGCTCTTCTCTCGCCATGCCATTGATAGTTATTAGATGCCATAGTCTCAAGAAGATTGTAGGCATCTTTAGGCATCTTACATATGAATGAGCCTTGGGAAGTTGCATTAATAGTGATCCTCATTTGCTCTGTCCAGCCTTGATATAAGTTTTGAATCAACAACCACTGTGGGACTCCATGGTGAGGACATTATCTCTATAAATTCTTGAAATGTTCCTAAGCCTCATAAAGAGATTCACCACCATGTTAAGTGAAGCTTGTGATCTCCTGTCTAAACTTTGTTGTTTTGCCCGGTGGGAAATATTTGCCTAAGAATGTCCTTGACATCATATCCCATGAAGTGATTGACTATGATGCTAAAGAGTGCAGCCATAACTTAGCCTTATCCCTCAAAGAGAAAGGGAAAACTTAAGCTTTATTGCATCAGGACTAACCCCATTCATCTTAATTGTATCAAAAATCTCCAAAAACTGAGCTAGATGGGCATTAGTATCCTTGCTTGGGTGACCTCTAAACTAAAATTGTGAGATCATTTGGATTATTACTAGTTTGTTCTCAAACGTATTGGCATTGACATTTGGCCTGACAATACTGTTGTGGGTATCTCTTGGATTAGTCATTGTGTACTCTTAAAGAGTATGATTCCTACCCAATGGTGGTGTGCTTGATCTTTAGCCATCTTTTTCTTGTCTTTCTCATGCTTTTCCTTTCCTTTTTTCTTACATGATATCTTAATTTTAGGGTTGATCTTTTCTATGTTCATACCTTTGGATCGAGTATTCATAAACCAGCAAAAGTTACCTAAAAAATCAATTAGCAAATTAAATTAAAAATTAAAGAAAGAACACATTAAAGACTTTAATCCAATCATGAACACATTATTAAGTAGAAATCTTGAATATAGTTAAGGGTAATTGCTCTAAATTACTTAAAGACTCTCTCAAATTCAATTGAGCATGCAAGGATTAAAACCTAACCTACTTTTATGATTAATAATTTAAGATTCTTAGTAATTAATTTGTCATTATAATCTACTGTCGTGACTCCCCGAAGAGCTCGGATACTCTCGTGGTCAAGTGATCTAAGTTCTAAGTGTCTTTAGCTAATGAATTCCCTTAACTATCATTAGTGAATTCATCTATAAACATGAAATAAAACATGCCTAAAATGATAACAAGATGAAAATAACAACACAAAGAATTAAATGAAATTCAAATCAAGTATAAAAACTTATGTTCAATTCATATCATGGAATAGTTACTCCTAACCAAGAATCTAAAAGAAAATTTAGCCTCATATGGCTATGGTGAAATCCATAATCATAATTAAGAAAATAAGAAGATGAAATAAAAAATAAGATCAGCTTTTAGCCTTCATTGATTTCTATCTAGCCACCTTCTTTTCTCTATGACTACTCACTTTTTTCCCTCAAAAGGGTGCTTACTCCTTATATAGTGCTAGGGTATGGAAAGAGTCCTCTTCGATTTCTACTTCCTTCTTTTTTTCAAAACAAGAAGCTTTTGCCTTCGTAACATGATTATGAAGCACGACTATGCTTCATTTAAATAAATTTGCGAATTTACTCAGCACATAGCATGACTTCCAACACGAGCAAGTTCAGTAGCTATGCATCATTCTAGGTCAGAAGTCTTCACTCACACAACATGTGCATGCCATGACATTGCTATGTTAATATTCAAGTGCAGTTGGCTTCTTCATAGCTCATGCATGGCTTGGACATAGCTTCTCCTCATTTTTTTTTCATCACATGGCTTATGCATGCCATGCTACATCAAAGACATACCTACTCCTTTTTATTCTAGGTCCCATACTAAGCCTAAAACACAAAAGTTAATTAAAACTCAAATAAAACATCCCAAATATACAATAAATAATAAGAATCCTAATTAAATACTAACTTATAAAAAAAGTCCTAATTAAACCTAAAAATTATTTAAATTAATTTATTCCTTATTTAAAATTTGTTAAAATTCATCTTTAAGACACGTAAATAATAAACATATCATGTTACCACTCCTTTGGCATGTATTATAATTGAGTACAAATTCTCGAGCATTTTGGAAGAGTGTGGACTAATAGAAACCTACTTTAAGAACTTTAGCAATTTTTCTTTCTCGACCAAAATGGCCACCATTGACCATCTTTTAACAATGTTGCAATATTACACCAATTTCATCATTTGCTATGCACCTCCTTATCATGCCATCATTGTATAACTTCTAAAGGAATGGATCATCCCATAAGTAAGACTTAGAATCATAGTTGAACTTCTTTTTTTTATTGTTTATCAAATTCTTCTAAAAACTTCCCACTTAAGATGAAGTTAGCTATGTCCATTAACCAAGAAGCATCTAAGCTTTTAATTGCTGAGAGCATCTCATTTGGAAATAGCTCCTTAATAGTTTCCTCCTCATAATCTTTGTATTAATCCAACTCCAATCTAGAGAGATGACCAACTATAACATTTTTGGATCCCTTCTTATCTTTGATATTGATGTCAAATTATTATAATAGAAGTGCCCACTAAATGAGCCTTTGTTTTGAGTCCTTGTTGTTCATAAGAACTAAAAATATAAGATCTAAATTTGAATAAAGAAAATAACAACTAAAATCTCCTTCTCTATTATTACATAATTAAGTTGTGCATCTGTCAATGTCCTGCTTGTATAATAAATCAAATGTAGCTTGTTCTCCTTTCTTTAGTAAATAACTGCTCCTATTGCATGATCACTTGCATCATATATCAACTCAAATGGAAGATTCATATCAGGAGCCATAATTATAGGAGCTAAAATTAGTGCTTTTTTAACCTGTCAAAAGCTAATTTTCACTCATTAGTGAAAAAAAAGAGATTATTTTTTTAGTAATTTACAAAGGGGTTTAGAAATTTTTAAAAAATCCTTAATAAATTGCCTTAACAAGCTCGCATGACCAAGGAAACTCTTGACTCCCTTGACATTGGCAGGATACTATGGCTTTTCTATAGTCTCCCCTTTTGCTTTGTCAACTTCAGTGCCTTAGGCTAAAATTTTATGCCCAAGAACAATTCCTTCATCCACCATGAAGTGGCATTTTTCCTAATTCAGCACTAACTTATTCTCTTTACAATGTGCAATAACTCACTCTAAATTTTCCAAAAATTATTCAAAAGAATTTCCATAAACAGAAAAATCATCCATGAAAACATCCATAATCTCTTCTACCAGGATCGAAAATATAGCCATCATGCACCTTTGGAAAGTTGCTAGAGCATTACATAATCCAATTGGCATCCTTCTATAAGAAAATGGGCCATAAGGACATGTGAATGTTGTCTTTTCTTAATCCTCTAGAGCTATTGCAATCTAGTTGTATCCTGAGTAGCCATACAAGAAAAAAATAAAAAGCAAGTCTTGCTATCCTCTCCAACATTTGATCAATGAATGGTAATGGAAAGTGATATTCTCTTGTAGTTGAATTCAACTTCCTATAATCAATGCACACTCTCTATCCATTTACCACTCTTGTTGGAATCTTCTCCCCTTCTTCATTCTCCATAATGGTGATGCTTCCTTTCTTTGGTACACACTGGATTAGACTCACCCATGAACTATCTGAGATTAGGGAAATGATTATAGCATCTAGTAGCTTGACTATTTCCTCCTTCATCACTTCTTACATCTAGTAGCTTGACTATTTCCTCCTCCTACTTTGCCTTCAATGGTTGTCTTATGTCCTTCTTCCATTAGGATCTTATGCATGCAATAGGAAGGACTTATACCTCTATCATACATCAAATTTGACTATCCCCAATAAGGTCCAATGATGAAATGAACCTCCGAGATGACTAGAGTCTACTCGTTCGTAACACCTCTAAAGTGTGCAACCTTAAAAACAAAACCGAGCCCACTAGTATGCAAAATTGATCACTAAGCCATTAAGTTATGCTTCAACCTTACAAAATATGAATTATCAAAATAATGCAAAGCTTATTTTGAGAATTACTTTCTCAAAAAACTCAACTTATTGGGTCAGTGTTCATTTTGTTAGACTAGGATTGTAGACTATGTGGTTTAGCACGCGTCTAAGATTTTAGCAATTGTGAGACTATTTGAGCTTAGGGCTCTAGAGAATACACTAACCACTATCATAAATACATCGTGTGGAGGTGAGGAGCTGCCACCCAAGGTAATAATTAAGACAAATCAACAAATGGTGGTACTCGATTCTCTAAAAGAAAGCCAGCACCATAACTAGGAGATTCTAGGTACGAAATACCAACTTCTTTTAGTCTTGTGTTCTTTTAGAATATCTTTATAAATTACTATCTTACCCTCTATTTACATGCAGTTTCATATAAACCTTTAAACAATTAACTCCAGGAAAACTAGTGATGAAAATTACAGGTAAACAATGCATTCATTTAAGTTCACAATCACTAAGTTAGTGTATTCTACATTGATTTTAATTAAATGGGATAAATCCACATGTTTTAATTTACAAGTGATTCAAAGACTAATGGGCCTAATTCCTATTTAATTTTAATTAATTGAACCTAAGTCTACTTATTTTAATTCTAAAAATAGGCCTAAATCTACAAATTATAAAGTTTTTATATTAGTAGGCCTAATTCTACATGTTTTAATTCTAAAGCAATCTTAAATCTAAAAGTTATGGAAAAGGGGCTTAATTTAATGGGCTAAGTCTAAATCAATTTTAATTAACCTAGGTGGGCCTATATCTAATTAACTAAATGGGTCTAAATTATCCCTAACCTAATTTCTAATTAATTATGGACCTAAAATGCATATTATTTAAGTAAAATCTATGCCTAATTAATTAATAACTGAGATGTGCTAGTTACAACATGGGCTAAAAGAACTACCTAGACCTAAAATTAATTGTATGGGTTAGAGCCTAACTTTGGCTTAGGGCCCACAACACATAAAATAAATAAACAAGCCCAAAAACATAAAATGATACCAAAACTATCAAATAAAATAACAAACAATCAATCAAACTTATTTCTTCTAAAAAACCTAATTTAATTAAGGTAACCTTAAAAAATAAATAATTAATAAATAAAATAATTAACAAGCAACCCTAACTTTATCCACTTAAATCTAACTCAATTTTAATTAAATAAATCCCAATTATCTCTAGAGAGATTAATTTTAATTAATTACCCAATTAAAACCCTAATTTTACTACCTAATTAATCAAAATAAACATACAATTACACATTCAATATTTCATTATTCCCACTATTGGGGCTATTATAATGATGTACTGAAAATAATAAAAAAATAAAAATTAATATAATCCCAAAAAAACCAAATGTAAAATAAAATAGTCAAAATAATAATAAATAAATAAATAAACCCTATAAACTATATTTGACTACAAAATTCAATCTATGGCATTCCATGGATCTTCGTGTATTTTGTTCTCTAAGTGAACTCATCATGTAAGCCACTTTATAATCAAAAAAAAAAATTATAATGATTAGTGAATAAAAAAATAACAATCAAAATTTAATAAAGTCAAAATTTATTGCTTACTAATTGGCATGTTTTGAATAGCTACAACCCTTTTCTTGTCTACCTTTGATGCTGTAGTTTGTAACCACTCATGAATTTTGATTTTGTTGTAATGTTTTCATTGCTTATCAATTATTTTGATCAACTGCAACCTTTAATTGCTTGCTAGCTTAATTGGCTATAACACTCTTATTGCTCACTTTTTGATTTTGCAGTCCGTAATTGCTCAAGGCTTTCGATAAGCTACAATCTCTTCCTTATTCACTGATGATTTTAAGGAACTGCAACCCTTTCATTGCTCCCTTTTAACACTACAATCTATAATTGCTCATAATTTTGATTAGTTGCAACCTCTAATTGCTTACTAATGATGTGATGATGTTGTAATCCATAATTTCTCGTGATTAGCTGCAACCCTTTCATTGCTCACCGATGATGTTGCAATCCATAATTACTTGCAATTATATGCAACCCTTCCATTGCTTGCCAATGATGCTGCAATCCATAATTACTCACAATTAGCTACAACCCTTTCATTGCTCACTGATGATGCTGCAATCCATAATTGCTCATGCGTAGCTACAACCCTTTTATTACTCACTAATGATGCTACAATCCATAATTACTCGTGATTAGCTATAATTGTTCCATTACTCACCTTTGATGCTATAGTCCATAACTGCTCACAATTAGCTGCAACCCTTCCATTGCTCACCTTTGATGCTATAGTCCATAATTGCTAGTGATTAACTGCAACCCTTTCATTACTGACCATTGATGTTGCAATCCATAATTGCTCGTAATTAGCTGTAACCATTCCATTGCTTGCCTATAATGCTACAGTCCATAACTACTCGTGATTAGCTGCAACCCTTCCATTGCTTCCTTTTGATGCTGTAGTCCATAACTACTCATGATTAGCTCCAACCCTTTCATTCCTCACTAATGATGCTACAATCCATAATTGCTCATGATTGCCTGTAACCTTTTCATTGCTTACCAATGTTGATGTATTCCATAATTACTTGCACATTGATTGCCATCCTTTCATTGCTCACCTTTGATAATATTATAGTCCATAACTGCTCGCAATTGGCTATAACCCTTCCATTTCTCACCTTTGATGCTATAGTCCATAATTGCTCATAATTAGCTACAATCCTTTCATTGCTTGCTGATGATTCTGATTAACTGCAACCCTTTCATCACTCGCTTATACTACTGTATTCCATAACTTCTTATAATTTTTATCTTTCGTTGTTGGAGTTGAATGCTTTGAATCCTTTGTGTTCAGTAATTAGAATTTATGCCGATTGACTTTGAATTTTGTTGTGTTAACTAATTAGATTTTCTATGCTGACTAGTTTCAATTTTGCTGTGTTAACTAACTCTATAAGTTAGGTGCATATCCTTATGGATTTGTAATTGCTATAGGCTTGTTAAAGTTATTTTCAATCATGATGAATGTACAAAAGTACATTATAATGTTGAAAATTCATGAGAAAATTCATCACTTTTCATAAAATAGCGTGTGCTCAATGAATGTCACTATTTTTTATTTTCATGACTATTATTTATTTTCCATTTGCAAAGGTCAGAGGCATCATTAACCATCTTATACTGAGAGCATATCTTTTACTAAGTGAAGAACTTATTTGCACACCTAATTTTAGAGAGAATTTGCTAAACAAAATTCATGGAATTTAAGTTTAAATAGATTGAATTATGTGTATTAAATAGTGTTTGAGTTATTTTTGTGCTCTTTTTCCTTATCCAAGTATTCCCCCACCATTCTAATATTACTCAGCTTGGATACCATTGGAAAGGTCCTTTGGATACTTTTGGTCATTTAGAGAATTAAAGTAAATAGAGCAATCTTTAGCATGATCCTCTTTTAGTATTTCCTTGCCTTTCTTGTATTACTCAGTGTGGATACCATTAGAGGTTCACATTGATACTCTTACTCATTTATAAGCATTGGAGTACATTATGCTTGCTCTTTTTTTATTCTTTTCTTAGTATTCCCCTACCTTTCTCGTATTACTCAATGTGGATAGCATCAAGGGATTTTGTACTTGTACTCATTTTTGAGCATTGGAGTAGATTATATGCACATTTAAAAGACTAAAATGATACTTTGGAATTCAAGCAATTTGTACTACAAGTCCATGGATTTTATTTTTGCATTTTCTTCCCCTTGTTTGGGTGCAAAGCAAGCATTAAATTGATTAGAGTTTATAAACTCTTAACACAAAGCTGTTAACTAATCATCTTCATTCTGCAAGGTTAATAAAAGAAAGCCACTATAATCAAACGTTATGAGATAGGATTTTTGCACTTGATCTCATGAAGTGGATGAATTTATTTTCAATTTAGGAATTTTATGATTGAGATGGTACTTTATTACAGGATATGAGGAAATATAGTATTGTTACTTCCCTTTATTATTTTGATGAGTATCTGGCATTTGCTATCTTGCCCATTCCTATTGATGCATCAATTCGTTTCTCCTTCTTCATGCTCTTTTCTTTTTCTCTGAACAAAATACCATAAGTTAGTATGGTCTAATTGCAAGTGAATAGATTTTATCAAAATGTAATGTCCTTCTTTTGCATTCTTCCTTTTGATTATGATGATGATGTCTTGAATCACAAAGGTCATGATACTCCATCATTGAAGTTGTGACTTTAGGCTACATTTGTATTTCTACCATTCCATTAATGCTATGGTAGAGGGCTTCATTCCTCTTTTTGACATCTCCTATAAAAAAAATGGTTCATGAGTTAGAGGTCTCATTTTATGTTAAGAGAAGTTTTTAGAGTGTGTTCATTTTAAGTTTTGAGTGCATTCTTCCCTTTTATAAGGCTGATGAATGTATTGCTAACATGTTAGACCTTCTCATCACTATATTACATACCCTACATTAATCTAACTATTTTGGAGAGATGTTCCAGATGATTTTCCAAATGAGGCTATGTAGATGGATGTTGAATCTAAGGAGCTTGAATGTACTATGCAACCTCTTAAAGTCACCAACATGATGCTTTTGCAAGTATCATTATTGATGATATTCCTTTTCTAGATAGGCCTATAATTTATTAGGCTCCTACAGTCTAAAGTCCAATTGAGTATTAGGCTCACCTTGATAGTGTTACCCTTTTCCTTCAAATATGAGCATTCTGACTACCTTTCTACACTTTTACAACACTAATTTTGAATGTTAGTAATAAAGTCTTTGCACAATCTCGCCTAGGCTCAAAGACTTTATTATGTAGAGCAAGTATTTCATAACAAAAAGTATATAAGTGTATGCATGTTATGTATGACATGTATAATCCTAATAGGTCTCATGTTTAGAATAGAGCTTTGTTGTTAATCCTGGAGTGCTTTATCAATAGCTTGTAGGTTTGAGCATTAAATGCTTCACTGTTGGTACTTATGATGTCATAGCTTTTGATATAGTTCATCAGACTGATGACTAGGCCAACAAGTGTGGTCCATGGCTTTACACTAGAGCTTGTAATTAATTGATGCATTGTTGAACTTTTCTTTTTGTTACTGCTTTTGCCATATGATAATTGATGTATTTGTATGCTTGTAGTTTACTTCTTTCTACTCTAAGATCTCTTTCACTAACTTTGAAGTTCCAGTGTTATGTTTACTGTTTCACCCCAAAGCTGCTTCTAGAGTTACATTTTGCCCCCAGCTTCATTTTGAATTCATTCATGCTATTTTAGCAGTCTTTTCTTCATGTGTTCAAGAGACTCAATTTTTGCACTACAGTTGTTGACCCTCTATCTTACTAACCTTATTAGTTATAGTCTTATATTTTGAAGTTGGAAAGGAATGAATGAACTGAATGAAGAGAATTCTTAATACCGAGATCAACTGAACTTGCTCGTATAGTAAGTTGAAGAATGTAATTATTAACTTGTGTAATCACTTTGTTCTAGCTACGTGATTCAACTTTCTTTTTCTCCATCACATCTCTACCATTAGTATGGTCATCTCTAATTCATTATTACTGTTACTACTAATTTCAAGGGTTGTTCCTTAAGGCAGGATTTTCTGGACAGTATGAAAGACCTATAGCTTCAAAGGATTCTCGAGCAAAACATAACACTTGATGCTGATGCCATAATTGATGATGGTTACAAGAAAAGACTTGCAATGCAAGTTATTGAGCCACCTAAATTGTTTATGTCCAAAAGGACACTAGACTTACAAACAAAATCATAAAGGGGTGTAAAAAGAGAAAAAATATAACTAAAATAGTGATCTCATATCTATAATTTAGCTTTCATAATGTACTGTCTTTCCATTTAGATACTTATGCAGTAAGACAAAGATGGATATGCAATATTTGAACAAAAATTTTAGATTCAATTTTACTCATTCAGTAGGGCAAAAATGAGAACATTTATTACATCACATGATACAACTCTTGTTATCAGCTAGTCTTAAATTTTGTTCTCTCTAATTTTTTCCTTATTGTTCCTTTTTCTTTATTTTTCTCTCTCTTTGTTCTTTCTTTTTTTTATCATTCTTTTTATTTTTCCTCAAATTTCCTATCTTGAGAAGTTACATTACGTGATATAAGAATGTTCTTTGAATTTGCATTTATGTTCATGCTGAATGAATCTAATTGAATTGAATTTATGTCAAACATGCATATACTATTAATATCTCAATGCACAGTACCATTAGGATGAAAATACATAAGCAAGGATGTTTAGAATTTATATCATTGATCAATAAACCAAGTTCTAAAATTGTACAATAAGAAAATTTCATATTCTAGATGCTATGGATGTTGAGTCTCATAGTGGTTGTCCTTCAGGCGGCTAATGTAATAACTATTCTTGCATATTCTTGCTAACTGTCTCTATGACTGCATCTTTTTGTACCTCAAATGTGCATTTTTCTTTCTTATCTAGCAGCTTCTCATCATCAAAGTCATCACCCCATCCTGTAAGCACAATCTACTCGAAGGCTATGTTAAAAGAAGGTGATTTATTGTAAAACACCTTATAGTCAAACTTGCCTAAAGGTTGACACAATAAGTCTTCTTCCCTTTCCACATTTTTAGGGGCTTTAGGAGATTTCTCATTGATTTTAAGGTTTAGGTCCTTAAAGGAGCTTAGTACTTCTTCCTTACTAATTATTGAGCTGATCATCATAGTAGCTGAGGATGGTACATTTTGGTAGTTTAAGAAATGATTATTTCTCGTTCTTAAGTCTTTAGGGTTGTGGTCTTTGCACAATTTATAAGGTTTTGGATTTCATGTTTGAGGTGGATGTAGTTATCTGTGGAGTGTTGGAGGTTTTGATTGAATTTGTAGTGCTTGTTTGGGTTATAGCCTGGTGTGTTTAGGTTTGGTGGATTTAGATTAGGTAAAGGTTGAAGTAAGCCCTTTTGCACTAGGCACTCTAGGACTTTTAACAAAGGATGGTTAAAATTGGAGAATCTCCTAGGTTGTTGAATAACATGGACTCCTACAACCCAACTAGTATTTCCTTACTGTGTGCCCCCGGTTGGGTAGTTCCTTACCCTAGTGTTTCTAGCAATCTTCTTGCTCTCATTTTTTATCTCCTCGACTTGTAATCCATCATCATAAAGGTCTATGAAAGTCTTAGGGTTCATCATCTATAGCCTCTTAACCAAATCAGTGACACATTTTGGAGTATCATCCTAACCTGATCCTTCTTAGCTAGTTTGTTCTTCATTAATCCTACCTTATTCATGAATGTAATCAGCAAATTTGAAAATGATTCATTAGCCTTTTGTTTGGTCAATTCTAAATCCCTAATAGACACTTCAAGCCTAGTATTGTAGTCATACTATTTATGAAAAGTAGTACAAAATTCTTTCCAGTTCGCTCGAATAGACTTCTCTAACCAATTAATAGCCATACCCTTCAGGGATAGTATAAACAACTTGGTTACTATAGATAATGGAGCTTTAGTGGTGCTCATAGTATTGGCATATTGACTAAGATGGATCCTTGGGTCTCCAGTACCATCAAACTTCTATAGTTATAGCATTTTGAACTTATTAGGTAGCTTATCTTCCTCGAATTACATCCTATCATCAAAGTCAAATGAATATCTAATGCTCTGTCTACTCATCAATTCCTCCATTTTGGACATCTTTTGAGTTAGTGCTTTCATTTACTTGGACTCTAGCTCTTGAAGTTGCTCAAGTGATTCCTTTTTTTCTTTTTCAACCATGTAGTTCTCAACATCCTCCAATTTCATTTCCATAATAGATACATTCCTAGCAGCATTTAAAGGTTACCCCCCCAACATTGTCACTGTTAGCAGATGATGCACCGAGAATAGGTGGATTTATAATAACTGGAGGTGTAGCAGTAAGTGGTGGCATTAATCTGGCCAGAGCTTGTCTTAGTTCATCTTGCATCATTGCTCTCATGTTATCCAATAAAGCTCCCTTAATGTCTTCTAGGGTCTAGTTTCCTCCTTGTTGTTGTTCTATCTCTTCTATTTGAGTTAGTGTAGCTTCTAGGTAAAGCGGATTGATTGGGCTCTTTTCCAAACTGTGATGGATCTCTTTAGCTATTGATTTTGGACTCAAATCTGTTCTCACTAATATGCCACTACTCTATTTCCAAACACAGGATGACCCGAATGAATCTATGATGGTTGTAAAAGAAAGTGTTAGCATGATGCATGAGATGCATGTATGTATGATGCATGTGCTATGCAATAGGTAGCAAGTCAAGTCAAGTCAAGTGTACATACATCCTTCCAACCTTATTCCTCTCACACACAATTTCAATGATGAGTCTCTTTTCCTAGGATTTTTGGTCCAAGTCTTAATATCAACAGAGGATATCAAGAACCGATGTGCATGCCAAATCTCTTAAAGCAGTAAAACATAGAAACAATATTTATAGGCATAAAAGATTATGCCAATCTTTATTAACCTAAATGGGCTTATAAAGTATGGGCTTAGGCCTTTATATATAAAAATACCTTATGGCAACAAATGCAAGTAATTTAGGTAATTGTCGAGGAAGTTACTAAGTCACTACATGAGCTGAGTCTGGTAAAAAGGTCAAGGTTCCCTTAGCAAGATGCCCTCCTTTAAGACATGAGTTACAGGCTAAGGTCAGATGGGCCTAGCATCCTTTGCAAACTTGAGAAAAGACTACCCCCCCTTTTAGGATTTTGGTTATAGACTTTAGTCAAATGAGCCTGGTAATCTCTCTTAAACTGAGTTAAGGCTAAAAGTGATGGTCAGCCAATTTACAATCTTATGAATCTAGTGGAATCATGGAACCATAAACCAACACCATCAATTAATAGGGACATACATAATGAATGCAAAAATAAAATAGTAATTAATAAAATTATTCTAAAGAACACAAGTAGAATTAGTATCTCTTATCCCCAATGGAGTCGCCACTATAGATGGTAGGGTTTAGCATGCATAAAAAATTTTAGCAACTGCGGCACTGTTTGAGCTTAGGGCTCTAGAGAACACATTAACCACTATCACAAAGATATGGCATGTAGATAAGGAGTCACCACTAAGGGTAATAACTGGGACAAATAAAAAATGGTGGCACTCAACTCTATAAAAGAAAGCTAGTATCACAACTAGGAGATTCTAGGTACAGAATACCAACTTCTTTCATTCTTTTTTTTTAGAATTACTATCTTATCCTTTATTTACATGGAATTTTTATATAAACCCTTAAGCAGTTAATTCCAGGCAAACTAGTCATGAAAATTACATGTAAACAATGTATTCATTTAAGTTCACAATCCCTAAGTTAGTATAATCTACATTGATTTTAATTAAATGGGCTAAATCTATGTATTTTAATTTACAAGTCAAAGACTAATGGGCCTAATTCCTTATTAATTTTAATTAATTAAACCTAAGTCTACTTATTTTAACTATAAAAATGAGCCTAAATATACAAATTATAAAGTATTTAAATTAGTATGCCTAATTCTATATGTTTTAATTATAAGGCGATCTTAAATCTACAAGTTATGGAAAAGGGGCTTAATTTAATGGCTAAATCTAAATTAATTTAAATTGACCTAGGTGGGCTTATATCTAATTAACTAAATGGGCCTAAGTTATCTCTAACTTAATTTCTAATTAATTATAGGCCTAAAATGCATTTTAATTAATTAAAATTTATACCTAATTAATTAATAACCTATTAAATGAGAAGGGCTAGTTATAAGGTTGGCCAAAAGAACTACCTAGACGTAAAATTAATTATATAGGTTAAAGCCTAACTTGGGCTTAGGGCCCACAATACATAAAATAAATAGACAAGCCCAAACACATAAAAAGATACCAAAATAATCAAATAAAAGATTAAACAATCAATCAAACTTATTTCTTCCAAAAAACCTAATTTAATTACAAGGACCTTAAATAATAAATTATTAATAAACAAAATAATTAACAAGCAACTCAAACTCTATCCACTTAAATCTAACTTAATTTTAATTAAAGAAACCCTAATTATCTCTATAGCCATAAATTTTAATTAATTATCTAATTGAAACCTAATTTTACTACCTAATTAATCATAATAAACATACAACCACATATACAATATTTCATTATTCCCACTATTGGGGCTATTACAATGATTTACTGAAAATAATAAAAAAATAAAAATTAATACAACCCCATAAAAACTAAATGTAAAATAAAACAATCAAAATAATAAATAAATAAATAAAACCCTAGAAACTATATATGGCTACAAAATTCAATCAATGGCATTCCAAGTATCTTCATGGATCTTGTTCTTTAAGTAAACTCATAATGTAATCCTCTTCATAACAATAAAAATAAAATAAAGTTCAAATTTAATGGAACCAAAATAATAAAATAAAAAATAGAAGAAGGAGGAGAGGAGATTATGGTATGGATGTAGTATAGAATTGCCCCTCAGACTAGTATAAATCACTATTACTTTTAAATGGATCATCAAAACTTGTTGTTCTCCTTTCAAAAAGCCTATTGCTTCTTCAAAGAATAGGTATTTTACAAGAAAATATTTTTTGAACACTGCATAAGAACAAAAGGAAAAGCTTCCAAAAATTCAAGGAAAAGAGAAAGGTTCTAAGCCCCTTAGGAGAGTTTGAGCTAGGTTTTTATAGAAAAACCCTAGCTATAAAATGTATCTTATTGTGACTTCCTCTCTTCATAATGGTAGAGTTTTCATTTTAAAAGGACTTTATTTATCAAATTATTTGACCAATCAAAA
Source organism: Mallotus nudiflorus (assembly GCA_947683625.1). Taxonomy (NCBI): domain Eukaryota; kingdom Viridiplantae; phylum Streptophyta; class Magnoliopsida; order Malpighiales; family Euphorbiaceae; genus Mallotus; species Mallotus nudiflorus. Next base: position 240,299 of record CANTUR010000738.1, read on the forward strand.
AAATTTAGATAAATTTTAGAAAAAGGATTTATCAAATTATTTGACCAATCAAATTTAAAGAAATACTTATTTACTGTAAAAATAAAAAAATAGATGGAAAACATTTAATTCGGATGGGAATTTTGTAATTTTGATTGGAATTACATAATTTTGATCTATTTTTTAATTACAAAAAGACCCCTAAAAGAATTTGAACTTTTCAATTGGGTCTTTGAAGAAAACATCATAATTAAGTCCTTAAAAAAATAATTAAACTCTTTCGAAAATGCATTTATGCTTTTGAGGTTTCAAACTTAAAGTGTTGAAGACCTATTGATAATATTTTCATCATTGGAGTCTTCTGTTGCACCCACACTCAACTATCCTGAAATTGGATGCTTATAGAGATCCAACTTTAAGAAAAAATGGAAATTAATTTTAACAAAATAGACTTTGGAAACACATCCAAAAGGCTCCAAAACCTCTAGAAGAGATCCTAAAATGGTCCAACACAACCCGAGGATCAATGCATGTTACTTAAAAGTGCACGTAAAGCCATAAACACCCTTAGTTGTCATGCACTAAAATCGAAGCCAAATTGGACAAAATAGACTTTGGAAACACGTCTAAAAAGCTCTAAAACTTCAAAAATGGTCCTTAAATAGTCCAAAATAACTTGAGGATTAGCGCATATAGCTCAGAAGTGTGCATGAACAACCCTAGGTGTCACATGCTAAAATCGAGGCCAAATTTGACAAAATGGACTTTTGAAAAGCATCCGAAAGTCCCAAAAACCCTAGAAAAAAACCTTGAGAAAAGCCCATGTGAGCCCTGAATAGAGTACATAATGCACTAAAGTGCATGTAACCATGCTCAATTGGATGTGTTCATGCACTAGTGCATGACCATATGCCAAGCATACAGTCATGTGCACTTTATGTGGCCACATGCTCCATACTAAGGATGTGCATGTGACCATGCCTATACCTCCCTATTCCACACATATTTCACTATATATAGACATCTCCACACCCCATTTTAAAGGGTGAGCAAGTGGAAACACACTCACACTCAAAAATCTATCCAATCGAAGGCACTGGAAACCCCTTTCCAAATAGTTTTTTCTCTCCCACTATCTTTTTCTTAGGTTATTAGATCTCTTTTCCACCAAACAAAGTCTCATCTTTGTCAAACCATGCTTCAAAGCTATACTAACTAGCATCATTCTATTGTCATTTTGAACTTCTTGATGAGTAAAGCTTAATAATCCCTCGAAGTTAAAGCTTCAAAACCCATACAAGCTTAGTTGAGTCTATGGACCACACAATCATTTTAGCATGTTTATTTTACCACATTTCATTTTATTTTATTATCACCAGCATTTGAGAATATTATTGTGCTTGTGTGATGAGACTATTAATTTTTCATGCTATATGAATATTCTATACTTTATCATGCTCACTTCATATCATTATTCTGCACCCTCTAGTTCTGAAACATGAAATCACATCATAAACATCAATAATGTGAAAATTTCATGTCTTGAAATAGAGTCATCATGTTTTCGGTCTAGTGATGATATCATGTATCCCCTATATTATTATCATCATAACATAAATAATCATTGTGAACATGCATGATTATCTACATTTTACTTACACTTTTAAGTGATTTAGTGTCCATTGCTTATCCCATTATTCATGTGATTAAGCAATTTGTATGAATGGTCATATTTACCTTATAGATCTATCATAACTAAATTAGACTTACCTTTTCACAATCTCTTTTCCTTTTATATGTATTTTATTAGTAAAGTAATATAATATTAATATCTTCAGCTTTATTATCTTCCAGTATCTAATGAATTATGTGAATGCTACACAAATTGTCATTACTAAAACTAAGGTATTGTGGTAGCCATACATTGAACATCATAAAATGAGAAATAGTCAAAAAGTATATGTAATCCCTTGAACTTGGAAATCTCTGTTGGGGGTAATACTTGCTGAGTGACTAGATGTTGTCCTTTTTTTCCTTAAAGTTATAAAAATTAGGTGGTGACTCCATAAAATCAAACTTCTCATCCCTCATAAGACCAATCATTTATCCTTATTTGGTAAAGTTACCATGTCCCTTGAAAACAAAATGAAAAGACCCTTATATAACCAATTAGCATACATATAAATAATATAAAAAGGTCACTCATAATGGCGACTCCACTAAGGACTTCTAAGTAAGAGAGATCAACTAAAAAATGACTATTTCTCAATATATAATGCTCAATCATATAGAGCCCCCCACCACTGCATTTACATTACACATCACATGTGCACCATTATTCTTTAAAAGCCTTGATAATACTAAATGACATTGCCACCATGATTCCACTTAAGTCACAGGATGATGAAGATAAGGTATTATCACCTTTAGTCTTTACTTGTTCATTTGCCATTATCATTTGACTAGAGTCTATAACCCAAGTCTAAAAGAATGCTAGACTCACTGACCAAAGTTCGTAACCCTAGTCATATAAGGGCATTCTCATTAAAGGAACCCTTAGCCTTTTACCTTGGCTTAGCTCATGTATATAAACCAGTAGTAACATCCACTAGGATTCCACCAAATTGTTCATGCTATCCCTATCCAAACACTATCTGTTTGACCTGATATTTATAAACTGACATGACTCTTTTAGTGTATATCATTGAATAACATCATAATATCAATTTTCATAGAATATTCATGCTTAGGACCATGTAATTCTCATCTACTTCATGCGAGCCTGAAGCATGGGGAATGATAAGAATTATGTACCTCAGCTTGAATACTTTGGGTAAACTAATAAATAGTGACATCCCTTGATGATGGAACTTATGAGATGTCATCCATTTATCCTTATTATGTCAAATAAATGGGATAGGAATCTAACTAGATTATGGACCTTTATATCGATAAAATCAAACTGTAAACTATCAAATGATAATTCAATATCCATATGGAGGCAAGAACTCAGGCTCCCTATGATTGACCTTGGTCCTAATATAATGCAAATATGTTTAGTATTTTAGGGTAGTTTAGTCTTAATTTTATTTAGTTTTCCTATAATTAGTGTGTTTATTTAGCTATAAAGTTATTATTTTCACTTTTTTTATCTTTATGGTTTATTATGTAGGTTATATACATGTTTTAAGCTCAATTTATGATTGGAAAAGACATAAAGTTGATTAGAAAAATTTGGGGAGCAAAAAGGACTCAAGTTTGGACACTTGAAGATTGTCACGAGTTGTCACCATTGGCATGACTTATAATAGAGAGCTATTATAATGACTCGATACCATGTCACGACTCGGCACAAAGACTAATGATCTAGACCATTCTAATTTGAGTAGTTTTCATATTTTAGTCATAACTTCTTCTACAGACATCTAAATTTGATTATTCAAGTTGCTTTAGAAAGATAACTTAGAGATATAGAACTTTCATGAAGGAGCATTTGAGATTTAAAGTCATTTGGTTGGATAAAATTTGCCCTTGAAGTTATAACTTCTGTAAAAGAATGTGACCTTTCATGAAGTGGTGCCTTTCCAACTCTAAAGATTCTAGTCCTTCGTAGTCACTTGTGAGGCCTATAAATAGATGATTAAAGATAGAATAAATAGAATATAAATAATAGATAGGTGTCTTTCTTTTAGACAAATAGACATTACAAAATTATTTAGTTTGTATTAGAGTTATTATAAAAGAAAAAGCCAAGAAGAAGAAAGATTCTACATCAAGTATCAAGACTTAGTAAAAGGGTTTTATCTTCTCTATTCTTTTCCCTTTTCTATTTTATATTCAGTTTTCTTTTGTTATTACTTGATCATGTATCTTAGCTAAGCCTTTGTTTGTTAGAATTGCAAGGAAGAATGAATCAATGAATTATTTCTTTTTATAGTGCATGAATGAATTGCTTTCAATTGAGTGTTTAATTAAGTTTTATATGCTTCATCACCATATATAATGTGTTACTCAAGTTGGTCATAATGAAAGTTGGTACAATTTGGTGGAAAAACAATTGAATTCACTTAAAGGTTAGGAAAGTACCTTGGGACAAGAAATCCACTTGGAGTGGTCAAAGAATTAGCAAGGAACTTCATGGTTTTTGTTTATCTCTATAATGATACGATGATACTTATAGACTCTAAATGGAAATACCCTTATTTGATAATGATAGTTACTCTTATGGATTTTAGGTCATATTCTCCATTAATTGCATGTGTTCATTATTTATTATCATTCTTTGACTAATTCAGAATTGTATTTCTAATAAATCATATTTAATTTGATATTTAGAATAATTAGATTTATTAGTATAGTTAGTAGTTAAATTAGTATAATTAGAGTAATCCATTAATTTTCACTATTAATATATTGCCTATCCATTTTTGTATTTATTCAGTTAATATAAAATTTACAAATCCCAGTGTTCGACACCCTACTTGCTCTATCTAAGTCCTAGAGACTAGGGTATACAATTCTAACCTGCTTCAGAATTTGGCACCACTGCTAGGGAATTTGTTTATAATTTTTATTAACTTAGGGTAGAAAAAGGTTATTTTAGGCCTTGTTTTAATTTTTGTTTTTGTTTTTGTCTTAATTTTTATTTTTTTATTACTTTTTTATTTGTGAATTTACATGCTTACTAGAAGTATTAGTGATAATAATTTGTACTTTGATCTTGAAATTGATTTACTTATTTGAAATTTGCACAGGGTTTTCCGGAATGGATGATTACTCAAATTTTCTACAATGGGTTCACAGATGAAAATAGGAATATTATGAATGCTGCAACTTGTAGGAAATGGATGGATAAGACGGCTAGAGAGGTTGTTACATTGCTAGAAGAACTTGCATCTCAAGGGTACATGGGTGATGAAACCACAATGGCAAAAGCAAAGGGAGTTTTAGAACTTGACACCATTAATATGCTGAGTGCAAAGGAAGATGCCCTCACCAAATTGGTAAGTAAATCTCAAGTTAATTCATTAGAATGTACTAATCTTGTTTGTGAGATTTGTGGAGGATCTCATTCATATTCTCAATGCAATGTAATTGCAAATAAGGATGTGAATTATGTGCAAGGAGGTTTAACCAACGAACGGGGCTGAATTCCAATACTTATAACCCGCAGTGGAGAAACCATCCTGAATTTTTATGGTCAAACCCATCTGCCCAATTAAACCCCTAATTTAACCTAAATACTAAACCCTAAAATCCACTTGGATTTCCTATGAAAGAACAAGCCTTTAATCCTACCCAATCTAAACCTAACCTTGAAACTCTTATGGAGAAATTTGTTAACCAACAAATGTCCATCAACAAACAAAATGAGGAGCAATTTAAGCAAATTAATTCCAAGCTTGAGCAACTTGCTACTCATTATCGCATCCTTGAAACCCAAATTGCCCAACAAGTCTCTACCTCAAACACTAAACCTTTGGGAAAGCTTCCTAGCCAACTAGAGTATGTAGAAAAATAGAGTTGTTAAGCAATTACATTGCGTACTGGTAAGGAGGTTAAAAAGGATCTCAGTAGGAATGAAAGATTGGTTGATGATGATGATGGAGTAGAGATTGAGGAAGTGGATGTTAGAAGTAAAAATAATGATAAGATTTCAAAAGGAGATAAAAAGGGAAATGCCAAGCCACCGAAAGAGGATGAACCTAAGGTAGAATTAAAAACTCTTTCTTTTCCTCAAAGGTACATAAGGCATAATTTGGACAAGTAATTTGGTAAATTCCTTGACTATGTTAAGGATATCACTATCACTATACAATTTGTGGAAGCTATTAGAGATATGCCAGCTTGGGGTAAATTTTTGAAGGATATTATTAGCCATAAAAGCAAGCTTGAAGATTATGGTTTACTATCTCTTGTCAAAGAATCCAAAGCTATGTACTCCAAGTCTCTACCTAAGTTTAAGGATCCTAGTTCATTTATGGTTCCTTGTGCAATTGGAGGTACGCATTTTGATAAAGCTTTATGTGATATTGGTGCTAGTGTTAGTCTTATGCCTTACTCTATCTACAAAAAGCTTGATTTGGATGAACTTAAGCCTACCAATATGTGTCTTTCCTTGGTGGATAAATCTGTAACATATCCACTTGGCATTCTAGAGAATGTGCCAACAAAAGTGGGTAAGTTTGTGATACTAGCTTACTTTGTTGTATTGGAAATGAAGGAAGATCTTGAGATTCTAATTTTTTTTGGAAGACCATTTTTTAGGAAAGTAGGAGCAATTACAGATATGAAGAATGGAAAGATCACACTGGAAGAGGATAATGAATGTATGGAATTTGATGTGTTGAATATAATGAAGTCAACACCTATAGAAGTGGCAAGTATAGTTGATTCTATTGATATTATTGATGGATGCATTAAAGAAGTGATTCATGAGTGTTTAAGGAATGATGATATGGAGCCATACAAGGTGCGAGAAGCTAATGAGCAAATTTTGGAGGTAGTTCCATATCAACCTTTTCAAAGGACATTAAGATTTAAACCTTTAATAAGCGAGGATGATCCAAAGGACAATATACCTTATGAAGAAGTAAAGATGGAGCTCAAGCCTCTGCCATCAAATCTCATATATGCATTTCTTGACTCTAATCTTAAATTTCCTTTTATTGTTAATTCATCTTTGCCTAATGATAATGTTGATGTCTTATGTGATGAGTTGAATAGTCATAAAAATGCCATTGGCTATATTATAAATGATTTGAAGGGTATTAGTCCTAAAATATGTATGCATAGGATTCTCATAGAGGATAATGTCAAGCATTCCATTGAAGGTCAAAGGCGATTGAATCCTACTATTAAGGAGGTGGTTATAAAAGAGGTAACTAAGTCGCTTGATAATGGAATTATATATTCCATTAGTGATAGTAAATGGGTGAGTCCCATTCAGGTTGTACCAAAGAAGGGAGGCTTAACCGTTGTTAGGAATGAATCTAATGATTTGATACCTACTAGAACTGTCACGCGATGGTGTATGTGTATTGACTATAGGAAACTAAATAAAGTAACTAGGAAGGACCATTTTCTGTTGCCTTTTATTGACTAAGTTCTTAAGAGGTTAGCTAATTTTTCTTTCTTTTGTTGTTTAGATGGATTTAGTGGATTTTATCAAATTCCTATTCATCCCGAGGACTAACCTAAGACTACATTTACATGCCCATATGGTACTTTCACCTTTAAGCATATGCCCTTTGGTTTATGTAATGCACCTGTAACTTTTCAAAGATGCATCTTTTCAATATTTAGTGATTTACTTGATGATTAAATAGAAGTTTTTATGGATGACTTTAATGTCTATGGTACTAACTTTTCTAATTTTTTAGACAATCTATTTAAAGAACTTGATAGGTGTATTGAGCATGGATTGGTCTTGAACTGGGAAAAATGCCACTTTATGGCATAAAAGGGATCGTTCTTGGACATTTAGTTTCAAAGAGGGGCACTGAAGTTAATAAGGCAAAAATCAAAATGATTGCTAATTTGCCACCTCTAAAGAATGTTAAGGATATAAGAAGTTTTCTTGGACATGCAGGTTTTTACAGAAGGTTTATCAAAGATTTTTCTAAGATTTCAAAGCCATTACGTAAATTGCTACTTAAGGAAACTACTTTTGAGTTTGATGAAGCATGTCTTGAGGCATTTGAATTTTTGAAGAAGGCTCTTATTTCTACACCTATCTTTTAACCACCTAATTGGGAGGAGCCATTTGAAAGAATGTGTGATGCTAGTAACTTTTCTATAGGAGCTGTTTTAGGACAGAGAGCAAGCCTTATGTGATTTATTATGCCAACAAGCTACTTGATGAAGCTCAAATCAACTACACCACCATAGACTAGGAGCTACTTGCTATTGTTTATGCATTTGACAAGTTTATAGCATACCTTATGGGGAAAAAGGTGATTGTTTATATAGATCATGCTGCTCTTAAGTATCTTCTAAAAAAGAAGGATGCAAAACCTAGACTCCTACAATGGATTTTGATGTTGCAAGAGTTTGATTGGGAAGTTAGAGACAATAAAGGAACTAAGAACCTAGTTGCAGACCATTTATCAAGACTAGATCAAGATGATTTAAAGAAACATGATGATGGTGTGCCAATTAATGAGACCTTTCAAGGTGAACATCTTTTAAGAATTACATCAAAAGAACTTCCATGGTTTGTAGATATCACAAATTATCTTGTAAGTGGTATTCTTCCTTATGGTATGGATTATAGACAAAGGAAAAAAATTCTTACATGATAGCAAAATCTACTATTGGGAGGACCCATTGTTTTACAAAAGGTGTGCAGATGGTTTGATTCGAAGGTGCATTCCTTAAGATGAAGTCCAAGATGTTTTGAAGCATTGTCATTCTTTTGATATTGATGGACATTTTGGAGCATCAAAGACAATATTTAAGGTACTTAAATATGGTTTTTGGTGGCCTACTTTTTTTAAGGATGCTAGAGAATATGTACTTACATGTGATTGATGTCAACAGATGGGAAATATATCAAAGAAACATGAGATGCCTTTAAAGGGGATTCTTTAAGTAGAGCTTTTTTATGTATGGGGAATAGACTTCATGGGTCCATTCCTTAGTTCTATAGGCTACAAATATATATTGGTTATGGTCGACTATGTCTCTAAATGGGTAGAAGCAATGCCAACCTTGGCAAATAATGCTAGAGTAGTTATGAAGATGCTTAACAAAGTAATTTTTCCAAGGATCGGTAACCCTAGAGCTGTGATTAGTGATGGTGGCTCACACTTTTGCACTAATGTGATATAAGCACTTTTGAAGAAGTATGGAGTAACACACAAGGTTGCTACTCCATATCACCCATAAATAAGTGGGCAAGTTAACGTCAGTAATAGAGAGATTAAATGGATTCTTGAAAAAACAGTGTCTTCTTCAATAAAAGATTGGGCAATGAAGCTTGATGATGCATTATGGGCTTATAGGACGACTTTTAAAACCCCAATTGGCCTTACTCCTTATCAACTAGTAAATAGGAAATCTTGTCATTTACTAGTTGAATTAGAATATAAGGTGTATTGGGCAATAAGAGCTTTTAATTTTGATTTGCACAAAGTTGGGTGAAAGAGACTACTTTAACTTAATGAACTAGACGAGTTGAGAATGAATGCTTATGAGAATGCCAAGTTATATAAGTATCATACTAAGTTGTGGCATGATAACCACTTATCGAAGAAAGATTTTTATGAAGGGGAACTTTTTTTCCTTTATAATTCATGGTTGAAGTTGTTTCTGGGCAAGCTGAGGTCTCGATGGTCGAATCCTTTTAAGGTTGTTAAGGTTCATCCTTATGGTGCAATAGAAATTTCAGATGATGAAGGAAAAGTTTTTAAAGTAAATGGACACCATCTCAAGCCATACTTAATTTGGGAAGCAACTACTCTGAATCAATTATTGCTCTCTCTAAATCTTAATAAAATTAAGGTACGTTCATTAACACATTTTTATTTTACTCTATTACACATTTTTATTCTATGTTTCTATTTCATTCTTATTTCATTTTATTTTAGTTAGTAATTTTACTTCAGATTTTAATACTTATAAAGTTATTTTTATAATGTTTTTGAAATTACACATTTTAATTATTTTATATCAGTTTTTTAGTTTATTTTCCTTATTTATACACATTTCCTTAGTAGAATATTTTTAGTTTAAGTATATATTTAGTTTATGGTAAGTATACATTCGGTTTATGATTAGTATATCTTTAGTTTCTAATATTATTTTCATACATTTCTTTTACATATATTACTTAGAAAATAACTTAGAATAATTTTATGTATATTTGCATATTGTCACAACTCGTTACAAAGGATCGAGTCATTACATAAAGGATGGGTATCGAGTCGATTCACAAATGAATAACTCGAGCTACAAATGCATGTCAATAATGAGTCGTTACGCTTGGCACAACTCATTACAGAGAGAAAGCATGTCGAGTCGTTACACTTAGTATGACTTGACATATCAAGAAACAAGGTGTAAGGAATTGTTCCTATAGAATGACTTGATACAGAGACATGGCATGCCGACTCGACCCCTCGTGCAGAGTCATGCCACCTATTAAATATATTTTCATTTTACATTTACACACACATGCACTTATAGCAGCTTTCAATTTGCATTTCTAATATTTTTATTAATGTTTATTGTGTTTTAAATTCAATTTTGGATTGAAAAGGTGTCTAATTATTCAAAAAGGTGTCATACCTTTTCACTTCCCCATACACCTTTTCACATCCACACACACCTTTTTACATTACTGTTACACAACCCTTACACCCCTACATCTTACATCTCTTTAACACCTATATATACACCCTTTTGACCACCCAATCACTCATATTTAATACTTACAAAAATCCATAAGAATTTTAGTATTTAAAACACAAACACTACCTATTCCTTCATCTTCTTTATTCTCTCTTCCATAATAACAAACCTTTTTCATTTTCTCTCTACAATTTAACCCTAACCGAATCAACACCCTTTTCCATTCCATTTTCTTTACTTTATTTTTCTATTTTCATCTCTTATCATCTACATATTTCTACAATTGTCTAACTTCATTCAAGAAAGACTAACATTATGAGTAAGATAAGTGGATCATCATCAAAGAGGCTACACATTGAAGAATCACATCAAGAAGAGGAGGAAAATTTGAGCAAGACTTACAAGGCAAAGTTCCTAATCCTTTCACATGCAGAAGGTGCAAAGTTGACAACAATAAGGTTTAGAGAAATCTTGGGTTGTAAGTACATTCCTAACTCTCTCTTGAACAATATGGGTATGCTTGAAGTGTTTGATAGAATGCTCACTCAATGTGGTCTTAAGAAGTTTGTTTCAATGCATGAGGATACATATGTGGATTTAATTACTGAATTTTACACCACCTTGGATGTTAATGAGAATAATTCACAAATTCAGGAATTTAGGATGGAAGGCAAGAAACACCAACTATCTTATGCTTTCATGAACCATGTGTTTGGTTTTAAGAAAGATGGGTTATGTGATCCCCCATCTAACTTTAAGTTGAATGAATTTTGGACATTCTTGACTGATTTGTAGACCCCATTTCAACCTAAAAAAGCCAAGGCTATGTTCATAAAAGATATGAAATATTGGTTGTTGCATAAGGTCCTAGCATTTGTTATTTTTCACAAGTTTGAATTTAATAGGGTTCTGCACAAGAAATGTTTCTTATGTGGTGCATTCATAACAAAAAGCAAGTTTGTTGGACTTATTGGATATTCAATTTGTTGTTGACTTATGCTCCATGTAAAGATTCACCCTTAACACATGGACATGTGATCATAATTGTTGCTAAGGTTTTGAATGTTAATCTTGTCGGTTACACTAGAAAAGTTGAATGCTCTTATTTTACTAACCATGCTCTTGTGAGAGGAGAAGTATGTGATGTAGGATTTAGATTAATTCCCGCCTATAATTATTCATGTTGTCATGGACTTATTGGATCATCCCGAGCTGAGGAGCCCCCAACCACTTCTAAATATCAAACAGAAAGTGAACCGGAATAAGAGCTTTCTCAATAGCAACCTTTTGGAGATGTACCTTTGTTGACCTACCCTCTCCAAAGTGTACCGGCTTCTTTAAGTGAACACCCTCTAATTTGGGATCAAATTCTAAATAATCAAATTGCCATGCAAGGGCAATTGAATGAGATGGAGTTTCACCAAAAACAATTGGCTAATCGTCAAAGGAAAATGGAGTACAAGTTGAATTGATACTTTGCTCAGACCGGATACTCAATTGAATCTCCACCCACCACTCCGACCAATGATTAAGGGAGTATTTCTATCCTTTCCCTTGCTTTCTTTTTCATTACATTGAGGACAATGCATGCTTTTATGTGTGGGGGAAGGGATATTGATATGGATATTAGTATTAGTAATAGTATTAGTATATTAGTATTCTATATATGTTTATTTGTTTTGTTCTACATTTTTATGCATTTGCATTGCTTTTCATTTTGCTCCTATATTTAATAAGTAGCTATCCTTAATAGTCTTTTTGATTTTGATTAAAGTTAATATGTTTTGTTAATAGTAAACTTTTAAACTTGTATTGCTCAATTGGTAGAAGTTTAAGTTTTATGTAGTATAAGTAGTAAGTTTATGTTTTTATCTCTTTTTATTATTTCTAAAGTCTAATTAACGTAATAGTCAACTTGCTAACTATACTTAAGGCTAGGTGGTAATGATTTAAGCCTAGGTTTTCTTAAAGACTTAGGTAATTTTAGAGAAACTATAGCCATAATACTAAGACACTTGCTTTTCAATAATGGATGAGGACTTAAAAAAAGAATAAAAAGAATAAGTAAATAATGCTTGTGATATGATGCATTTTGAGTAAGTTGTGTGTAATTAAGTATGCTCCTTAGTTGCATTCATTCGGAAATAAATGTATAATGTCACAAGTAGATGAATCTCAAGTAAGTTATATGCATTGTGTTTGCTCGTTATTTGCATTCATTTAGAAAGCGTACATCTAGCAAATATGCTTATGAATAAAATGTCTAAAAAAAGCTATAAGAAGAGTGAGTCGATGTGTGTGCTTTACATTGTCTTAAGATTGCTTTTGCCTCTAGAATTCCTAAGTTTGAAGCATGACTATTTTGGCTAAATAGCTTGGTTAGAACTTTAACTTTACATTTTTTTATTTTATGCTTAGTAGTTTGAGATAAATTGGTAAACTTGTTGCTTATACTATGAGACTTGTCTATTTTACCATTGTTGAGCATTTGAAGTTCAATTATTAAGCTATTCCTTTTTCTAACTTCATTCATGATTAAAATGACTAGATGAGGATGTTAAATTTTTTTTTTGGGAAGTAGATGAACATTTTGTTAACTTTTTCATCTTGGATCTTTATTTACTTGAGGGCAAGCAAGGTCTAAGTATAGGGGAGTTTGATATAATGCAAATATGTTTAGTATTTTAGGGTATTTTTGTCTTAATTTCATTTAGTTTTCCTATGATTGGAGTGTTTATTTGCCTATAAAGTTATTATTTTCACTTCTTTTATCTTTATGGTTTATTATGTAGGTTATATACATGTTTTAAGCTCAATTCATGCTTAGAAAAGACTTGGAGTTGATTAGAACAGGTTGGGGAGCAAAAAGGACTCAAGTTTGGACACTTGAAGACTATCATGAGTTGTCACCATTGGCATGACTCATAACAGAGAGTTGCTGTGATGACTTAGTACCAAGTCATGACTCGACATAGAGATTAATGATCTAGAACATTATGATTTAAGTAGTTTTCGTATTTTAGACATAACTTCTTCTACATACATCTAAATTAAATGATTTAAGTAACTATGGAAATATAACTCAAAGATCTAGAACTTTCATGAAGGAACATTTAAGAGTTAAAGTCATTTAGATGGAATAAATTTGCCCTTGAATTTACAACTTCTGCAAAAATGGTGAGCTTTCATGAAGTGGTGCTTTTCCAAATCTAAAGATTCTAGTCTTTTCTAGTCACTTTTGAGGCCTATAAATAGATGATTAAAGATAGAAAAGACATAATAGAAATAATAGATAGGTTTCTTTCTTTTAGACAAATAGACATTACAAAATTATTTAGTTTGTATTAGAGTTATTATAAAAGAAAAAGCCAAGAAGAAGAAAGATTCTACATCAAGTATCAAGACTTAGTGAAAGGGTTTTATCTTCTCTATTCTTTTTCCTTTTCTATTTTATATGTAGTTTTGTTTTGTTGTTACTTGATCATATATCTTAGCTAAGCCTTTGTTTGTTAGAATTGCAAGGAAGAATGAATCAATTAATTATATCTTTTTATAGCACATGAATGAATTGCTTTCAATTGAGTGTTTAGTTGAGTTGTATATGCTTGATCACCATATATGATATGTTAGTTAAATTGTTCACAATGACAGTTGGGACAATTTGGTGGAAAAGCAATTGAATTTACTTAAAGGTTAGGAAAGTACTTGGAGACAATAAAGCCACTTTGAGGGGTCAAAAAATTGGCAAGGAACTTCATCATTTTTATTTATCTCTATAATGATACGACAATACTTATAGACTATAGATGGAAATACCCTTATTTGACAACGACAGTTGCTCTTATGGATTTTAGGTCATATTCTCCATTCATTACATGTGTTCATTATTTATTATAATTCTTTGACTAATTCAGAATTGTATTTCTAATAAACCATATTTAATTTAATATTTAGACTAATTAGAATTATTAGTATAGTTAGTAGTTAAATTAGTATAATTAGAGTAATCCAACAATTTTCACTATTAATATATTGCCTATCCATCTTAGTATTTATTCGGTTAATATAAAATTTACAAATCCTAGTGTTCGACACCCTACTTACTCTATCTAAGTCCTAGAGACTAGGGTATACAATTCTAACCCGCTTCAAGTCCTATGCATATGAGCATATATAGGCTTTGGACATCATTTTAATCTTGATAATTGACCTTTAAATCGACATCATATAGTTTCCTTAAGCACATTATAGTATCATTCATTAATTTACCCTTCAGTTCTAATTAATATAAATTGAAATAGCCTAGTTCCAAGAGTGGAACTATAGTTCCCTGATGACTAAAGGTTCAAAACCTACCTAGGAAAAGGATTGAATAACCTCATGGAGAAATAAGGTTGGAAGTAAGAGCTTGCTTATGATTGGTTTGTTTACTATGCAGGAAAAACTAACCAACTTCAATCATACATACATAACATACATGTAAATAAGCATGTACTAACTATAGTTTCTTATAGGAATAATCATCTTTCATCATAGGAATTTGCATCCACTCCATGCATACATGCTCACCCCTTTCTTTTATAGGCACACATTATGCATCATTCATTTAGCTAACCTTAATAAATGTATAGAAATCCTACACCTAACATGAGTGATCACAAAGCTAAATCTTCTCATTAAAGCAATGGAAAACTAAGAGCTAGGATCCTAAAATTGTTTAAAGATGGTGTCATGGTTGAGAATCCCTAAACCCAAACTAGCATCACTAGGCATTTCCTCTATAACCTTAATAAAGCTTACTGGAAGAGCTTGCAACCATACATAATGCTATACATTAAGACATTCCAACATGTGTACCTCAGTCATGAACTCTTGAATGTTATTATGTCATTCTGGGACCTTAAGAGCATGTATTTTGATTCAACACCATAGAATTATACCCATTGTATGAAGAATTTAGTGCCATAGTAGGGTGAACCCCCACTAAGACTGAAGAAGCAATCTTCACTAACCAAGATGTCAAATACCCAGGACTTGGAGTTGCTTTTCTTGATATAAGCTCATAAAAGCTTGACGAACTAGTCACTGAGCGCAAATGATTGATTCCTATACAAGTCCTAACTGCTTGCACCATTAAAAAGACAGGTACCTTAATTTAGGCACATCTCCTTCCTTGTTACATCTTTATGCAATATTTCACCCTCTCGAATGATGGCCTAGGGGATTATAGGATACTCTAAGTCATCAAAGGAATAGAATGTGGAATGACTCCCTTCTTACTGATTCTAGCAGAGACCATTCAAGGTTTAGATGACTTTAAAAATGAGAAAAGTTTGAACTTCATTAGGAGCCCCTTATTACTTCAAATATGGTTACAAGAAAAGCTAAGCTTGCTCAACAAACCTATAAGTAACTCGATGAGATACCAACCTAAGAATCACATAAAGAGACACTACAAGGATGTTTATGGATGCTCAACCCATATCACAGCCCAAGAATGGGTCAAATGCATGAAGGATATGCTAGAATACCAAGTGAGATGGATGTTTCCATAGTGGAAGTTAGAACATATGACTCTCTAAACATATGTCAACTATGTGCCAATCTCAGGATTCAAGTCATGCACCCACTACTATCCAGCACTAGTGAAGAGACAGTTCAATGAGAAACAAAATGTACCTTCTGAGCTTGTATATTTCTCTAGCGATAGGATATAATAAAGGTTTATGGATCATTACAAAATGACATGGGGGAAGAGAATCATCCACCATTTTACTACTAGTAGTGGGGAAAATGTTACTGACAAAACGTACAAACAGTGGGAAATCCAAAAATGAAACCATCTATCAAGAAACTGATTTAGAGAAAGATTTGCTTCCTTAATTCCTGCACTTTTTCTTTGATGATGTAATGAAATCTAAAGTTAATGCAATGATATTAGATTTTTCTTACTTGTTTGATGTCTTTCCTAATGCTAGTGTGCATTGCATTGATTAAAACATTAGCATATTTAATATTCATTCCATATGCACTAAATCATTTAACATTGGCATGGAATCTGAACCACACATTCTACATATTTTGAAAGATGTTACGCTTAAAGAGAGGAGAGAAATTGAAAAAATATTAATAAAATATTCAAAAGTATTTGCTTGGATGTACAACTATATGCTTGGTATTGATAGGGACATTACTCAACACTTCATTCTTACCAAAGATGGTTGCGAATTAGTAAAGTAGAAATTGAGAAGATTTAAAGTAGAAATTGAGAAGATTCATACCAGAATGGGCCTAACTAGTGAAAAAAGACATTGAGAAGCATATCAAGGCAAAATTCCTAGAGGTAGTAGACTATCTAGAATGGTTAGCAAATGTGGTGCTAGTACCAAAGAAAGATGGAAGGGTTAGAATTTGCATTGACTACAGAGATCTAAATAAGGCATTCCCGAAAGATGATTTCCCACTACCTCATATAGATATACTAGTTGACAGTACTACTACTATGCAATGTACTCCTTTATGGATGGATTCTTTGGGTACTATCAGATCCTAATGGCCATTATCGATAAAGCAAAGACAACCTTCATAACAAAATGGGGTACTTATTGCTATAGAGTAATGCCTTTCGGACTAAAGAATGTTGTATCAACCTACTATAGAATGGCAACTACAATGTTCCATGACATGATACATAAAAAAGTAGAGGTATATGTCAATCACATGGTGGTGAAGTTAAAAACCAAGGAAGAACACCCATTAGAGCTCGAAAAATTCCTCAAAAGAGTCAAAAGGTGCAGTCTCAAGCTTAATCCAAAGAAATGCATATTTGGGGTCACTTTAGAAAAGATGTTGGGGTATGTTGTTAGTCGTAATGGGATTGAAATGGATCCAAACAAGTAAAAGTTGTCAAAGAGATGCCAATGCCAATAACGGAGAAAGAAATCAAAGGGTTTCTAAGAAAACTACAATTCATCACCAAGTTGATAGCAGTGCATGAATTAATCTTCAAACCACTTAGAAAATATTAGCCAATTGAATGGAACAAACAATGTTAGCTAGCATTCAATAAGAATATGAACTACCTAGCTAACCTACTGGTTTGAATACCATCTGAACTAAGGATACCTTTAGCCTTATATCTGGCAATCAAAGGAAATGCAATTGATGCAATGTTAGCCCAAGAGGGATAAAAGAAAGTAGAACACATAGTCTGCTACTTAAGTAATAAGATACTGTCATATGAGGAAAAGTACAACAAGTTTAACAAATATGCCTCGTAATGATATAGGCAAGGAAGAAACTTTTAGTCTGATAGAATTCATGTTGTGCCTTAAATGGACCCAACGAAGTACATCTATGAAGCTCCCTCTATAGTGGAAAAACTTGCCAAGTGGCTGATGTTGCTAATAAAATTAGATGTATAGTATCTAACTAATAAGGCAATAAAAGGAAGAGCAGTGGTTGAATTTTTAGCTCTTAATCCTATTCCAGACTCAGAAGAAATTCAACTAGACTTCCTAGACAACCTCAGTTCAGCCATCAAAATCTAAGGATGGCGTACATACTTTAATGGAGTGATCAATTAGTTTGGCACATGAGTTAGTGTTATGTCATAATCCCTAGAAGGTGAAGTGGTACTAATGGCCAAAAAGCTCTAATTCAGAGTCACAAATAACAAAGTAGAATATAAGGCAGACGCACTCATAATAGAAGCACTAATATCCCTGGATGTTACAAAAGTCAAAATCTTCGAAGATACCATGCTAGAAATCAGCCATGACATAGCAGAGTGGGAATTGAAAGAGCAATACTTAAAACCTTACCTGGATCACTTAAGGCTACTTACCATGTCCTTCCAAAAATTCCAATTCATTCATCTCTCTAAGAACCACAATCAGATGGGAAATGCACTTGCTTCCCTAGCATCAGTATGGGATGGACCATCCAAAATGCCTATGGAGCCTTTAATCCTACTCAAATCAGGACAACTTTGTCATAAGAACTACAAAATAGCGAAGCTAAAAAACCCTATGTAAACACCCAATTTTTGGATGATGAAGTGTGGATGCGACAGAGGACTTAGATAATGAAATGTTATAAATAGGTCTTCAATACTTAAATTTTGAAATTTTAAAGGTCTGAATGCATCGCCAAAAGGAGTTTAATTAGTTTCTTTAAGGACATAATTGTAAAGTTTTTTTAGGACCTAATTGAAAAGTTTAAATACTTTTAGGGGTTTTTTTATAATTAAAAGTTAAAAAAAATATCAAAATTATGTAATTCTAATCAAAATTACATAATTATGATCAAAATTGCATAATTCCAGTTGGAATTATGCATGTTTTGTCTGGTATTTTATTTTATTTCAATAAAAATTTAGTTTCTTGTATTTTCGTTAGTGAAATAGTATTTATCTAAATTTGCAAGAAATTAAAGTCCTTTTAAAATAAAAACTTTATGAGAAACAAATCACATAGGATACGTTTTTTACCTAGGTTTTACATATAAAGACTAGCTTAAGCTCTCATACAGGGGGAGGGAGGAAAAAATAAGAGGGAAAACAACACAGAGACTTTCTTTGGAGGATCTTTCTCCTTTCTTGCACTTTTTTGGTTTTTAGGCAGTAGAAAAATATTTTTTGTGATTTATTCATTTTCTTTTGAAGTAAGGAGCAATAGAATTTTGAGAAGAAAAATAACAAGTTTTTGAAGATCTATCTAATAAACAATGGTGATTTATACTAGTTTGAGGGGCAACTCATACTGCATCCATAATCATCATCTTCCTTCCTTCCTTCTTTTATTTTTATTTTATTTTATTATTTTGATTTTATTATTAAATTTTTATTGTTATTTTGTCCACTAATCATTGTTTATTATTTTGTGTTGGTGATTATATATGAGATTACATGATGATCTTACTAGGTGAACAAAATACATGAAGGTCCATGGAATGCCATGGATTGAACTTTGTAGCTAAATATAGTTTCTAGGTTTTTTTATTTAGTTGTTTATTATTGTTTTATTTTTTTTATTATTCTTGGGATTGTATTAATTTTTCTTTTCTTTTTATTTTCAATAGCTCATTGTAATAGCCCCAATAGTAGGGTTAATGAAATCCTGTGTGTGTGATTATGTGTTTTATTTTAATTAATCAGTTAGTAAAATAAGGGTTTTATTTGGTAATTAGTTAAAATTAATGGCTATAGAAATTATTCAGTTTTTTAATTAAAATTTAATTAGATTTGAGTGGATAGAATTAGTGTTTCTTGTTGATTATTTATTTTATTTGTTTGTTTAAAGTCAATTTAATTAAATAAATGTTTTTAAAATAAACTTGATTGATTGTTTGATCATTTATTTGATTATTTTTGTTACTTTTTTTTTTATTGTTTTTGGGCTTGTTTGTTTGTTTATGTTTATGTGTTAGGTTCTAAGCCTACAATAGGCTTTAATACATTTAAATAAATTTAGATTTTTTTTAGGTTTAATTAATAAAAATGCATCTTTAGGCCCATAATTAATTAGATTTAGGGTAGAGATAACTTAGGCCTATTTGGTTAATTTAGACATAGGCCTACTAATTTAATTAATTTAGACTTAGCCCAATTAATTTAAGTATTTTCCATAATTTGTATATTTAATACTACTTTAGAAATAAAAAAAATGTAGAACTAGGCCCACTAATTTAAATATTTCAAAATTTGTAGATTTGGGCCCATTTTAGAATTAAAATAAATAGACTTAGGTTCACTTAATTATAATTGAATACAAATTAGGCCCATTAGTCTTTAAGGTCACTTGTAAATTAAAACATGTAGATTTAGCCCATTTAATTAAAATCAATGTAGATCATACTAACTTATGGATTGTGAATGAAAATGAGTACATTATTTACATGTATTTTTCATGACTAGTTTGCCTGGAGTTGATTGTTTTAATAAGGGTTTACATGAAATTGCATGTAAATAAAGGGTAAGATAGTAATTCAAAAAGTAATTCTAAATAAACATGAGACTGAAAGAAGTGAGTATTCTATATCCAGAATCTCCTAGTTATGGTGCTAGCTTGCTTTTAGAGAACTGAGTACAACCACTTTCAATTTTTCCAAGTTATTACCCTAGGTGGTGACTCCTCATCTCCATGTCATTTCTTTGTGATAGTGGTTAGTGTGTTCTCTAAAGCCTTGAGCTCAAACAGTGTCACAATTGCTAAAATCTTAGTCATGCGCTAAACCCTGCCTTCTAGACCCTAGTTCAATGACACCTAGAGATATCTAAAGGAATGAGCCTATCCTGATCAAGTAGATGAAAAAGATAAAGCAGTCATTTGATTATTAGACTTAAAATTCACATCACACAAGGTGTGCTATATAGAAGAACCTCAGATTGTTTACAACTATGATGTCTAAATGAAAATGAGGTTATGAGAGTAATAAAAGAAGTACACGAGGATGTTTGTGGTCCTCGCATGAATGGAGCAATCCTAGCTAAGAAACTAATTAGATAAGGGTTCTTTTGGATAATGATGATGGAAGACTATATCAAATTTGTAAAGAAATTTCATAAGTGTTAGATCCATAAGAATGTCAACCACCTTCCCTTAATAGAATTACACTACATCTCCTCTCTATGGCCCTTCTTCGTATGGGGACTAGAAATAATTGAGGAAATCCACCCGACAGCCTTAAACGGACATAGGTTCATCTTAGTAGCAGTGGATTACTCCACAAAGTGGGTCAAAGCAGAATCATTTGCAAGGATAAGAGCCAATCCAGTGGCCAAATTCATCAAAAGTAATAGGTTTTAACAATATGGGATCCCCTATCATAATATCTCTGACAACGGTGTCCAATTCCAAGGGGAAGTTAGAGAGTTGCTAAGGAGTTATAAAGTGGAGCATCATAAATCTTCTCTTTACAGACTACAAGTAAACGGAGCCATTGTAGCTATAAATAAGAAAATCAAGAAGATTTTGTCAAAAATGACTTTGACTTATCGAGATTGAGTAGATAGATTATCATATGCCTTATGGGGGTATCAAACAATAGTCAGGACTTTAACTGAAGCAACTCATTTATTGCTAGTATATGGATCATAAGTAGTGCTTCTTATTGAAATAGAAATCAAGTCTCTTCAGGTAGCGATCAAATATGAATTTCAATAAGAACAATACGCTTAATAGAGGCATAATAATCTAACCCTCTTGGACAGTCAAAGGCTTAAAGCTCTGTGCCACATGTAGTTGTATTAGGCTCAGCTGATCAAAAACTTCAATAAGAAAGTGAAACATAAGAGTATGAAAGCACGAGACTGGTGTTAAAGTAAATAAGGCAAAACATTCTAGACCTAAGATGAAAATTTAGACTGAATTGGGAAGGCCTATACTTCGTCAAACATGTCTTATTGAAAGGAGCAGTTAAGCTAATGGATTCTGAAGGCAATAAATTCTCCAAACCTATCAATACGCATCACTTGAAAAAGTACTACATCTAAGGCACAAAACAAATCTTATTGAGTTGACAACCTAAAAATGGTAGCTTAGGTAAAAGTTAGGGACCTCCCATTAGGTTGAAAACCTGACATAGGCAACCTAGGAAAAAGTTAGGGAAAGAGAGATAATACATAATTAGAAAACTTGAGAAGGCTAGTTAAGGAATGGGGTAACCTTGAGTTCAAAATTTGTATGAAAGCACATGTGCTTTTCTTAAATGACTTCAATGAAATGAGAATGATTATTGATTTATGCAAAATGTCTTTGAAAAATGCAACACATTTTATCATCATGGATTGCATCAAGCACGCTTTACATTTTCTTTCATTACATAACCATAGTTTTTAACTCTCTCTTTGAGATTAGTCACTATCGTCAAAGCCTCAAGGAAAAAAAGCCAAGCTAGGCATGAAGAGCTTCAAGAGGAGACACCTTAGGCAAGAAAGGGAAGAAAAAGAAAACCCAGCTAAGTGCAAAAAGCTCTAAAAGGATATGGCTTAGGCAAAAAGGGGAAGAATAAAATAAGCAGGCAAGAGCAATGGCAAACATCATCAATGATGCATTATAAGAAGCATATACAATCATCATCACATAAGTATCATACAACACATGAGGGACAAATGCCCAAATACAACACCTAGATTCCATAACCTCAGGAAGATGATACAACAAAGTAAACCACAGGCCAAAACTCCTACATCTAGCTCCTAAAACAACTACATTAGCCATGGTTGTAATCAGAAGCAAGCACCAATCATACTCAAGCATCTCCCTCACCTGATCTAGGCTTATCATCATGTTAGTGATATGCACTAGGTTAATCATTTGTGATTATATATTGACTTTCTTATTTTGTTAATAAAGAGGTATTATATTATCATTTGATTTTATGATAATTACATGAATGGTTAATTCTTACTAAGGCCATCAAGTATGTGACTTGATAATAAAATCCTTAGATTAAAATAAGAGTTCTATTCTAATTATCCCTAGCCATTTATTCATTATATGAATTTTAAAGTATTAAGGCTAGTATGATGTTGATTGATGGTTATGTTTTACTAATCATAAATATGAGATATTAAGTCAACTCATAGGTACATGATGAGAGATCATGTACTGGATTGATCCACTATGAGAATGCTGCATAGATTATTGTCATAAGTATTTCTTATCACAGTAATTTTATTTCGATCCTTTGACCTTGAAATCATCATGGATTTCTACATAGCTATTTTATGTTTTGACACATTCTAACATTGTCTTTAACCGGACGATTAAAAGGATGTTGTTGGATATAAAATTAGTTATGTGAGGAATGTGAGTGATTTAGAAGGAATTTATCCCTCATTAATATGAGAAAGATATCTAAAGGCCCCTTGATGAGATAGACTGAAGGAAAATGCATGGCCATGCTAAAATGAATTGATAAAGAGTTATCATTTTCAGTCTACTTGGAATCAAGTCATAATATTGAACTATATACGAATGACATTGTATGCCTTATGTTCAATTAAGATATCATGTGATAAAGGGACAATAAAATTAACTGTAATTAGGTTATGTCGGATTATTGACTTCACATGACTTGGGTAGTCATAAAGTCTTGCTAGAGGCCACTTATGACTTGTAGGCCTAAATAGAGATTTAGGCCCACTGCCAATGTTATGTGAACCTACAGGGTCACACACTTAGAACAAGACCAAAACAGATATGGGTTTAATAAGCCCAAAATAAACTCTGTGGAAATAAATAATTAAAGTGTTTTATTTATTTATTTATTTGTTTATTTATTTAAGATAAATGTTATTTTAAATAAATAAATAAATAAGATATTATTTTTGATTTGTTTTTAAACAAAATCAGAATATAATAAATGGAAAATTACCAAAAGGTCATTGGTAAGTGAAACCGTAATTTGGAGTCTATAAATATGTTATATTCTCTAGGGTTTCACACACTTGTTTTTCCTGCCTCCAAATTCGTCTTCTTTCCTCTTAGAAAGCAAAGACAGAGTTTTTCTTTTTGTTCTTGATTTGTGAGACAGTCAAGGAGGTTGCTAGCACACATACTTAAATTCGTTTTGTGAAGGGCTGTTCGTGTGGATACCTATAGAGGACGCATCCTTTTGGAGACGTCTTGATCCAAACAACCAAGCCAAAAAAAGCTCGAGGTAAGGTGTCACCGGTGTGAACCTCCTCTCATCCTTCTAGAGAATCTTGCCTCTTCTATGTTTTGGTAAGATTTTAAAACCCTAGATTTAATTAAGTAGTCGAATTACATGGATCCAGGCTTAGGAACGTGATAAAATTTTATTTTTTCTGCTGCGTTTGTATCACGAATCCCAACAGTGGTATCAGAGCCACTTGTAATTTGATTAATTGATTCTGTGTATATGTGATATATTTTAGGGTTTAAGATTCGTTTTGAAAAGGGTTTCAAAATTATCAAAAGGGGTTTTGATTTATTTTGTGACAATTCTTAGTAATCTATTTGAAAACGGAATTAAACATTAATTTGATTAATGTTTGTAATGGTTTAATGTGATTAAACTAAAAGCAGTCTTTGATTTTATGAATTAAGAATGTTGTTTCATGAAAATGAATTTTGTATGATGTTTTTATGAAAAACGAATTAATAATAATGTTTTATTAATATGATTTAATGAAACAGAAATTCTGTTTTCAAAAACCTAATCACTTAAGGATTGAAATCCATTATGTATTATGTTTTGATTAATATGATTAATTGAAGTAGCATATTTGTTTCCTATTTTAATTAGAAAAACGTTTTCTATTTGATCAGGAAAATCATTTTTAATTAAATTTGAAACAGAAATTTTGTGATTATGCAGATTATGTGTTAAGGGCAATCTATTTAAATGTTAAACAGATTATGCAGAATGGATCTGTTTGATACAGATTCGTTCAAGCTATAATTTTGATTATAGAAATTAGGGTTTTCTTAATGGATGAGTCTGTTTAAAATAAAAAAAATTATTTTTGATATGTTTTGAACGGATTTCTCAAACTGTAAAATGTTTACAGAAAGTGATGTTTTTAGGCAACAGCTAATTCAGTAATATGATTATGAAAATTGGTTAGTTACTTCCTTGACGCAAATAAGGGTTTTAAGGTGGCTATTTTAGTTGAGCGTTTTTGTCTATTTTGAACAAATTGATTTTATAGTAATTTGATTATGAAAAATTCATTAATGTTCAGCGGGACTGCCACCTAGGGTGCTGCCCCTTGACCCTGCCAGGGGCGCTGCCCCTTGGACCCCACCAAGGGGCGATGCCCCTTGGAACCCCACTAGGGGCGCTGCCCCTTGACCCCAAAAGAATTGTCACATTATTTTATTTTTAACATAATAATTGGATTTAATAACTAAATAGATTATTATGTTATACATGTTTGTTGTTTTATGCATGGTGCATAGCATGGCCCTTAGACCAATGTGATTGGATTTAATTTTTATCGGTTGTAATTTTAAATATGGCCTGCAAGTCGTTTTTGTTTTGTTGTATTTATTTTATTAGAATAGTGTAGAATAAATTACAATAATTTTTGTAAATCAAGACCCATGGTGCAATTCAAGTTGGAGGCCCAGGATGGAGATCCAAGGTGGGAACCAACGAAAGAGATCCATGGTAGAAGATGGAGATCCAAGTTAGAGGCTCAATTTGTAATTGTAATATTACCTAGGTTTGACCATTGATCTTCATATTGGTTTATGAAGATCAACTTAGATTTGGGCCATGCTATGTCACATTTATTTATTTATTGTTACGTATGCGATGCCATGTGATGCCATGTATGTGATGCCATATGATGCCATGCAATACAACATAACAATAACTGAATACAATTAAATAAAGATGAACACTCATTTAATATTAAGTCATTATAATGCCTTCCATAAGTTTAACACTTGTCAAGCCTTAGATTATTATATATGAGCCTGCCAAAGCAGGGTGTATAAATTTATCTGGGGAAGGCAAGTTGGATAATGGTGCTATCCAAACGTTTGAAATGGTTTGACTTAACTGGGTTACCAAAATGGTTTTGGACCTAGGGCATTAGATGGGATTTTTAGCCATGACATGTGATGTCAAATCCCATACCATCCAAAAGTTACATGAGATGTAATTGATAAGAGTTGTCTACCTAAATAACCATATTTTAGGTCATGAGGCAAAGCTCACTTAGAGTATGGTGAAATATGGATCTTGGCCCACTAAAATTTCTAAAATTAACTTAGAGGGTTATTGATTTGAGTAAATTTAGTGGGAGTTTTTATTATGCCTTATACATATTTAATAAAATACTAAATGGACTTTGCATATATTTGTTGTAGATAATGACTTCAAACACTACACCTACCATGTCACTACGATCGATCCTTGAGAAGGAGAAGCTCAATGGGACTAATTTTCTTGACTGGTATAGAAACCTAAGAATTATTCTTAGGCATGAGAGAAAGGAATACATCCTTGATCAACCCATCCCTGAGGAACCAGTTGACAATGCTCCTAGAGCACAAAGGGATGCTTATACTAAGCATCTCAATGATTCTACTGATGTCACTTGTGTCATGCTTGGATGTATGGAATCAGAGCTACAAAAGCAACTAATGGAAATGGAGGCTTATACTATGATAGGCCATCTCAAGGAAATGTTCCAAGAGAAAGCTAGAATTGAAAGGTTCAATACCATCAGGGCATTGCTTTCTTGCAAGTTGACTACTGGCGGCTCTGTCAGTCCTCATGTTCTCAAGATGAAGGGTCATCTTGATCACTTGGACAAGCTTGGTCTCAAGATTGAACAAGAACTGGCTGTGGATATTATTCTCTAATCTTTGCATGAAGCTTATGATAGCTTCATTATGAATTTCAATATGCATAGTATGGAGAAGACTGTTTCAGAGTTGCATGGGATGCTGAAAATTGCTGAAAAGAACATCAAGAGTAACACCAAGGATGTTCTCATGGTCAATACGGGAAAGGGGATGAAAAGGGTTGCCAAGGGCAAAGGAAAGGTCTTTAAAGGTTTTCAAAATCCCAAGCCAAAGCCCAAGCCCAAATCCAAAGCTGAACCCAAAGCAAAGGAAGGAATTTGTTTTTTTCTGTAATGAGCCAGGCCATTGGAAAAGAAATTGCAAGCTCTATTTGGATGATCTAAAGAAGAAAAAGGGTGGTGAGACTACCTCTTCAGGTATTCATGTTATAGAATTAAATTTATCTACTTCTGATTCTTGGGTATTAGATACTGGATCAGGATCTCACATTTGTTCAAATGTGCAGGGTCTAAAAAGGAGTAGATCATTGGCAAGAGGCGAAGTGTACCTACGAGTTGGCAATGGAGCAAGAGTTGCTGCTTTAGCTGTAGGAACTTATGAGTTACCTTTGCTTAGTGGACTTATTTTATCTTTAGAAAGTTGTTATTATGTACCAACTATGTGTAGGAATATTATTTTTGTTTCTTGTTTGGACAAGAAAGGATTTGAATTTATTATTAAGAATAATAAATGCAGTATTTATCAAGATAACATTTTCTATGGATATGCTCCATGCACTAGTGGACTTTATGTTTTAGATGCCGAAGACACTAATGAAATGCCAATCTATATCATTGATACAAAGAAGTCTAAATCTTGACCTACCTCTAGCATTGTCGTTTAGGCCATATAAATGAGAAACGCATTTCAAAGCTACACCAAAATGGGCTTTTAAATTCATTTGATTATGAATCATTTGATGCATGTGAATCTTGTTTACTTGGAAAAATGACTAAAACACCTTTTACTGGACAAAGTGAGAGGACTAATGACTTATTGGGCCTAATACATTCTGATGTATGTGGACCATTAAGCTCAACTGCTAGAGGTGGTTTTCAATACTTCATAACTTTCACGGATGATTTTAGTAGATATGGTTATCTCTATCTAATGAAACATAAATCTGAATCTTTTGAAAAGTTCATAATTTTCAAGAATGAAGTACAAAATCAACTTGGTAAAAATATTAAAACACTAAGATCTGATCGAGGTGGTGAATATTTAAACCAAGAATTTACAGATCATCTTAGAGATTTTGGGATTGTTTCACAATTGACTCCTCCAGGTACACCACAATGGAATGGTGTGTCTGAATGTAGAAATCAAACTCTATTGGATATGGTTCGATCTATGATGAGTCAATCTGATCTTCCAATCTCTTTTTGGGGATATGCTTTAGAAACTACTGCATTCATTTTGAATAGAGTTCCATCAAAGGCAGTTGAAAAGACACCATATGAGAAATGGACTGGAAAAACTCCCAGTTTGTCTTTTCTTAAGATTTGGGGCTGTGATGCTTTTATGAAATGTCAAATCTCAGATAAACTAGCACCCAAATCTGACAAATGCCTTTTTATTGGATATCCTAAAGAAACTAAAGGATATTACTTCTATAATGCGTCTGAGAACAAAGTGTTTGTGTCTCGGAATGGTGTATTTTTGGAAAAAGAGTTTATTTCCAAAGGAACCAGTGGGAGTACAGTGCAACTTGAAGAAATTCAAGGCCCACAAAATAGCATTGTACCTGATATAGAACCACAGCCGAATCAACAAGAAGTTATTGAGCTTGCACAAGTACCAAAAGGCCCAAGGAGGTCTGATAGGACACGTCAAATCCCCATGAGATATGGATTTCTCATAACTAGTGATTATGATGTGTTAATTGTGGATCAAAATGAGCCCACATCCTATCAGGAGGCCATAAATAGTCCTGACTTTAAGAAATGACTTGAAGCCATGAGATCAGAAATGCAATCCATGTATGATAATCAAGTATGGAGCTTGATTGACCCAAATGATGGTTTAAAAACTATTGGGTGCAAATGGGTTTTCAAAAAGAAAATCGACATGCATGGCAATGTGCATACCTTTAAGGCAAGACTGGTTGCAAAAGGTTTCAAACAAACACATGGTATAGACTGTGATGAAACCTTTTCACCAGTGGCTTTGCTAAAATCTATTCAAATTCTCCTTGCCATAACTACATACTATGATTATGAAATATGGAAAATGGACATCAAAACAGCATTTCTTAATGGAAATTTACTTGAGGATGTGTACATGACACAACCAGAGGGTTTTGTTAGTCCTGAGAATTCTGAAAAGGTATGCAAGCTTCAAAGATCCATTTATGGATTGAAGCAAGCATCTCAGAGTTGGAATCTTTGTTTTGATGAAGCAGTCAAAGAATTTGGCTTCATTAAAAATGATGATGAACCTTGTGTATACAAGAAAGTTAGTGGGAGTGCTATTGTGTTTTTAGTATTGTATGTGGATGACATACTACTCATTGGAAATGATATCCCTATTTTACAAAATGTTAAATCATGGTTAGGGAATTGTTTCTCAATGAAAGACTTAGGTGAAGCTGCTTATATATTAGGCATCAAGATCTATAGAGATAGATCTAAAAGGCTTATTGGCCTAAGTCAAAGCACTTATATTGATAAGGTATTGAACAGGTTTAATATGCAAGATTCCAAGAGAGGATTCTTGCCAATGTCACATGGCATTAGTCTTAACAAGACTCAGTGTCCTATGACATAAGATGAGCAAGACCGCATGAGTAAGATTCCATATGCTTCTGCTATTGGATCTATCATGTATGCAATGTTGTGCACTCGACCTGATGTTTCATATACCTTAAGCACAACAAGCAAATACCAATCAGACCCAGGTGAAAGTCACTGGAAAATAGTTAAAAATATCCTTAAGTACTTAAAAAGAACTAAGGATGCATTTTTACTGTATGGTGGTCAGGAAGATGAGCTAGTTGTAAATGGTTACACAGATGCCAGCTTCCAAACTGAGAAGGATGATTTTCGATCACAGTCAGGATATATGTTTTGTTTGAATGGAGGTGAAGTGAGCTGGAGGAGTTCCAAGCAAGACACTATTGCTGATTCTACAACAGAAGCTGAGTACACAACTGCCTCAGAAGCAGCTAAGGAAGCTGTTTGGATTAAGAAGTTCATAACTGGACTAGGTGTTGTTCCTAGTATATCAGATCCAGTGAACTTATATTGTGACAATAATGGAGCTATAGCCCAAGCCAAGGAGCCCAGATCACATCAGAGATCCAAACACATACTCAGGCATTATCATCTTATCCGATAAATTATTGAGAGAGGAGACGTTAAGATATGCAGAGTACCTACAAATGATAATGTTGCTGATCCACTGACTAAGCCTCTTCCACAGCCTAAACATGAGAGTCATACTAGGTCCATGGGTATTCAATACGATGTTGATTGGGCCTAGTGCAAGTGGGAGATTGTTAGTGATATGCACTAGGTTAATCATTTGTGATTATGTATTGACTTTCTTATTTTGTTAATAAAGAGGTATTATATTATCATTTGATTTTATGATAATTACATGAATGGTTAATTCTTACTAAGGCCATCAAGTATGTGACTAGATAGTAAAACCCTTAGATTAAAATAAGAGTTCTATTCTAATTATCCCTAACCATTTATTCATTGCATGAATTTTAAAGTATTAAGGCTAGTATGATGTTGATTGATGGTTATGTTTTACTAATCATAAATATGAGATATTAAGTCAACTCATAGGTACATACTGAGAGATCATGTACTGGATTGACCCACTATGAGAATGCTACATAGATTATTGTCATAAGTATTTCTTATCACAGTAATTTTATTTCGATCCTTTGACCTTGAAATCATCATGGATTTCTACATAGCTATTTTATGTTTTGACACATTCTAACATTGTCTTTAACCGGACGATTAAAAGGATGTTGTTGGATATAAAATTAGTTATGTGAGGAATGTGAGTGATTTAGAAGGAATTTATCCCTCATTAATATGAGAAAGATATCTAAGGCCCCTTAATGAGATAGACTGAAGGAAAATGCATGGCCATGCTGAAATGAATTGATAAAGAGTTATCATTTTCAGTCTACTTGGAATCAAGTCATAATATTGAACTATATAAGGATGACATTCTATGCCTTATGTTCAATTAAGATATCATGTGATAAAGGGACAATAAAATTAACTGTAATTAGGTTATGTCGGATTATTGACTTCACATGACTTGGGTAGTCATAAAGTCTTGCTAGAGGCCACTTATGACTTGTAGGCCTAAATAGAGATTTAGGCCCACTGCCAATGTTATGTGAACCTACAGGGTCACACACTTAGAACAAGCCCAAAACGGATATGGGTTTAATAAGCCCAAAATAAACTCTGTGGAAATAAATAATTAAAGTGTTTTATTTATTTATTTATTTGTTTATTTATTTAAGATAAATGTTATTTTAAATAAATAAATAAATAAGATATTATTTTTGATTTGTTTTTAAACAAAATTAGAATATAATAAATGGAAAATTACCAAAAGTTCATTGGTAAGTGAAACCTTAATTTGGAGTCTATAAATATGTTATATTCTCTAGGGTTTCACACACTTGTTTTTCCTGCCTCCAAATTCATCTTCTTTCCTCTTAGAAAACAAAGACAGAGTTTTTCCTTTTGTTCTTGATTTGTGAGACAGTCAAGGAGGTTGCTAGCACACACACTTAAATTCATTTTGTGAAGGGCTGTTCGTGTGGATACATATAGAGGACGCATCCTTTTGGAGACGTCTTGATCCGAACAACCAAGCCAAAAAAAGCTCGAGGTAAGGTGTCACCGGTGTGAACCTCCTCTCATCCTTCTAGAGAATCTTGCCTCTTCTATGTTTTTGTAAGATTTTAAAACCCTAGATTTAATCAAGTAGTCGAATTACATGGATCCAGGCTTGGGAACATTATAAAATTTTAATTTTTCCGCTGTGTTTGTATCACGAATCCCAACATTCATCACAAAGGATGATAACCATGAGTCCAGCTCACGAATATGATTATATAAGCTATGCGCTCTTACTCCCATTCATGGCTAGCATGATGGTATTCAGCTTGTATAACATATTGCATATCGTACACTCATAAATAAAACATGTGCATAAAATAAATAAGTATAACAAAGAAGGCATATCCTTTGAGTGGTCATAAACTTAAAAAAGTGTTATTGCACACTCCCTGCAATGATATACTAGTACTGACTAGAGAAGATGGGAATCTACAAGAGCAAGCAAATAAGTCAATCACCACCAAATAAATGAAAATAAAGGCAAACTAAATGAAATAAAACATGAACATGAGTAGCGTCGGGAGGAGCAACACCCAACAAAGGAAAGCTAGGGCAAGGCAAATCAAAATGCACTACTCTACCAAAGATATTCGTCCCAAGCAAAGCTAAGGATGGTTGAATTGTGAAGTCCCTAAGAATAGTACTACCAGAAGCCACACCACTAGCATGGGTAATCACCTTAGTATAGAACATGCTCTCATTTTCCTCAAAATATGACCCAAATCACTTTTGATGATATCCTCGCTGATGCAAATAAGCTCTCATAACTCATTTCAATTTTATTTTATTACTAACAAATTTTGTCACATGCTTATACAAAATAGGAATAAAAGCCTATCAGATTAGAGGAAGCAACTATAGACAATCCGAGTGATGGCCTGGTCCTCAAATCTAAAGGATGAGATGCATTTACCTAAGGAGGTGGAGGCAAAGGAAAAGTGCCACTAGCCCTAGCATTAATTAGCTGAGGGATCAACACATCAGCATAAGGCAAGCACACACCCTTTAAAAGACTCTCAGAGGAGCATCCCATCATGGCAACGACAAGCTCGTCACCACTAAGCTCATGGCCCTAGAACATGTTACTAAGGGGAGGAATAGGGACTCTCCTCATAAATAGACCATCTCACTAATAATGGACTTGCTCGCTCGAATATCACACTTTGCTAGTAAGATCGGAGAGCAAAACTCATCTCTCTGTCAACTGCCATGTAATCACCATCTTTACTGTCCAAAGTGACCTTGTCACCCACCAATGAAGGAAGATATACCTAAAAGGCAAGAATGAACAAATAATTTCTAAAAGAGAAATAACCAACATAACAAGAGTCAGACATACCTAATTAAGGGATAGCTTGCCCATATAGTCCCAAGCCACTGTGCAATCCTTAATCAAATCAATAGTCCTCTTAATCTAGCAAGAATAATGAGGAAAGCCATCCTCTAGGAAATGCTCGATGGTCGAACAAGGGAGAAACCTAAACTCATAAGCCAGGATCTATCTGGACCAGGAAGTCAAAAATAACAAACTAATGACAAAAAGTAAAGGAACAAACATAAGAACTGCTACTCACATCTAGTATGAACAAGCATTCATAGATCCTTAAGCCACCTTAACATGATACATCAAGGACCGAGTACATATGGGCAAAAGTGGTAATACCCCAGCAATACCTTAAAAAGACATTCAGATCCCTCGAAATAAGCAATAATTGCAGACTATACTCAAAGGTTTCAAGAAGATGGTAGCACTCAACAGGTAGAACAAAAAGTAGGTGAAGCACCTCCTTACCACTACAAAAGACCACTTCTCCTCACTAAAAGGAATGAGTTCTCTAGAAAAGCTCAAGCCCATAATAGCAGTGAAGTCTAAAGGAGTGATGGTCATCTCCCCAATAGGTAGATGGAAAGTATACGTCGTGTCCATCCATCGCTTTATCAATGCATACATAGAAATCTAACTCAATGCATATAAGTCATAAGATAATGTGGTAGTAACCTTATCAAAATCCTTCCTGGTGATCGTCTACTTCATGCACAATGGAAGACCTTAATAATACATGTTGACCCTGTTGAAACTACTAGGCAATATAGTAACGAACCTACGAGACTACAAATAATAGGTATGCTGTTAAACATTTACACAATTAATAAATACTAGCACATCTTTTTCTTTTTACTATTTAACAGGAACAATAATGAAAGTCAAAAAGAAAAGCATCATGATAAGCAATAGTAGACAATCACCATAAGAATATAAAGAAAGAGCTATCATCTATTAACATTCATAATAAAGCTATAACTAAATGGATAGTTACAATAAGTACTACAGAGCCACAATTACAAAAACCTAATATAGCAAAATAAATAGCAAGGCAACTAATTAATAAGCTTCAAAAAATTAAGGGCAAAGAAGGACTTACTTGGTGAAGATGGTGAGCCCATGCATGAGTCTTCAGACTATAAACCAAAAGAATCAAGTCTCCTTGAGAAAGCCTAGACAATTGAGGACCTTGAGTGTTAGATGGACCATCAGTACTAGTCCTTGCAGTAGAAGTCCCTACTGCAGTGGCCTTTGTGAAGTTACCCTCCTCATAAAAAAAAGATATCCTCTAGACCTTGCAGAATGTTAGGAAACTCCATCTTATAAAAATATAAAAGTAAAAATAGAGCAAAAAGCACCTAAAACATAAGAGGAGTTGGAAAATAATTAAAGAAGTCCAAAAGAAGCCTCATAAGTCCTTGAGAACACACACTTAAATAAGCATGGAGAATGGAAGGCACGTGGCCATGTGCTCCTCATACGTAGCCACGTGCACGTCCCCCCTCCACACACTCCCACACAGTTGTTCATGCACTCTAAGACTTTACACACTCATTTCTCTAGTCCTGAACCTCCAATTGAAAATAAGATATGAACTAAACTCATAAGAAAGTACACTAGTGTGAATCTGCAAGTATACGGGTTAATTTATAGAATAGGACCATAAGTTCAAATATCGATCCCACAAGGAAGAGGATAAGTATTATTTTGCTTGATTTACTTGCTTGTCTAAATGGATTAATTTTTATGTTTTTGTGTTGTAAAACAATTAAAATTTAAAACAAATTTAATGGTGTGGTTAATGAATACTGTAAATTATGTGCTAGAGTTTCTCTTTTCACCTAGATTTGTATTGACTCAAAATAGAATTTATATAATCTCTCTCATAGTCATGTTTAAGATGCTATCGCTACAATTCTCATAAATCTCTCTCAAACATTTATAAGGTGAGCTTGTTATTTCAAATATTGAGTTAAATAAAGGGACTCTCACCTCACAAAACTCTAATCAATAGGTCTATAACAAACTTCAACTCTAAAGGTAAACAAATGCAATATTATCTTTTAACCGGTATCTCTACTCAAATTAACATTCAATAGTTTTATTCTAGATCCCTTAGTGTAAATCTCCTCTCGATCTCAATACTCTTAGTGTAGGATGATTCAATATAAATATTATACACATAAATATAAATCTCCTCTTGGTCTCAATATACTAGCTAAGATCATTGAATCATTCATTAAGTCTAAATCTCCTCTCAGTCTCAATATACTTTCTCTATTTTGCTCTGTTTGTTATTTTTTGCTCTCTTCACTCGTTGACTACTCCGTGAGTTTAAGGTGCTCTTATATCCTTAGAATTAGGGTAGCACGTGACGCATGCATCCGCATGGAAATTCCTTAAATGTACAAGCATGGCCGTGCATAACCAAAATTAGGCTTGCATGGCCATGCACATTTGCATGAAGTTCTTTGCACATTGTGTTGATTGGGGAACAACCATGTCCTTGACTTTAGAAATTATGGCACAACCGTGTGAGTAAAGGCACGGTCGTATGAGTGAAGGCATGGTCATGCCATTTTTGGCTATTCAATGTGGCACGACCATGTTGATGAGTGCAAGGTTGTGCCATTTTTGTCTTTGGATTTAGCATGACTGTGTTGAGCCTTGCACAGTCGTGCTTTGTCCAAGCACACCCGTGCTCTTTTCTTTGACTTTCTCGATTTTGACTCTCATTCAGCAATGCACACTTGATATTTTATTTCATATAGACAACATAAAAGCTCAGTGAGAATAATATAAAATTACACAGAAAATATAAAACTCTTAACTTATTGAATTAATGCATGATTATGTCTATATTTTATTTAAATGTCCTAATATTTTTAAATGCAAATTTTGTTCGTAATTAAACAGAGAATGGAGAATTATACATCTAAAATGACATATTATTAAATTAAAAAGAGTTTAAAGAGTCTAATTTTTAAAAGTAAAATGCAATTATCAAATACCCTCACACTTGAACTTTTGCTTATCCTCAAGCAAGAACCTTATTATAATAATAATATAAGCATATTAAAATAAAATTATAGATAGTTTAATCAATACAGTAACAAGTTAATACAAGTATTATTTAGTAAAACAAAGTTAATAAATTGAGAAAAAGACTACAAATATTACCAAGTGAAGCATACCTCTCAAATGAATTATTTATAAGAATTGATGAACTATTACATATAAATCAAGGAAAGTCAAACACATTTAAATTATTAGTCAACCCTTAAGCTAAATATGATAACCAACTAAAATTTTATTCAATTTTTATTTTTATTTATTTATGTTGGATTAGAATCCTTCCCATCTTTAGTATTCCTTACCATTCTTGTGTTACAAAGCATGAATACTGCTATTAGGTACATTTGGATTAATCATACTCAATTTGAGCATTGGAGTAGAATGGAGCTTTTTGCTCCTCTAATCATTTTTTTTACAACTGAATTATCATATAATAGAAAAAAGGTTTTCCTAATAATAAAAATTTATCAAAATCTCTTGATTGCAAAAATTTTATCCAAAAATCCTTTTTAAATAAAACAAAAGAGAGACATATATTTAGGTTGATTAAAAGTTACAAAGTCTAATTCTTAAACATTAACAAAGCTTTAAACCATATACTATAAGAAGTAACCATATACTGCATCAACTAAACTAGCTAATTTTAATTTTAATATATAAAACTTGTAATTATAATTAGTTAGCAAAATTAAAAGTGTGGGATATTTTATTTATTTATTATTATTATTATTATTATTATTGAACTGCAATAAGTAAATAACAAATTACTGAAAATTAACAAGATAAAATACTAAAAAGGTAAAGTAAGTAAATACTCCCTCACACTTGAATTATAAATTTCCCTCAATGTGTTGCACTACAAGTGAAAGGAAATGTCTAGAATCCATGAAATGAAAATAGAAATAAAATAATAGAGAGTAAAATATAAAATGAAAAGTTCACACAAATAGACATAATTATTAATAAACGAAATGTAAAACAGTACATGAATTGACATTCAACAGACCTAAAAAAAATAGAATAGAAGCACACTGAAATAATAAAAAAAACATCAAAGCCAACAAATAATGCAATGGCAATAATAATACCCCCTATTTTAATAACACTGTGCTCCACACATTTGACATCATGCAATTTATAGGCAATGGGAGTGGCCATGTATGCTTTCTTCCCGTTAACCATACAATACAACAAGGTTAACTCATTTGAATTCACAACTCAATCACTCTCCTTTTAGCCAAAGACAGTGTGAGCAAATAATCGATGAATATACCGAAGGGCATGGGATATGATTTTAGCCTCCTTGGCCATCCTAGCATTATACCTCTCATTAGTACCCGTGATCTGTGACCAAAATTCATGTTTATCGAATATACCCACATCATCTTCTTGGTGAGGCAATTTAAGGAAATCATGATGTCAAAGAAACTAAAATAAAAAGCTTCATTGCCGAGCCTAAAGGTTATTTTTCCTTGTTAGTAGTCATAGTGATACGAACTAAGGAATTCACAAATCAATTGCTTATATAAGGGGTACCTCAACTCAGCCCATACATGCCAACTTGTTCTCTTTAGATACATTTTGACCTCCTCCCATAACCCAACTAATTTCAAAGCCTCTTCATTGATGTGCTTGTTGGGTAGTATGGTTTACTTAGCTAGATTTTGGAATTAATTTCTTGGCGAGCGGTTTGGAGATGGATGATGGGTGGATATCTCTTGAGAGGAGCCTGTGTGATTCGTTTTGCACTAGAACTAGAACTCATGGTTAAGAATCACATAACCTAGGGAAAGGAAGGTTTTGGGAGATGAGCACGAAGATGAAATAAAGGAAAGAAAAAAATAAAATGAAATAAAGGAGGCTGGAAATACATTAAAAAAAAGGAAGGATAAAAGCATAAGTCTTTGTAGGAAATCAAAGAGCTAGAGAAAGGAAAAGAAAGAAATGTAAGGTTGATGATGAAAGCATGTGGGACTTATAAAGAAATGTAGGGTGTGATGCAGTAGACATGTGACTTTTGGAGAAAATAATGTGCAAGGAAAATTGGGAAGTGAAAGGTTTTTGGATTTTTGTATAAAGGCATATGGAGGGTTGTGTCATTTGGGAAAGAATTGGTTTGGGAAAAAGACAAAAGGTTTTAATATAATAATAGTTATTAAATGCATTATAATATATTATAGTATATATATAATTAATATATAAAAGTAAATTTATGTTCATATAAAATATAAATAGTTCTAAACAAGAAAGAAATATAATATAGTAACAAATATACATATATGTAAATATAAATACTAATAGCAACATTATATATATATATATATATATATTAAATATAGATATATTATATTTATACTAGATATAAATATATATATAAAGTAAATAAAATATATACATATAAGAGATAAGAATGTCAAAAGGTGTTTGGATTTTTATGGGAAGGTGAAGTCCAAAAGTTGTCAGGTGAAAATGAAAGGTCACATGTCTTTGGAATCAGTACGCTCATGCTACATGTGAATGCATGTAACATGCACACACCCATGCACTTTGGAAGCTTGAAGATGACATGGTCGTGTCAATGAGAGCATGGCCGTGTTAAATGTGTGCATGAGAGTGACACGGCCGTGTTATGGAGGACACAACCGTGCAAGTTTAGCCAAAAAGTATGGCATGGCCATGCATGTTCAAGCATGACCGTGGTATATTGCCTTAATGAAAGTGCATTGTCATGTTCTTTGAAGCATGGCCAGGCTATGTTAAAGTACAAAAGATGCATGGCCATGATTTATGGCACACGGCCGTGCTAAGCTAACCCACACATATTGCATGACTGTGTATCTAGGCGTACAACTATGCTACATTACCTACAGAATTTTACACGATCGTGCTAGGTGAGGCATGGCCATGTTCTGGTACCCGATTACATGGGTGTGCCAATTTTTAGCACGCCCATGTTACTTTTAATGAAGTTGGGCCCACCAGATGCATGCATACAATGTGAAATAGTAATATAAGTCCCTACCTAAAATTTTTTAGTCAAACTCAGTCCATATCTTTTCTAAGTCAACCAGTCAATTAAGCACACAACAAATACAAAAATTTAAAAACAAAAGTAAAAGAAAACTTCCCTAATTTAGTTCCCGATGTTGTAGAGTTTTGAATATTAATGATAATGTAAAATCTTCTACTAAGTGTGTATCCCAGTTATTCAGAAATCTGCATAAAAAAAGTTCATTAGGAGAAATCATACTGACTAAAATAAATAAATAATAAAATAGCAAATGGAGAAAACTTGGGTTATCTCCCAAGGAGTGCTTTGTTTATCTTCGATCCTAAGCTTAACTGCAGCCATGTGGTTATTCAATTCTCTGGCAAAGGTAGAGTCTCCTTCAACTTCATTATAGGTGATGAGAGTTGTGTTGCACCCTTCTTAGTTATATGTGCTTCTTATAAGTTCTTATTGCTTATGAGTTGTGATATTTCCTCCCCAAAATACAACTGAAGTCATTGTCCATTCACCTTGAAAGGTTCACCATTATTGCCTTGAATTACCACTGCTCCATAGGGAAATACTTCCACTAATGTAAAGGGTCCATACCATTTAGACTTTAGCTTCCCAGGGAAGAGTCAGAGTCTAGAATTGAATAAAAGAACCATGTTGCCTTTTCAAAGTGCTTTTGCTTAATCATTGCATCATGCCGTCTTTTAGTCTTATCTTTGTAAAATTTGGCCATAAGACATATTCCCGATTTCCTCCAGTTCATCTAGTTTGAGAAGTTACCTCTCCCCTACTTTCTTGTAATTCATATTCAGGGCTTTGATAGCCCAGTATGCATTATGCTCAAGCTCCACTGGAAGATGACAAGCCTTTCCAAACACCAAACAATATGGTGACATTCCAAGTGGAGTTTTAAAAATAGTTTGATAGGCCCATAATGCATCATCAAGCTTAAGTGCCCAGTCTTTCCTAAAGCTATTCACTATCATTTCTAAAATCTTCTTCAATTCTCTATTACTCACTTTAACTTTTCC
Source organism: Mallotus nudiflorus (assembly GCA_947683625.1). Taxonomy (NCBI): domain Eukaryota; kingdom Viridiplantae; phylum Streptophyta; class Magnoliopsida; order Malpighiales; family Euphorbiaceae; genus Mallotus; species Mallotus nudiflorus. The sequence goes on from CANTUR010000738.1 coordinate 280,270, forward strand.
ATTAGTCTATGGATGGTACGGTGTAGAGACCTTATGCTTTACACTATATCTTGATAGGAGGACTTCAAACTCTTTATTGTAGAAATGACTACCTCCATCACTTATAATGGCCAGAGGAGTCCCAAACCTTATGAAGATCTTTCTAAAAAACTTACATACCACTCTAGCATCGTTAGTAACACAAGCCTGAGCCTCAACCTATTTTGACACGTAATCAAAACAAATAAGAATGTATCGATTCCCAATAGAAGAAGGGAATGGTCCCATAAATTCTATAGCTCATACATTAAAGAGTTCAACATCTAGAATTCCAGCTTGTAGCATCTCCACTTTCCTTGAAAGTCCCCCACTGTGCTAACACTTATCATATTTCATGATAAAGTTTCTAGCATCTTTAAATAGAGGAGGCCAATACAATCTAATTTCAAGTATTTTAGCCACTGTTTAGTTTGGTCCATAGAGTCCACCATATGGAGCACATCATATATGTTTGAGTTGGGAATGCACCTTCTCACCAAGCCATCATTGCATAATTTCCATAGATAAGGATCATCCCACACACATCTTTTTGCATCATGCATGAGCTTTTTTCTTTATTGATATGAGAAGTTCTTAGGGATTTGCCCACATGAGAGGAAATTAGCCAAGTCTACATACTAAGGGATAAATGCAAGTGCAAATAGTGTCTCATCTGGAAAAGTCTCCTTGATGGATGTTGCATCATTATTATCCTTTTCTAAGTGAGAGAGGTGGTCAACTACCAAGTTCTCCAAGCCTGTCTCGTATTTGATCACCATATCGTACTCTTGAAGTAGAAGTACCCATTGAATCAACTTTAGCTTAGAATCTTTCTTGGATAATAGATATTTGATAGTTGTATGATCAATGTACATTATCATTTTTGATCCTAGAAGATAAGAGCAAAACTTATCAAAAGCAAACACAATAGCTAACATCTCCTTCTTTGTTGTGGCATAGTTGAGTTGTGCTTTTATGAGAGTCTTGCTAGCATAGTCTATCACATGCAACCTTTTATCTTTACGCTACCCTAGAACAACTCCTATGGCTTGGTCACTAGCATCACACTTTAGTTCAAATGGAAGGCTCTAATCTGGTGGTACCACAATAGGTGCTTATGTGAGTTCCTTCTTCAACCTATCAAAAGTAGATTTATAATCATTAGTGAACTTAAAAGAAACATATTTTTCTAGTAACTGAGAAAGAGGTTTAGAAATTTTAGAAAATCCTTAATGAAGTGTCTGTAAAAGTCGGCATGTCCAAGGAAGCTTCTAACACCCTTTATATTGATTAGATATCTGAGATTTTCAATTGTCTCTATCTTGGCTCAATCAACCTCTATTCCCCTTACTGAAATATTATGCCCTAATACTATTCCTTCATCCACCATAAAGTGGCATTTTTCCCAGTTTAGCAACAAATTAGTTTCCTTACATCTTACCAATACCTTCTACAAATTATTAAGGCAGCCATCAAATCAATCTCCAAACACTGAGAAGTCATCCATAAAGACCTCTATGATATCTTCAACTAAATAAGAGAAGATGGCTATCATGCAAGGTTAAAATGTGGCAGGGGCATTATATAACCCAAAAGGCATTCTTCAATAGGCATATGTACCATAAGGATAAGTGAATTTTGTTTTCTCTTCGTCCTCTGGAGCTATAGCAATTTGGTTGTAGCCTGAGTAGCCATTAAAGAAATAGTAGAAAGTATGGCCTATAATTATCTCAAGCATCTGGTCAATGAATGGCAAGGGAAAGTTTCATGTAGCATTGTTAAGCTTTCTATAATCAATACACACTCTCCAGCCAATAAAAACTCTTGTTAGAATTAACTCTCCTTTATGATTCTCCACTATAGTCATCCCTCCTTTCTTTGGCTCACACTGAATAGGGCTCACCCAACCAAAGTCTGAGATCAGGTATATATGTCACGACCTAAACCCAAAGGCACGTGACCAGCACTAAGGAATGGGTAGGCATAAGGTCCTCGAAACCCGTAATAAGCCTTAAAGAAAAGAAAAATAAAACCTTACAATTGAAAACTTTATTTCATAACAGAACACATTATCAAACTGATTATTTTGAAATTAAAAATAATTAAATGCATGAATAAAAGATTCTCCAACATCACATATCATAAATCAGTCTTAAATCATTTTACATAAGCATGGTTCATTAAAATAAAATACATAAAATACATAAATCAGTCTTAAATCATACAAATTCTTAGTACAGTTACTACTGTAGTTTTCTAAAGTTACTACTACATTACAACTTACAATGACTTACATAGTATAGTCGGTGATGAAGAAATTCGGCGTGGAGGCGGTCTGAGGTCGAACTCCCAAGCTCCTTAAAAAAAATAAATTGAGGGGAATCAGACCTTACTGAGTAAGTCAATAAAAAGAGCTGTATGATTTGGAAACCTTTTGAAAACCATATATTTATAGTGAAATTAATTTTATAATGTATATATATATCTTTTGAAAAATCTCACTAGAACCCTAATCCTAGATTTCTAACTGGACAACTGGGCCCACTTATTCCAACTGGACTGCCGGTCCCCCAGAGCAAAGGCATTAACTGAGGCACCAGGCCACAGTCATCCACTTAATCTAAATATCTGGCACTGGCGGTCCCTAAGAGGTAAGGCATCAATCGAGGCACCCATCCCAGTCCACTATTAACTTCCCAATCATTGGCAATCCCAGAGAGCAAAGGCTTCCACCGAGGCACCTGTCCCAGTTTATGTCCACAAGTCACACATACATCGGATCCACCTCTCAATCTCTACCATGTGCACATGGTCCTGGTGAAACCCACCAAGTAGCCTATTTTACCAAAATTTCTCAAAACTGGTTTTTTTTTTATAAATAAAATGCGTTTAAACCATAAATAGTAGCATTTAATTAAATAAACCATATAATAAATATTAAAGATATGAGCGCTCGCATTCCTTAAATAAAACACACGCACAGATCATGTTATTAACTTATAAGATGAACAAGAAGGCTGACGACCGTGCGTCTGCCTCGATCCAACAGCTTCCGCTCTGATATTCTCTAGAAAAAATAAATAACATACCTCTTTTAAAACATATCTATGGACTTGAAATTGAAAATCAACAGAAATAGTGAAATTCTAGACTAACTCAAGGAAGACTGGATAAGACTCTATAGACCGGAAAAAGCCTAATTAACGATAGAAATTTATTGAAAATATCATGTTTTATGAGAAAATCTACCGAAATTTCGACTGAGTCTCCTCTGTAAAATGGACATCTCTCTACCTTAGGTAGAGCCATTCCTGCATAGAAAATGAACTTCTAATATTCACAGACATTCACACTCGAGTCGGGCCTCCAGACTACACTTAGCCCCGACCGAGATCACAACTCAATCAACACATCACAAAAATTTAAATCATTTCCCCAAAAAATGCATATTCATACAAATATCCATAACTTAGAAAATAATTTCTCTTTAAAGCTTAAAAACCATTTTACCAATATATATATATATATATATATATATATATATATATATATATATATATATATATATATATATATATATATATATATATATATATAATTAATATTACTTAATTAAAATACTTATAAATTTTATAAAAATTCTTTAACTGCCTAAATTTTAATAAAACCAATTAAAATATATGCTTAGCTATAAAATAGCATAATTTACATACTTACCCATATAATAATAAAAGTATACATATTATTCAAAATGATATTTAGTATATTATTAAAATAAATTTGAAAAAATTTCCTATTTAATTCCTTTAATTATAATTAAAACCAACCACAACAATCCTAGGATTTACCAAAACCATCAAGAATCGAGAGGAATAAAGAAAGAAATGAGTGAGTGCTACTCACTATCCGGTAGAGCAGATCGAAGGAGGAAGAAGAAGGCTTGCTGCCACCAGAAATGGGGGATGATGGAGGTAGCTCGGCATAGCAGGGAAGCAGCATAGACAAAGGAGAGACGAAGTTGGGCAGGACTGGAAGTGTAGAGCTGTCGCATGAGGAAGAGAAGATGCTGCCTGGTGAGGAAGAAGAAGAATAGCAGCAACAGCAACTAGGGAGCTCAGTCCATGGTGGAAATGGTGATTTTCAGGCAGTGAGGGAGGCACCATAGTGTAGGGAGAGAGCAGGGATGGTGACGGGCAAAATGAGAGGGGAGGGTGTTGTTGGTTTTCGGTCAAGAAGTAGTTTTGGGCAGGAGATGTGTCCCTCATTCACCAAATTACATATATATATATATATATATATATATATATATATATTCATATTCTTAAGTTCACATATATCTATATATGTATATATTTATATATATAAATGTATATATATATATATGTAAACAAGCATGTGTGTATACATATATTATATAATATGTATAAATAAATACAATCACACCTATATCCATATATAATAATGAAATTTTAAAATAACAAAGTTTTTAAATAATATTAACATAAATACATACTAATTAAATAGCTAGATAATTAAAATTGTGTAATCTAATTTAAATTTATTTATCACTAACAAAAATCCGATAGTTACTTTAGTTAAACAAAAACGTAGTGTGTTACAGTCTCCCTTTCTTATAAGAATTCATCCCCGAATTCAAGAAAAGAAAGAAAAAGAATTACAAAGCTTAAAAAGGAAAGAGATACGGGAAAGAAACTCACATCTCTGCTTCAGTTTCCCAGGTGCAATCCTTGGCAGAATGGTTACTCCATAACTCCTTCACCATTGGTATCCCCTTAGTCAGCAACCGTCGGATTTGGCAATCCACAATCACCACTGAGTACTCCTCATAGGTCAGATCATCGCTAAGCTCCACAACTTGAGGTTGCAAAACATGAGATGGATTAGGAACGTATTTCCTCAGCATAGACGCATGAAATACAGGATGGATTCTCGATAGTTCTGGTGGTAACACTAGCCTATATGCTACTACACCCACTATAGACCGAATCTCAAATGGTCTAATGTATCTAGGAGCTAGCTTACCCTTCTTGCCAAATCTCATGACTCCTTTCATTGGACACACCTTCAGGAACACCATGTCTCTAACCATAAAGGATACATCCTTCCTCATAGGGTCAGTATAGCTCTTCTGTCTGCTGAAGGTTGTCTTCAATCGTTACTGTATAATGGGGACTTTCTCTGAAGTCACCCGCACCAACTCTGGACCTGTTAACTACCTTTCACCAAGCTCCTAACACAATGGTGATCTACACTTCCTACTGTACAGTGCTTCATATGGAGCCATCTCAATGCTAGCATGATAGATATTATTGTAAGCAAACTTAATCAGTGGCAAGTGTGAATCCCACTGTCCTCCAAAGTCCATCACACACATCCTCAACATATCTTCTAACATCTAGATGGCCCTCTCTGACTGACCATCTATCTAAGGATGGAAGGCCATACTGAAATCTAATCTAGTGCCCAAGGCCTTGTACGGTTCTTCCCAAAAGACTGAGGTGAACGTGGCTCCTCTATCCAACACTATACTCACTAGTACTCCATGTAGACAAACAATTCTATTGACATAGAGTCTTGCCAATCTATCAGTAGAGCACATCTTCTTTATTGGTAGGAAGTGTGCTGACTTAGTTAGCCTGTCAATAATCACCCAAATAGAATCATAACCCCCTGTAGTCTGAGGTAGTCCAGTCACAAAGTCCATAGCTATCATGTCCCATTTCCATTCAGGAATTGGCATAGGTTGCAACAATCCCGAGGGCCTCTGATGTTCAAGCTTGACTTGCTGACAAGTCATGCATCTAGACAAAAACTCTGCAATATCCTTCTTCATTCCATTCCACCAATATGTATCTTTCAAGTCATGATACATCTTGGTAGAACCTGGATGAATACTATAAGCAGAGAAATGTGCCTCTTCCATAATTTCCTTCCTCAAGTCGTCAACATCCGGCACACAAATTCTAGTGCCAACCGCAATACGCCTTCTCTATCAACTATAAAGTCTTTTGACTGCCCTTGTTGCACTTCATACATAATCCTCTGTAACTATGGGTCCCTATTATGAGCTGCCTTAACTCAATCCAAGTATACTGATCGTACCCTGAATTGAGCTAAAAGGCACTTTTGGGTAACTTTCATCTGCATCCTTTGATCAATCAACCCATGCAACTCCTTAATAATGGGCCTCCTTTCTGTGTTGATGTAGGCAAGACTGCCCGTTGATTTCCTACTCAAGGCATCTGCAACAACATTCACCTTGCTTAGATGGTATAAAATGGAACAATCATAATCCTTAAGAAGTTTCATCCATCTTCTCTGCCTTAAGTTCAAGTCCCTCTGCTGGAAGATATATTTCAAGCTCTTATGATCAGTGTAGATCTCACATGTCACCCCATACAAGTAATGCCTCCATATTTTCAAAGCAAACACAATCGTTGCCATCTCCAAGTCATGAGTAGGATAGTTTTTCTCATGCTTCTTCAACTGCCTCGAAGCATAAGCAATTACTTGGCCATTTTGCATCAACACATAGCCCAATCCTACTCTAGAAGCATCACAATACACCATATACCCTTCATTTCCAAGAGGCAAAGTCAGAATTGGCACTGACATCAACAAATCCTTTAATAATTGAAAGTGCTCTTCACATCTTTCTATCCACACAAACTTAGCACTCTTCTGGGTCAGCCTTGTCAAAGGTGCGGCAATTTTAGAGAAGTTCTTCATAAATCTCCTGTAGTAGCCTACTAGATCCATGAAACTGCATACTTCTCTGCCTGTAGTTGGCCTCGGCCACTCTGTGATAGCTTCTATCTTCTTAGGGTCCACTTGTATGCCATCCTTAGAAATGACGTGGCCTAAAAATGCCACTTGATTCAACTAGAACTCACACTTTGAAAACTTGGCATACAACCTATGCTCCCTTAAAGTCTGAAGCACCCTTCTCAGATGCATGACATGCTCAGCTTCACTCTTAGAATAAACCAAAATATCATCAATGAAGACTTTTACAAATCGGTCCAAGTATAGCCTGAACACCCGATTCATTAAGTCCATAAAGGCTGCTGGAGCATTAGTTAACCCGAAGGACATTACTAAGAACTCATAATGGCTATATCTCATCCAAAAGGCTGTCTTGGGCTCATCACCACTTCTGATTCTCAACTGGTGATACCCAGATCTCAAGTCTATCTTAGAGAAGCATGTAGCACCTTGATGCTGATTAAACAGGTCATCGATCCTTGGAAGTGGATACTTGTTCTTGATGGTGACCTTATTCAACTGCCTATAATCAATATAGAGTCGAAGGCTACTATCCTTCTTCTTCACAAACAACACCGGAGCACCCCAAGGCAATGTACTGGGTCTTAGGAATCCCTTATCAAGTAACTCCTGTAACTGCTCCTTCAGCTCCTGTAATTCAACTGGTGCCATTTTGTAGGGTGGTATAGAAATAGGATCTGTACCAGGTATGACATCGATATAGAACTCCATCTCTCTGTTCGATGCAATGTACTGGGTCTTAGGAATCCCTTATCAAGTAACTCCTATAACTGCTCCTTCAGCTCCTGTAATTCAACTGGTGCCATTTTGTAGGGTGGTATAGAAATAGGATCTGTACCAGGTATGACATCGATATAGAACTCCATCTCTTACTACTGTCGAGTAACCTTAACAACCCCTTCTAAGCATCTTCTGGTTTGTAATGGCAGAAATAAGATTACGAGGCATGGAGCTCTTCTCACCTTTAAAACATAACTCTTCTTCATTTGAGATTCTAAACACCACTTCTTTCTCTCGACAATTCACCGAAGCATAATACCTCGACAACCAATCCATACCCAAAATGACATCAAATTCCAGTACATTAAGCAACACCAAGTCCGCTAATAATTCTCTACCATCAACTAGCACCAGACACGAAGGAAAGAAAATATCTGTCTCCAACTCGTCACTAAGAGGAGTCGACATAGATAGAGGAAAGGACAACTTAAAAGGCTGCCACTCGATTCTCAAAGCAAACATAGGGGAAATGAATGAATGCGAAGTGCCGGGGTCAAACAATACTCTAGCATCAAATGCACAAACTGAGAGAATACCTGCTACCACTACATTAAAAGTCTGAGCATCCTGCGGTGTCAAAGTGAACACTCGAGCCTAGCCATGACCTGCCTGCTGAGATGTCGAAGGCTGTACAAACCCACGACCACTAGGCCTACCAACTGAACCTCGACCCTACTAGCCCATAAGCTATGGCGGTCTCTATTGTGGCTATACTAGGGCTCTATACTACTGGGGCATTGGATAGTAGGGTTGAGCCACTGATGAAGACGAACCTTTAGAATACTATGGCTAGTATCCAGAGTGAGGACAAGCTCTGGCAAGATGACTAACCTGTCAACATCTGAAGCAAGCGCTCGACAATAAATAACACGGGTCCTGATGGAATCGTCCACAACTCGCACATGCACTGGCCCCAGACCTAGAGCTATTATGTCCGGAGCTTTACCCAATACTACTATTGTTGACTCCAATACTAAATCTATGACCCCTACCACTTCTCCTAATTATGGCAAAACCATGTCGGCCAACTCTGTGAGTCCGAGACCTCCTACCACCCTGTTGTGAACTACCCGTAACTTGTTGACTCGAACTACCAATGTGAAATGCTGGCTGCTGATACCTGGGAGCTACACCATATCCACTGCCACCATCCATATAAGGATCTATCATGGTGCCCTAGCGTATATGTCGCCTCTCAATCAAACAGGCCTCCTCAATCACACTCTCTAGGGCGTGATCCTCGGTATGCATACCAATAAAAGTGGGTCCCAAACCAGTAACATACAGCTCTACTGCTCCGTAAGGGTCCCTCCTGATGTCCTATGCTTGTCGGGACAACCTATTAAACTCCCTAGTGTAGTCCTCCACCGATCTATCCCCTCTAGTGATGTGGAGCAACTGCGACCTGTAGGCATCTCTTATGGCTAGAGGATAGAAAAATATCAGGAAGCGATCCTTAAACTCTGGCCAAGTCAACTCATGCATGGATGGCTGAATTGACTGCATGAACCAGTCTTGAGCTGCCGCCTGAATTGATAACTCCATAATCATTATCCACTGATAGTCCGTGTGTCCCATCCTGGTACATGACTCAATTGCATTAATGAAATCTAAGGCATCACCCATACCATTAAAAGAAACTCTATTGATCTGGGAGTAGAGAAGTGTTGCACCAGTATCTGTCATCCCCTGATTCCTTTGCTATTTGTTGCATAAGGGGCATCGCCTGATTCAATGCTACAAGACCCTGATTAATCCCTGCCAGTCCAACTATAAAGGCTGTGGGGTCTGCGGCTAGGGTTTCAGGCTCAACTGGCTACTGATCAGGAATCTCAGTTGCAGCTACCCTAGCTCGACCTCTACCTCTACCTCTGCCCCTACGATGTGGAGCAGGAGGAGGAGCCTCATTGTGCATAGACTGCTCATCAAGTCTGAGAGTCGAATCAGCATCAAGGTTGGTTCGCACACGCCACATTCTGAAAAAAGATAAAGAAAATTGAATTCAAAATAAGGTAAGAGTATTTAACGCAAAATGGAATTAGAAACAATAACATCTAAAAGACAATTATCAACCCTATCACTGCAATAGTTACATAGAAAGATAGACGTAGACAATTAATCAAACTTAAGCTTTGATACCAACTTTGTCATGACCTAAACCCGAGGGCACGTGACCGGCACTAGGGAATGGGTAGGCATAAGGCCCCCGAAAGCCATAGTAAGCCTTAAAGAAAATAAAAATAAAACCTTACAATTGAAAACTTTATTTCATAACAGAACACATTATCAAACTAATTTTTCTAAAATTAAAAATAATTAAATGCATAAATAAAATATTCTCTAGCGTCACATATCATAAATTAGTCTTAAATCATTTTACATCAGCATGGTTCATTAAAATAAAATACATAAGTATACTTAAGTCATACAAATTCTTAATACAGTTACTACTGCAGTTTTCTAAAGTTACTACTATAGTACATCTTACAATGACCTATATAGTATATCCAGTGATGAACAAATCTAGCGTGAAGGCAGTCTAAGGTTAAACTCCTAAGCTCCTGAAAAAAAATAAATTGAGGGGAATCAAACCTCACTGAGTAAGTCAATAAAAAGAGTTGTATGGTTTGGAAACCTTTTGAAAACCATATATTTATAGTGAAAATAATTTTATAATGTATATATATATCTTTTAAAAAATCTCGGTAGAACCCTAATCCCCGATTTCTAACTGGCCAACTAGGCCCACTTATTCCAACTAGACTGCCAGTCCCCGAGAGTAAAGGCATAAATCGAGGCACCAAGCCGCAATCATTCACTTAATCTAAATATATGGCATTGCCGGTCCCCGAAAACTAAGGCATCAACTGAGGCACCCATCCCAGTCCAATATTAACTTCCCAATCACTGGCGGTCCCCGAGAGCAAAAGCTTCCACGGAGGCACCTGTCCTAGTTTATGTCTATAAGTCACACATACATTGGATCCAACTCTCAATCTCTACCATGTGCACACGGTCCTGGTGAAACCCACTAGGTAGCCTGTTTTACCAAAATTTCTCAAAACTGGTTTCTTTTTATAAATAAAATGCGTTTAAACCATAAATAGCAGCATTTAATTAAATAAACCATATAATAAATATTAAAGATATGAGTGCACTCATTCATTAAATAAAACACATGCACATATCATTTTATCAACTTACAAGATGAACGAGAAGGCTGACGACCGCACGTCTAACTCGATGCAACAGCTTCTGCTCCGATATTCTCTAGAAAAAATAAATAACATACCTCTTTTAAAACATATCTATGGAATTGAAATTGAAAATCAACAAAAATAGTGAAATTCTAAACTGACTCGAGGAAGATCGGATAAGACTCTATAGATAAGAAAAAGACTAATTAATGATAGAAATTTACTAAAAATATCATGTTTTATGAGAAAATCTATCGAAATTTTGGCAGAGTCTCCTCTGTAAAATGGACATCTCTCTACCATAGGTAGAGCCATTCCTGCAAAGATAATGCACTTTTAATATTCACAGACATTCATACTCGAGTCGGGCCTCCAGACTACACTTAGCCCCAACCGAGATCTCAACTCAATCAACACATCACAAAAATTTAAATCATTTCCCCCAAAAATGCATATTCATACAAATATCCATAACTTAGAAAATAATTTCTCTTTAAAGCTTAAAAACCATTTTACCTATATATATATATATATATATATATATAATTAATATTACTTAATTAAAATACTTATAAATTTTATAAAAATTCTCTAACCGCCTAAATTTTAATAAAACCAATTAAAATATATGCTTAACTATAAAATAGCATAATTTACATACTTACCTATATGATAATAAAAGCATACATATTATTTAAAATGATATGTAGTATATTATTAAAATAAATTTGAAAAAATTTCCTTTTTAATTCCTTTAATTATAATTAAAACCAACCACAACAATCCTAGGATCTACTAAAACCATCAAGAATCGAGAGGAATAAAGAAAGAAATAAGTGAGTGCTACTCATTGTCCGGAAGAGCAGATTGGAGGAGGAAGAAGAAGGCTTGCTGCCACTGAAAATGAGGGACGATGGAGGCATCTTGGTGCAGTAGGGAAGCAGCAAGCTGGGCAGGACTGGAAGTGTAGAGCTATCGCACAAGGAAGAGAAGATGCTGCCTGACAAGGAGGAAGAAGAACAGCAGTAGTAGCAACTAGGGAGCTCGTTCTACAGTAGAAATGGTGATTTTCAGGCGGTGAGGGAGGCGGCACAGTGTAGGGAGAGAGCAGGGATGGTGACGGGCAAAATGAGAGGGGAGGGTGCTGCTGGTTTTCAATTAGGAAGTGGTTTTGGGCAGGAGATGTGTCCCTCATTCACCATATTACACACACACACACACACACACACACATATATATATATATATATATACAATCACACCTATATCCATATATAATAATGAAATTTTAAAATAACAAAGTCTTAAAATAATATTAACATAAATACATACCAATTAAATAGCTAGATAATTAAAATTATGCAATCTAATTTAAATTTATTTATCACTAAAAAAAATCTAATAGTTACTTTAGTTAAACAAAAACGTAGGGTGTTACAATATAATACATACGCCAAGAAGCTTCATGATCTCCTTTTTCACCACTTCCTACATGTTTGGATTCAATCTCCTTTGTCATTCAATGATAGGTTTGCATCCATCTTCCATTAGTATTTTATGAATCTAGTAAGAAAGGCTTATTCCTCTGATGTCAGAGATCTGCCACCCAATAGCTTTGGCCCTTTTCCTCAGCATCTCCACAAGTAAGGTTTCTTGCTCAAAGGTGAGTTTGGAAGAGATCATAACTGGTAGAGTTTGGTTTTTTCCAAAGAAGGTATATTTGAGGTGAGGTGGTAAAGGTTTCAATTCAAGTGAAGATGGTGAAATAATAGAAGGCTATGTGGGTTGGATTTAATGTCAGTGATGTGTGCTTTTGAGGATAGTCTGTTTGTGAAGGTTTAAGTTCATAAATTTCTTTCAAACTCTCCTCCACTTTTAAAGGATCTTCAGCTGCTTCTAGCTAAGTATAGAAAACTTCATCTACACATTTATCCACTACATCCAAGCACATGCAAAAGTCTCCATCAACAGGCCGTCTACTTGCCTTATAAGTGTCGAAGATGCATTTTTCTTCTCCTACTTTTAATGTGAGAGTTCCTTCATGCACATCAATCAAGGCTTTGGCAGTGTATAAGAACAACACCCCTAAGTTTAGAGGCACATCCTCATCTTCTTCAAAATCTAGAACAAGAAAATCAACAGGGAATATAAACTTGCTCGCTTTGACCAACACATCCTCAATAATCTTCAGTGGTTTCTTAGTAGTACAATATGCCAATTGAAGAATCATATTCATGCTCTTCGCTTCCAAATTCAGTTTCCTAAAAATGGATAGAGGCATAAGGATTATGGAGGCACCCAAATCAAACAATACTTTTTAAAATTGCATACTTCCTATCTCATAGGGGATAGTTAGGCTTCCAGGATGCTTAAGCTTACTTGAAAGCTTTTTTGAAATCAAGGAACTGCATTCCTTTATCAAAGTCACCATCTCCATTTCTTCGAGATTCTTTTTATTAGAGATTAAGTCTTTGAGAAATTTTGCATACTTCGACATATAAGTAATGGCCTCCACAAAGGGTATGTTAACCAGGATCTTTTTAAGCATGTCTGGGAATGGGTGGCTCATACACTCTTTTTTTACGATCTTTAGTTCCCTTAGATTCTCCCCTTGCTTTAATGGATCTTTCTTTGATAGTGGCATTTCCCTGCTTGCTTAAGTTAGGCTCCATAGGTAGTTCCAATTTTTACCACTTCTCAGGGTTATAGCTTTCACTTGCTCCCTCAGATTTGTCTCTGTGTTGCTTGGTAGGTTTCCTTAGTTATGTGATGTTAGTGCATTAGCCATCTGGCCCATTTGCACTTGCAAATTATGAGTGGAAGAAGAATGGTTCTTAAACATCAACTGAGTATCTTTCTGAATTTGGTCCACCTTCACCTCTAGCTTATGGTTTGAATCTTCTTGACTAGTCATCATTTTGTTCATCATCTCTATGAACTTGTCTAACTTGCCTTCAAGAGATGAGTTTTGGTTCTGTTAAGCTGGTTGATACAGGTTCTAAAAAGTTGAATTTCCAAAACCAAGTGGTGGTTGTCTATTCTGCCCTTGCTCCCTTTGATTTTTCCATTAGAAATTAGGGTGGTTCCTCTAGGATGAGTTGTAAGTATTTCCATATAGGTTGCTTCATTTTTGTACATAATTGGCATGCTCCATGTTTTTATGTTAAAATGCACTCACTAGTCCTATGCTTCCCATAACATAACTCATAGTTTAAAGTGGAAGTTGTTGACAGAGCATTAACATTCATCTTTTTTAGTTCATGTGCTAAAGCGTCCAACTTGTTAGTGACCATACTTAATCCATCAAGTCCCATAACACCCTATTTCTTTGTTATCATAGCTCATTCATTATTCTATATGTGTTGAGCTGTAGCAATCTCCTCAAATAAATTAAGAATATCCTATGAATTTTTATTCATGATAGAGCCTCCACAGGCTACATCTATATTGCAACTTACCATTGGATTAATGCCCTTATAAAAAGATTGCACTAAATCCTAAGTAGGAATTAAGTGTGAAGGACATTGTCTCTATAAGTCCTTGAACCACTCCTAAGCTTCAAAAAGTGATTCATCATCTCTCTAGTAAAAATAATTAATCTCACTTCTAATTCTTAAAGCTTTAGTAGGAGGAAAGTATTTATTGAAAAAGACTGTGTATATCTCATTCCAAGTTCTGATGGAGTTTAGAGGTAACCCAGCAAACCACCTAGCTACCTTGTCTGTGAAAGAGAAAGGAAACATAATAAGGTGGATGGCTTTTGAAGATACTCCATTCATCTGTAAAGTTCCACAATACTCCATAAATTGATGCATATGTGCAATGGGGTCCTCTGATGGTAATCCATGAAATTGTGAACTTTGGATCATCTAAATCATGCTAGGTGTTATCTTAAAGTTGTTTTCTATAATTGCTTAAGGCATAATTGGATTCTGATCTTGTTGCACATTAGATTTTAGACACTCTCTCATGGTTTTGTTGGCCATAGGGTTCTAGCGCTGGTTGAGGAGGTGATTTATATTATTTTGATTATTGATATTGTTGGCTCCTTCTCCTCCACCATTAGTGTCCTTACCTGATTCATGTTTGCTTACTGCTCTCTCCTCCTTCAATGGAATGCTCTATCAATTTCAAGATCAAATGCTTCAAGCTCTTTATCAAGGCCTCGAGTTATGCGTATACACCTAGGTCCTACGAAAGAAAAGAAAAATAAAACTAAAAATAAAACAAAAAAATGTTTAAATCAAATAGTATCAAGCTACTTTTAATATTAAACTCATTCTCCGACAACAGTGCCAAAAACTTGCTATGAATCTGCAAGTATATGGGCAAGATATAAAATAGGACTGTAAGTCTAGATATTGATCAAATAGGGAAGAGGATAAGTGTTATTTTGCTTGATTTACTTGCTTGTCTAAATGGATCAATTTTTATGCTTTTGTGTTGTAAAATAATTAAAATTTAAAAATAATTTAATGTTGTCATGAATTAACAGTGTAAAGTATGTACTAAAGTTTCTCTTTTCACCTAGATCTGTATTGACTCAAAATCTAATTTATATAATCTATCTCATAGTCATGTTTAAGATGCTACCGTTGCAATTCTTATAAATCTCTCTCGAGCATTTATAAGGTAAGCTTGTTATTTCAAGTATTGAGTTGAATAAAAGGACTCTCACCTTACATAACTCTAATCAATAGATTTATAACAAAATTCAACTCTAAAGGTAACAAAATGCAATATTATCTCTTAACCAGTATCTATATTCAAATTAAGATTTATTCTAGATCCCTAAGTATAAATCTCCTATTGGTCTTAATACTTTTAGTGTAGGATGATTCAACCATGTGAGATATGCATGTCTCGATCCAAGTCTTGGTCTAAACCGGACCTGGGATTTTCATTGAAATTTATGAATTTAATAAATTCATCCTAGTCCTAATCATGGTCATGAATTTGATTGTGATCAATATCCAGAGTAATTTTTCATTGATATTTCTTTATGATTTTGACTTTGGAATGAGTCTTAACTTATACACACTTAAAACAAACATATTGATTACTGAAAATTAAGTTTATTAAGATTAAAATCAAGATTGATCATTACTAAGGTTAATAACTTATTCACTAACTATTTGCACCTCCTTTCTTAGGGGTTGGATATATTCATTTGCATCTTTGGTTAAAGCATCAAGAGCTTTATTAAGACTCTTATAGTCCTCACCAATATCATTAGGAAATTTCTTTAGAGTCTTTATGTGAGACACTAGGTTCTCTAGCAGTTATCTTAACTCATCCTCATCACCACTTCCTAAAGAGTCTACATAAGAGGGGGTCATAAGCTCTATTGGCTAACCTTTATGAGAAAATAACATGGCTAAGAATGGCTAAAGGCATTAATTTTCTTTAAACTATTCTTAAATCATATAAACTATTGCTACCACAGCATTAAGTTATTTAATTTTACTCAAGACATTCTCTAAGGGCTCACTTTAGTTACCATAACCTCAAGTGTCTTTACTATTTTCTTGAGGGCCTTAATGCATGCTTATTTATAATTGTTCACTTTAGCCATAGTCACAATAATAGAAAAGCAAGGTATTGTTGGTGTCAAAGTACATATAGATGTAGGTCTTAATACTGCATGCATTTACACATTTTAGTTAGCATTTAGTATAGTAGAGTATATATAAGTAGATACTTGTGAGTTTTTATTTATTTTTTATATAGAAAGGAGTTAAGAGGTGATTTAGTGATAAGAAGAGCAACAAGAGGAAGAAAATAGTAGAGTATCATCAAAGTAGTTTACTGTCATGATTGTAGCAAGATGCATGATCATGCAAATACCCAAATGCTAGCCCTAAGTGATCTCATGTCTTTTATGATAATGTCTCATGTGTGATCATGGGTTTCTATTAGGCTATGCTTCTATCACAAGTGTGGCATATGCACAATCATGACCCTTTCATAAGAGGCCCTTTTGTGCTATTACAATTTGTGCATGATCGTGAGCAGCATATTTCTAGCACAAAACATGCTTGTGTGTACTGATTTGAAGAAAAAAATCTAACGAGGGTGAAAGGACATGTTCTAAAAGAAGGCTAAAAAGGAAAAAGGACATAGATTACTTATGGAGGAGGACACATTCTACAAACCCACTCACACACACACAAGGAGGAATATATAATATAAGCAAGAAGGAGAAGAAGAAGATAAAAAGAAGTTGGTAAGAGGAGACCCATTGGAAGATTCAAGCTTCTTGAACAAAATTTCTTACTCTCTTTCTTATTTTATTCTCTTATTTGTATTTCTAAATATTCAATAATGGTTTATTTAGCCATATGTGACTAAGTTCTTAAATGTTGTTAGGATTTTGAGACCTATTGAATTTAATGTTAATTCGATGTTAATTATTACTTCTTAAATGCATATTGTGTTTACTGATTTGATTGAATGTTATATTGTGGCTAGATATAACTTTAGTTTAGATCTATACAATATGAGTTGGTGGATCTAATAGACCCACAAACACATGTTAGATGGATTAAATGTCTTGACAAGGCTTAATAAAAATCTAATTCTCTTATGGGTTTTGTGTAATGCCTTCCATACTTGATATGGATTTATATTCATGGTGATAATGAGAATTAAGCTATGTTTATGAATCTCATTTGATTATTGCTTATGGATTTAAGTAGCTACTAGAGAAAGAGTATTCAATGTTTGTTGAAAAACATGAGATATGCATAAAGAAGTTGATAGATTACATTAAGTTAACTTAATGAAAATGTGGTGCTTAATCTCCCAAGAACATACCTCTTTCATTGATTGTTTCCTTACTTATTATAATTGCTAATAGTTGTATTTACATCCTTTAGTTTATTTATTATTCTAATAGTTTATTTGCTTTAACCAAATCAATATTATCAGCTATAAACATATACAATTAAGATTAATAAGTGTTTAGTACCAATCTCTGTGGGAAATGATAGTCTACTTACTTTTTTACTTGCATAATTTTGTCTTTATGTACTCTTGTGATTGTGTACGCACAACACTAGATGTGTAATAATAGAACCATTAGTTTTCATCTTGTATTTATTAAAGTTCAAGAAGGAGAACCGTAGAAGATCTAAGAATGCATCTAGAACCATGGTTGCACTACCAGGTGTTCAACATGCTTATGCGAAGCACACTTTTCTTAAGTTTTCTATTCCTATATTTGATTGGGCTCGACAAAGTATTACTAAGCCAAATATAGAAGCCAATAGCTTTAGAATCAAGCCTACACTTCAACAATTGATTTAATCTACTATCCAATTTCATGGTTTACTTTAAAGGATTTGAACATGCATATAAAAAATTTCTTGGAAATCTATGACACCTTTCAATATAATGGAGTCTCTCATGATGCCATTCATTTGAGACTTTTTCCATTTACACTCAAAGACAAAGCCAAAGCTTGGCTTAACTCTCAACCATTAGCATCCATCACCACATGGGATCTTCTTGAAAAGGGATTCTTGGCTAAGTATTTTCCATCTGCAAAGACCATTAAAGACATTACTACTTGTCAATAATTTGAGATTGAATCTTTATGTGATGCATGGGAATGATTCAAAGAGATGTAGCAAAGTTGTCCATGGCATGGTCTTCATAAAGACATTCTTATTTGAATATTCTATAATGGTGCAATGAAGTCCACAAGGGAAACAATTGACACAATAGTAAAAGGCTCACTTATGTGCAAGATTATGGATGAAGCTTCTAAACTCTTGGAAGAAATGGATAATAATAACTGCTTATGGCCTTTAAAAAGAAATTTGGCTCCTAAACTAGAAGGAAAACTTGGAGTTGATGATGTTTCATCAATTCAAGCATAACTTGCAACATTAAATAAGAAAATTGGAGATTTAGCATCAAGAGGTAATGCCATTCTAACTTCTTCTTCAGATATGTTTTATGAGCAATGCCATATGCTTGATCATTCAACATATGAGTGTGGTTTTGGAAATATGTATGGAGATGGTACTTTAGAGAATTGCAAATTTATTTTGAATCAATTCCAATTAGGGCAACCAAACAACAACCCATACTCAAGCACTTACAACCATGGTTGTAGAAATCACCTAACTTTTCATGGAGCAAGAACCAAAATTCATAAGGATTTTTAAATTAGTACTCTAAACCAGCACTACCACTCAAATTCAAAGTTAAGTTAATTAACGAGAGATTTGTAGCTATGCAAACAAAGTTTGACAAGTTCTTTGATATTATCACCTCCAAAATGACTAGCCAAAATGACAAGTATGATCAAATCCTTAAGAATCATGATTCATTAATCCATAACATTGAGGTTCAACTTGGTAAGCTAGCAAATATAGTTGTTATGAGGGATCAAAGCCACCTTCCAAGTAACACATAAGTCAACCTAAAAGCACAAGTCAAGGCCATTATTTTGAGAAGTGGTAGAGAACTTTAACGTCCTTAATAACTGCCATTAGAGGCTAATGAAGATAAAGAGCATCAAGAGGTGAAAAATGAAGATGTGAAAGCTGAAACACAAGAAAAGAAACTTGAAGAATCAAGTGAGACTCAAGTAGAGCAGCCACCCATCGTTCACACATAAAAGTATACTCCAAGGCTACCTTTTCCTTTGAGGTAAAGGAAGATGAATGATGATGAGAAATGGTTTGCAAGATTCATAAAAACTTCTGAGAAGTTAGAGCTAAAGTCTCAAAAGCATTAAATAAGATGTCAAAATATGCACAGTTCCCTAAAGACATTATTACCAATAAGAATAAATGGAATGAAAATAAGATAGTGCCTTTAACAGACACTTGTAGCTCTATCATTTTAAGAAAAATTCAACCAAGCTTAAATATCTAGGGAGTTTTATAATTCCTTGCATTCTTGATTCTAATGAATTTCCTAAATGTTTGTTTGACTGATGGGCCAACCTTAATCTTATGCCTCTTTCTCTTTTCAAGGAGCTGAATCTTAGAGATGTGATTAACAGTAATATTACTATTCAACTTGTTTATCACTCAATTAAAAAGCCATATGTAGTGATTAAAGATGTGCTTGTAATTATTGACAAGTTTATATTTTTGGTGGACTTTGTGATTTTAAACTTTGAACAAGATAAGCATTACCCCTTATTTTAATATAACCTTTTCTCAAAACTAGAAGGGCTTTAATTGATGTGCATGAGAAAAAGATCACATTGAGAGTTTGTGAGAAGAAATTTGAGTTTATTATGTCTAAATTAATGTAGCAGCCTCTATGTGAGGAGGAATTATGTATGCAAGTTATAGTGGTGTATGATTATGTAAGAGAAATATAAGAAGAGATAGAGTTAGCAAAGCATGTTAAGGATGAGCAACTTAAGGAAGTAGAAGGGACCATATTTCTAAACCTGAACTCTTGATTCAAAGTGATTCTCCAATACCTCCATCTGTAGAAAAACCATCTCATCTAGAGCTCAAACCTCTCCCTAGTCACTTGAGGTACACCTTCTTTAAAGAAGGCAACACACTCCCCATTATTATCTCCAACAAACTTACCAAGGCATAAGAAGATCAAATTTGTGAAGTGGTTTGAAAAAGATGGAAAGCAATGGGTTGGAAAATTTTAGATATCAAGGGAATTAGCCCCTCTTTTATCATGAACTACATAAGAATGGAGGACATGTACAAAGCTATGAGAGGCAAAGGAAGCTTAACCTAAGTATGCATGAAGTAGCAAAAAAGCAGATAATTAAGTTACTAGATGTTGGAAAAATTTACCTTATCTTGGTTAGCAAATAGGTGTCCCTAATTCAGTGCATCTTGAAAAAAGGAGGGATGACGGTTGTTGAAAATGAAGTAGATATGATTTCTAAAAGGGTAGTAAGTGGTTTGAGGGTATGCATTAATTATTGATCAAATGCTTAAATGGATCATTTTCCTCTTCCATTTATTGTTCAAATGCTTAAAAGGATTACCAACCATGCATAATACTATTTCTTAGATAGGTACTCCAGCTATAACCAAATTTGCATCGCTCTTAAAGATTAAGAGATGACTACCTTTACCTACCCTTATGTCACCTTTGCATATAGAAGAATGCCATTTGGATTATACAATGCTTTCGCCACCTTCGAAAGATGCATGAAAACCATCTTTTTTTATTTAATAGAGAGTAAAATGGAGGTAGTCATGGATGATTTCTCTATTTTTGGAGATTCATTTTAGTTATGTCTATTAAAACTTAATACAATGTTAAAGAGATATGAGGACACCAATCTAGTTTTGAATTGGGAGAAATGTCATGTTATGGT
The DNA here is from genome assembly GCA_947683625.1 of Mallotus nudiflorus. Taxonomy (NCBI): domain Eukaryota; kingdom Viridiplantae; phylum Streptophyta; class Magnoliopsida; order Malpighiales; family Euphorbiaceae; genus Mallotus; species Mallotus nudiflorus. Next base: position 301,392 of record CANTUR010000738.1, read on the forward strand.
AATTGAGGGCATTGTTTTGGGCCATAAAATCTCTCAAGTTGGTATAGAGGTAGATAGAGCTAAAATTGAGGTTATTGAAAAGCTATCTCCATAACTTCAGTCAAAGGAATTCAAAGATTCTTAGGACATGCCAATTTCTACCATAGATTTATAAAGGATTTCTCTTAAGTTGTTAAGCCTTTTAATCATTCATTAATTAAGGATGTGCTTTTTCATTTTGATGAATCTTATTTGATTGCATTAAAGAAGGCTTCAACTTTAGCTCTGATAATCTCTCCACCTGATTAGTCACTCCCTTTTGAGTTGATGTGTGATGCCAATGATGTTGTAATGGGAGCTGTTCTTAGATAAAAAAAAAGATAACAAACATCATGTTATCTACTATGCTAGTCAGACCCTTTCAAATGTAAAACTAAATTATACAACCACTGAAAAGGAGTTGTTAGTTGTGGCCTTTGCCATTGAAACTTATACCTTAGGATTAAAAATTATTGTTTATACAGAACATGCAGTATTAATATATATATTTGCTAAAAAAGATTCTAAAGCAAGACTTGTACATTGGGCTTTATTGTTGTAAGAATTTAATCAAATTAAAGATAAGAAAAAAAGTGAGAATGTTGTAGCTGACCACTTGTCTCGATTAGAATAACATGACAAACTTCACCTGATAAAGGAGAAATCAATGATCAATTCCTGGATGAATTCCTTTTTACTGTTCAATATATGGAGCCTCTGTGGTATGCAGACATCACAAATCATTTGGCTTATGGAGTGTTGCCACAAGAGCTGACATATTCATAAAAGAAGAAATTCCTTTATAAAGTTAAGCAATACTAGTTAGACAATCTAATACTCCACAAAGTGTGTGCTGATGGCTTACTGAGATGATGTGTGCCTAGTACAAAAGTCATCGCCATACTCACACATTGCATAGCTCCTTATATGATAGCAATTTTATAGCATCTAAAATAGCATTAAGAGTGCTTGGAAGTAGATTCTATTGGCCTACACTATTCTAAGATGCAAAGGAATTTATTTAAAATTATGACAAGTGTCAAAGAGCTAGGAATATCACAAGGCATGATGAAATGCCATTTTCCAACATTCAAGAAGTAAAGCTTTTTTATGTTTGAGGAGTGGATTTCATGGGGCCTGTCCCTTCTTTTAATGGGAATCAATATATTCTTGTTGGTGTAGACTATATTTCAAAGTGGGCAGAGGTTATATAGCAACACCAACCAGTGACACTATAGTGGTTATTAAATTTCTTCAAAAAATCTTTACAAGATTTGGTGTTCCAAGAATCTTGATTAGTGATGGAGGATCACACTTCTACAATAAATAACTTAAAATGTTGTTGAAAAGATACAAAGTTCATCATAGAATAGCAGTGCTGTCATACCTCAAATTTGACTATCCCCAAAAAGCTCTAATGATGAAACAATTCCTCGAGATGACTAGAGTTTGCTCATTTGTAACACCTCTGAAGTGTGTAACCTTAAAAACCTAACCAACCCCACTTATGTGTAAAATCGATCATCAAGCCATTAAGTTGTGCTCTAACCTTGTGAAAGACAAATTATTAGGACAATGAGAGTTTTTTTTTTTATAAAACTCCTTTTTCAATACTCAGCTCATGGGGCTAGTGCGCATTTTATTTGATCGAGACTTGACTTCATGAAAAATTATAAATTGATTTTGATAAAATAGAATTTGGAAACATGTTCAGAAGGCTCCAAAACCTCTAAAAGTGGTCCTGAAATGGTCTAACACAACCTGAGTATCAGGGCGTATCATTTAGAAGTGCGTGTAAACACCCCTAGGTGTCATGTGCTAAAATCAAGGCCAAATTTGGAAAAATTGACTCCATAAATGCATCCAAAAGGCCTAAAAACCCTAGGGACCAACCTCAAAATAATGTGCGTAAAACCTAAGAAAAGTTCATAGAGTATCGAAGTGCATATGTACACGACCATGCGCACTTGGCGTGGCCACGTGCAAAAATCCCCTTATACACGTATGACCACGCCCACACCACCCCATTCTATGCATTTGTTCATATAAGTAGACCCCTCTACACCCTAATTTAGAGGGCAAAGCAAGTAGAAATAGTCACACACTCAAAAATTGGTCTGATTGAAGGCATTGGAAACCCCTTTCCAGATAGTTTTTGCTCTCCCATAGCCTTTCTCTTAATTTGTTAGATCTTTTTTCCATAAAATCAAGCCTCATATTTGTCAAAGCATGCTTCAAAGGTATACAATCTAGCATCATTTTACTATCATTTTGAACCTCTTAATGAGGAAAGCTTGATAATCTCTTGAAGTAAAGCTTCAAAGCTTATACAAGCTCAGTCGAGTTTAAGGACCACATAATTATTTTAGCACATTTATTTTATCTCATTGCATTTTATTTTATTGTTGCCAACATTTGAGACTATTGTGCTTATGTGATAAGACTAGCAAAATTGCATGCTATGTGAATAATATATGCTTTATTATGCTCATTTCATATTATCATTCTACATCCTATATTTCCATAATCATAAAATAACACCATAAATACCAATAAAGTGAAAAGTTCATACCCCAAAATAGAGTCCTCATGCTCTTAGCCTAGTGATGACCTCATGCATCATTTATATTATCGTCATGCATCATCATAGCATAAATAATCACTACAAGCAAGCATGATCATCCCATTATTCATGAAATTAAGCAAGTTGTGTGAATGATCGTGTTATTCTTACATATCAATCATATTTAATTTACTTTTATGTAATATTTTCCTTTTCATGTGTATCTTATTAAGCAAGCAATGTAATAATTTTTTTAGCTTTGTTATCGAATACTATATGATGCACTATATGAATGCTATATAAATTGTCATTACCGAAACAAGGGTGTTATGGTAACTATATGATGTGTAAATTATTTACGTGTCTTATAGTTAAATTTTAATAAGTTTTAAATAGATAATAACTTAATTAATGTTGTTTTTGGGTACAATTAGGACATTAGAATAGTTTAAGGACTTATTTGTGCCTTTTGGTTTATTAATGTGCTTTTGGTGGAATTTTTACTAATTTATGGTTTTTACCTTTTAGTGGGTCTTGAAACTTTGAATTTGATGAGCTAAAGAACAAGGATTTTGGTTGAATGGAAAAGGAGAAGAAAGCTAAATTGAGCCCAAGTCTAAGCCATATTCAAAGCCATTAAACCCTAAAAATTAAAGAACATGTCACGGCTTGCAAAAGATTTTCGCATGATTTGCATGATGCCATGTCAAGTGTACCTGAGAAGCAGTGAATCACACAGCATGGCAACACACTCATGAACCCAAGCCATGTAGAAAAGTTTAAGTGTGTGGCTTGCCTAAAGCCATAAGGAGAAGTCATGCCCTTCTCGAACTTAATTTTGTGTTTGTGTTGGTTTTAAGTCACGGCTATGACATTAAGCTGTGCCATGAAGATTATTCCCAATTTTGCATGTTTTAAGGAATTAGATATTCTCAAGGACTCCTGAGCTACCCTAAGTCATATAAAAGGAAAACAACATATCTAGGGTTAAAAAAAAGAGAAGAAAGGGATCAAGATACAGAAGAGGCAGATACTTTTTCAAGAGATTAAGCTCACCACTTTTTAGTGTTCATTAGTCTTATCTTATTTTTTTTATTATTCATGGATTTTTTCCTAGCCATGAGTGGCTAGTTTTATTACAGAGTCTCAATTAGGAGTAGTTATTCCATGACATGATCTGAATACTTATTCTTAATTATAATTGATTTGGTTTTCAGTTAATTCTTTATGTTTCAATAATTGTCTTATGATTCATTCTAGGCCTATTTAAGTTACATATTTGTGGACAATTTCACCAATAAGAGTTAGGGGAAATTGTTAGCTTAGGGTATAAAGAACTTAGGCCACTCAGCCATAAGAGTAGGCGAGCTCTTCGAGGAGTCACGACTGTAGAGATACAATGGCAAATAATTGTAAAGAACTTAATGAGTTTGGATTAGAATTTCAATCATGAGAGTAGATTAAATCTTGATCTTTGCATGCTTAATTGAACTTAAAAGAGGCTTTAGGTAAATTAGAGCAATTACCCTTAACTGAATTCTATGTTAATTAAATTAATGTTGTATTTATGATTTGATTGGAATATTGAAACTAAACCTATACTTTGTGTTTGCAATTAATTGATTTTACTTCTCAAATCTATTAGTCATTTTTTTTCTTTTACCTAATTTGTTAAATTAATTTGCTAGCTAAGCTAATAAGAATTATTGGTAATCAATAGTCAATCCCTATAGGAACGATAATCCTTTACACTACAACCACAACTGTGTGCTTGTCAGTATTTAAAACACAATAAATTTTTGGTGTCATTGCTAGGGATTGAAATTATTAATATTAATTTAATTTTTGCTTTTCTTAGACTAGTATTCTTTATTTCTTAATTAAAATGTTTTGATCTTTATTTAGCATGTACTTTGTAGTGTATGAACACTCAGTCAAAACGAGAAAACTTGGAAAATTTTAATCTTGAGATTGAAAAGGCCTATAAAAAGAACCACAAAGAAAAGAGGGAAAAAGACAAGAAAATCATGACATGGGTTCAAGTGGTTCAATAAGCTAGGAATCATGCACTTTAAGAGTACACGATGCCTAACCTTAGAGACAATCTGAGTAGCATTGTCAGACTGAATGTGGATGCTAACAATTTTGAAATTAAGCTTACAATCATCCAAATGATTTCTCAATTTCAGTTTGAAGGTCTTTCAACTGAAGATCCCAATGCTCACCTAGCTCAGTTCTTACAAATATATGACACATTCAAGATGAACGGGGTTAGTTTGGATGTTATCAAACTAAGGCTATTTCCCTTTTCTCTAAGGGAGAAGGATAAATTATGGTTGCACTTTCTCGCACCATAATTAATCACCTCCTGGGATTTACTGTCTGAGGTATTTATAAGCAAATATTTCCCAACTAGGAAGATAGCTAAATTTAGACAAGAAATTACAAGCTTCACCCAACACAGTGGTGAATCTCTTTATGAGGCTTAGGAGCATTTTAAAGACTTGTTGAGACAGTACCCACACCATGGTGTTCCGCAATGGCTGCTTATTTGGGCTTTCTATCAAGGACTTATAGAGCTTATGAGGATTCCCATTGATGCTACAACACAAGGTTCATTCGTGAGCAAGACACCAGAGGATGCATACAATCTCATTGAGACTATGGCATCGAATAACTACCAATGGCATGGAGACCAAAGTGCACCGAAGAAGGTAGCAGGGATGCATGAATTAGACATTTAGGACCTCCTTAATGCTAAGATAGACATGCTTACAAAGAAGCTGGAGGCTTTAGCAAAAGTGACCAACCCCATGACAGTTTATTCATACGAGTATCGTGAAGGAGGGCATTCTACCTTAAAGTGCTAAGGGATTTTCTCACAAGATACATCAATTAAGTAACTCAATGTGCTCAATAACTTCTAAAGAAACCAAGGTAACCCCTACTCAAATACCTATAATCCAGGTTAGCACAACCATCCTAACTTCTCGTGGTCTAACCAAAGATAGGTGCATAACAATCACCAAGGATTCAAGCCACCACCTCCCAGGTTCTAACAAAAAGTAGTTTTTCCTCAACAAGGAGAACAAAAGTCAAATCTAGAGATTATGATGGAAAAATTTCTAAAGGAGCAAGAAGAACAAAAAGAGGCAATAAAGAACTTGACTACTCAAATGGACCAACTACACGACCACAACAAGATGCTAGAGAATCAAATTGCCTCTCAAACCTCAATTTCAAGGCTAGCTAGGATGTTTCCCAATCAACCATAAAATCATAGAGAGAAAGCAAAGGCAATCACCCTGAGAAGTGGCAAGCAAATTCCTAAAGTTGAACCTAAAGAAAAAGAAGTGGTGCTTGAAACTAAAATAAAAGAGAAGTAGACTAAGCCTTTACAAGCAAAGCATGAGCAAAAGAAGGTCATACATACCTTGACACTGCCACTTCCTTTTCCCTAAAGGCAATAAAAATTCAAGGTAGAGTGACAATTTGAAAAGGTTATGAAATCATTCTAGTAGCTTAAGCTTAACATACCTCTACTGGATGTCATAAACACCATGCTTGCATACTCCAAATTTTTTAAGGACATCATCTCGCACAAAAGAAGGTAGGAGGACCATGAGACCATCCCCATTAACATGGAGTGTAATGCTATTATCCAGAATAAGCTTCCCTAGAAGCTTAAAGATCTAGGGAGTATTATTATCCCTTGTGTTAGGGTTTCGTGATACAAACGTAGCAGAAAAATTAAAAATTTATCACGTTCCCAAACCTGGATCCATGTAATTCAACTACTTGATTAAATCTAGGATTTCAAGAATCTCACCAAGATGTACAAGAGGCAAGATTTTCTAGAAGGATGAGAGGAGGTTCACACTAGTGACACCTTACATCGAGCCTTTTGCTTTGGTTGTTCAGATCAAGATGTCTCCAAAAGGATGCGTCCTCTATAGGTATCCACACAAACAACCCTTCACAAAATGAATTTGAGTGTGTGCTAGCAACCTTCTATTAGTGATATGCACTAGGTCAATCATTTGTGATTATGTATTGACTTTCTTATTTTATTAATAAAGAGGTATTATATTATCATTTGATTTTATGATAATTACATGAATGGTTAATTCTTACTAAGGCCATCAAGTATGTGACTTGATAGTAAAACCCTTAGATTAAAATAAGAGTTCTATTCTAATTATCCCTAGCCATTTATTCATTATATGAATTTTAAAGTATTAAGGCTAGTATGATGTTGACTGATGGTTATGTTTTACTAATCATAAATATGAGATATTAAGTCAACTCATAGGTACATGATGAGAGATCATGTACTGGATTGACCCACTATGAGAATACTACATAGATTATTGTCATAAGTATTTCTTATCACAGTAATTTTATTTCGGTCCTTTGACCTTGAAATCATCATGGATTTCTACATAGCTATTTTATATTTTGACACATTCTAACATTGTCTTTAACCGGATGATTAAAAGAATGTTGTTGGATATAAAATTAGTTATGTGAGGAATGTGAGTGATTTAGAAGGAATTTATCCCTCATTAATATGAGAAAGATATCTAAAGGCCCCTTGATGAGATAGACTGAATGAAAATGCATGGCCATGCTGAAATGAATTGATAAAGAGTTATCATTTTCAGTCTACTTGGAATCAAGTCATAATATTGAACTATATAAGGATGACATTCTATGCCTTATGTTCAATTAAGATATCATGTGATAAAGGGACAATAAAATTCACTGTAATTAGGTTATGTCAGATTACTGACTTCACATGACTTGGGTAGTCATAATGTCTTGCTAGAGGCCACTTATGACTTGTAGGCCTAAATAGAGATTTAGGTCCACTGCCAATGTTATGTGAACCTACAGGGTCACACACTTAGAACAAGCCCAAAACGGATATGGGTTTAATAAGCCCAAAATAAACTCTGTGGAAATAAATAATTAAAGTGTTTTATTTATTTATTTATTTGTTTATTTATTTAAGATAAATGTTATTTTAAATAAATAAATAAGATATTATTTTTGATTTGTTTTTAAACAAAATCAGAATATAATAAATGAAAATTACCAAAAGGTTATTGGTAAGTGAAACCCTAACTTGGAGTCTATAAATATGTTATATTCTCTAGGGTTTCACACACTTGTTTTTGCCTCCAAATTCGTTCTCTTTCCTCTTAGAAAACAAAGACAGAGTTTTTCCTTTTGTTCTTGATTTATGAGACAGTCAAGAGGTTGCTAGCACACACACTCAAATTCGTTTTGTGAAGGGTTGTTCGTGTGGATACCTATAGAGGACGCATCCTTTTGGAGACGTCTTGATCCGAACAACCAAGCCAAAAAGCTCGAGGTAAGGTGTCACCGGTGTGAACCTCCTCTCACCCTTCCAGAGAATCTTGCCTCTTCTGTGTTTTGGTAAGATTATTAAAAACCCTAGATTTAATCAATTAGTCGAATTACATGGATCCTGGCTTGGGAACGTGACAAAATTTTAATTTTTTCGCTGCGTTTGCATCACAGAACCCAACACCTTCTTGATTGTCTCACAAATCAAGAACAAAAGAAAAACTCTATGTTTGTTTTCTAGGAAGAGTGAAAACCCTTTTTGGAGGCAAGGAAAAACAACTGTGTTAAACCCTAGAGAATATAACATATTTATAGACTCCAAATTAGGGTTTCTCCTACCAATGACCTTTTTGGTAATTTCCATTTATTACATTCTGATTTTTTAAACAAATTAGAAATAATATCTTATTTATTTATTTAAAATAACATTTATCTTAAATAAATAAACAAATGAATAAATGAAACACTTTAATTATTTATTTCCATAAAGTTTATTTTGGGTTTATTAAACCCATATTTATTTTGGGCTTGTTCTAAGTGTGTGACCCTATAGGTTCACATAACATTGGTAGTGGGCCTAAATCTCTATTTGGGCCTACAAGTCATAAGTGGCCTCTAGCAAGACATTATGACTAACCAAGTATTGTGAAGTCAATAATCCGATATAACCTAATTACAGTGAATTTTATCGTCCCTTTATCACATGATATCTTAATTTAACAAAAGGCATAGAATGTCATCCTTATATAGTTCAATATTCTGACTTGATTCTAAGTAGACTAAAAATGATAACTCTTTATCAATTCATTTCAACATGGCCATGCATTTTCCTTCAGTCTATCTCATCAAGGGGCCCATAGATATCCTTCTCATATTAATGAGGGATAAATTCCTTCTAAATCACTCATATTCCTCACATAACTAATTTCATATCCAACAACATCCTATTTAATCATCTGATTAAAGACAATGTTAGAATGTGTTAAAACATAAAATAGCTATGTAGAAATCCATGATGATTTCAAAGTCAAAGGACTGAAATAAAATTACTATAATGAGAAATACTTATGACAACATTCTATGCAGTATTCTCATAGTGGGTCAATCCAGTACATGATCTCTCATCATCTACCTATGAGTTGACTTAATATCTCATTTTCATTATTAGTAAAACATAACCATTAGTCAACATCATACTAGCCTTAATACTTTAATATTTATATAATGAATAAATGGCTTAGGATAATTAGAATAGAACTCTTATTTTAATTTAAGGGTTTTACTATCAAGTCACATACTTGATGGCCTTAGTATGAATTAACCATTCATATAATTATCATAAAATCAAATGATAATGAAATACCTCTTTATTAATAAAATAAGAAAGTCAATACATAATCAAATGATTGACCTAGTGCATATCACTAACACCTTGCACCATTGGAACTGAATTTATAAGAAAATCTCTTTGTGATATTGGTCCAAGTGTAAGTATAATTCCACTCTCTTTTTGTAAGATGTTGAACATTAATGAGCCCCAGCCGACCACTATATCCTTACAACTTGCTAATAGGTCCATCATATATCCCTATATTCCATGAGACTTCATTATCTTCAAAATGGAATAGGACACCCACATCCCAATAATTCTAGGGCGTCTATTCTTAGCCACAGCAGGAGCTATTATATATGTGAAAAGAGGAAAGATAATCTTAGAGATTGGAGATAATAAGGTAGAGTTCGATGTGTTTAAGATAGCAAAAAAATCACCAACAATGGAGTCCTATTTTTGAGTGGACATGATATAAAACTATGTAGAGGAGACCTTCAAAAAGTAACTCACATAAGATCCATTGGAGGTGTGCCTAACACATGATGCAAAAAAGGATGAATTGGATGAAGAGGCAGTAAGGTATGAGCATTACATCAATGTAAATCCTACACTAAATAAGAGTAAATCATCCAAGTATGAACCCTTGCCTTCTCCCATGGAAAGTCTTTATAAAATTGAGGAGGAAAGTGCACCCAAAGTGAAGCTTAAAGCTCTACCTTCATCTCTCAGGTATGATTTCCTTAGCCCTAACTGCACCTACCCTATTATTATGAATGTTGAGTTAACTAACAGTTAAGTGGATGCATTTCTTAGGAGAATTAGACCCCATAGGAAAATCATTGGTTACACCATATATGACCTTAAGCGAATTAGTTCCTTGATTTGCATGTATAGAATTCACATGGAGGATGAGGCAAAACCCATTATAGAACACCAAAGAAGGTTAAACCCTAATATGAAAGAGGTAGTAAAAAAGGAAATTATTAAACTACTTAATGCAAGGATCATATATCCTATTTCAGATAGCCAATGGGTTAGTCCCATACATATGGTCCCTAAGAAGGGGGGTATGACTGTAGTCCAAAATGAGCATAATGAACTTATACCTGCTAGGACTAATAGGGTGGCACATGTGCATAGATTATATAAAAATTAACACAACCACAAGGAAGGATCACTTCCCTCTCCCTTTTATTAACCAACTCCTAGAAAGATTAGCAAACCACTCTTATTTTTGCTATCTAGATGGCTACTCATGATTCTTTCAAATCCCCATCCATCCTGATGATAAGGAAAAGACTACCTTTACTTGCCCCTATGGAACATATGCATATAAAAGAATGCCTTTTCAGGTTGTGTAATGCACCTGCTACCTTTCAAAGATGAATGATATCCATCTTTTTGGATTTTATGGAAGATATAATGGAGGTCTTTATGGATGATTTTTCTGTGTATGGTAGTTCTTTTGATGCTTGTCTAGATAATCTTTTTAAGGTGTTACAGCACTGTGAAGAGACAAATCTGGTGCTTAACTGGGAGAAGTGTCACTTTATGGTTACTATGGGAGTGGTGCTAGGCTATATCATGTCTTGAAAGGGAATTGATGTGGACAAGGCAAAAATAAAAGTCATTGAGAAGCTTCCACCCCCTACCTCCATCAAAGGAATAAGGAGTTTCTTAGGCCATGCAGGGTTCTATAGGCGTTCGTCAAAGATTTCTCTAAGATTGGCAAACCCCTAACTAATCTTCTTGCCAAAGACATTCCTTTTGAATTTTTTGATAAGTGTCTTGATGCTTTTTGTAGGTTAAAGGAGGCCCTGATTGCAGCTGCTATTTTACAGCTACTAGATTGGAACCTTCCCTTCAAGATCATGTATGATGCAAGTGACTTTGCTGTGGAGTAGTGTTAGGACAATAGAGAGACAAATTGGCATATGCAATCTACTATATAAGCCATATTCTAGATGAAGCTCAAGTGAACTATGCCACCATTCTAATTTTTAGGTTGGAATTGGACTTTTTGAGGTCTGTGATTTTTTCAAAGTCTATAAGATTTTGGATTTTATGTTTTAAGTGGATACAAGTGTCTTTAGAGTCGCTAGCTACTTAGTGAAATTTACAATAGCTATTTGGGTTATAGCCTAGAACATTTAGGCTTGGTGGTTTGGAAAAAGTTAAAGGACTAAGTAGGTCTCTTTGAATCAAACTATCTAGGACTTTGGAAAGTGGTTGGTTAAAATTGGTTAATCTCCTATGATGCTAAACTACATGCACCTCCACATCTTAGCTAGTACTTCCCTGTTGTGTGCCCCAGTTGGATAATTTTGGGTTCTTGTACTCATAAAATTGTTCTTCTTCTCACTCTTAATTTCTTCGGCATCCAAACCATCATTATACAGGTCTATAAATGTTTCGAATTCATCATTTGCAATCTCTCAACCAAATTAGGTGACTTGTTATGGACTATCATCCTAACATGATCTTTCTCAACTAATTTGTTTTTCATTAATCATGCTTTGTTGATAAATCTAGTCAAAAAATTAAAAAAGGATTCATTTGATTTTTACTTAGTCATCTTCAAATCCCTGATGGACACTTCCAATCTAGTGTTGTAATCATACTATTCAAAAAGCAGTACATAATTCTTTCCAATTAGCCCTGATAGACTTTTCCAACCCATGATACCAGTTGACAGCCATTCCTCTAAAGATAGTACAAATAACCTAATGATCATTACTAATGGGGCCTTAGTAGTGCTCATAGTTATTGTGTACTGACTAAGATAAATTCTAGGATCTCTAGTTCCATCAAAATTTTATAGTTGAGGCATTTTGAACTTCCCAGGTAGCTTACTACCCTTTATTAGCAGCATATTATAAAAGTCAAATGAATATCCCATGCCTTGTCCTTTAATCAGCTCTTCCATCTTAGACTTTTTCTGGGTCAATGCTTGCATCTGCATGGACTCATAGTCTTATACCAATTCAAGTGATTGTCTCTTTGCCTTTTCTATCATGTAGTTCTAAGCATCCTCAAGCTTTATATAAATAGTAGGTTAGTTTCTTGCAATAGGTTGCCCCCAGGATTATTGGCAGCAGGTGGAGCATCTGTAGTAAGTGGAATAGTTACAACAGTAGGTGGTTGCTTAATTATAAGTGGTGGTATAATAACAGCAGCAGGTTGCATCAATCCAAATAAAGCCTGTCTTAGTTCATCTTGCATTATAGCTCTCATGTGATCCATAAAATCTCTTTTGATGTCTTCTAAGGTCTAGTTCCCTTATTGTTATTGTTCCATGTCTATATGCTCAATTAGAGTTGGTTCAGGTTCCAAGTAAAGTAGATTAATAGGACTCTTCTTCAGTCTGTAAAGGATCTCTTCTACTATGGTGTTAGGACTTAAAAATGCTCTTTTTAGTCTACTTTAGGAGTTAAATATGCTCTTCTTAGTCTGCCACCTTTCCATCCCCAAATATGAGAAGACCTGAATGAATCTATAATGGCTACAAAACAAAGTGTTAGTATGATGAATGAAATGCATGTATGCATGATGCACGTGCTAAGCAACAAGTAGCAAATATCAAGTATCAATCAAGCGTACAACACTCATCCTTCAAACCTTATCCTTCCCACTTAAGTGTTCAATGATGTCTCTTTTCCTAGGATTGTTAGTCTTGGCATTAATATCAATAGGAGATATTAAGAACTAATGTACATGTCTTATCTCTCAAAGCAATAAAAGCATAAAAATAGTATTTCTAGGTATAAAACCATAGCACACTCTTTATTAGTCTTGATGGACTTCTAATGTATGGGCATGGGCTTTTATAGATAGAAATACCTCATAGCAACGTAGATAAGCAATTTGGGTAATTCTAAGAGAAGTAACTAAGCCATTATATGTGGTTAGGGTCCAGTGAAAAGTTAAGGTTCCCTTAGCAAGATGTCATCCTTTAAGACTTGAGTTACAGGCCAAGGTCAAAGGGGCCCAGCATCTTTTGCAAACTTGAGAGAAGACTAGCCTTCTTTAGGACTTAGGTTACATACTCTAGTCAGATGAGCCCAGTAATCTCTCTTGAACCTAGTTAAGGCTAAGAGTGATGGTTAGCCAATTTACAACTTCATAAAGCTAGTGGAATCATGGAATCATAAACCAATGGCATCAGTTAATAAGGACATGCAGAATGAATGTAAGAATAAAATAATTCTAATGAACGCAAGTAGAATTAGTCTCTTTTATCCTAATGGAGTCACCACTGTAGACGACAAGGTTTAGCATTTGCCCAAGATTTTAGCAACCACAACACTGTTTGAGTTCAGGGCTCTAGAGAATACACTAACCATTATCACAAAAGACATGGCATGGAGATGAGGAGTCACCACCCAGGGTAATATTTAGGATAAATAAAAAATAGTGGTACTCGATTCTCTAAAAGAAAGCTAGCACTACAACCAGGATATTCTGGATACGGAATACCAACTTATTTCAATCTTATGTTAATTTAGAATTATTTTATAAATTACTATGTTATTCTTTATTTACATGCAATTTCATATAAATCCTTATTTAAAACAATTAACTCTAGGTAAATTAGTCATGAAAATACATGTAAATAATGCATTCATTCATAATCCCTAAGTTAGTCTAATCTACATTGATTTTAATTAAATGGGCTAAATCTACATATTTTAATTTACAAGTGAGCCTAAAGACTAATGGGCCTAATTCTTATTTAATTTTAATTAAGTGAACCTAAATATATTTATTTTAATTCTAAAAATAAAGTATTTAAATTAGTGGGCCTAATTCTATATGTTTTAATTCTAATATGATCTTAAATCTACGAGTTATGGAAAAGGCTTAAATGTAATGGCTAAGTCTAAGTTAATTAAATTAAACTAAAGGTGGGCCTATGTCTAAATTAACTAAATGGGCCTAAATTATCTTTACCCTAAATCTAATTAATTATGGGCCTAATATCAACTTTAGTTAATTAAACCTAAGGAAACCTAAACTTATTTAATTAGGTTAGAGCTTAACATGGGCTTAGGGCCTAAAACACATAAACATAATAAACAAGCCCAAAAACAATAACAATAACAAAAATAATCAAATGAAAAATAAAAAAATCATTGAAACTTATTTCTTCTAAAAACCCTAATTTAATTAACATGCAACCTAAATTAATCTACTTCCTCCATTGATTTTAATTAGGGTTTACCAAATTGAACCTAATTTACTAATTAAGTTTTAAGAACAAGAGAACTAAATTTTCATTATTTCCACTATCAGGGCTACTATAAAATTTACCAAAATAATAAGGAAAACAAAATTAAAATACAATCCTTAAAAAGACAAATTAAACAATTTCAAAACTTAAAAAATTAAAATAAACTAAACTAAACTAAATAGAGAAAAATAAAATTGAATTGGGATCCTGACTCTTGGCTTTCATTCATGGATTCTTTGTGAATTTCATTGGTTCAATCATGTGTTCATCACTAAAATAAAGAAACATAAAGAATTTAAAAAACAAAATAAGATTATAATTAATAAATAAAGAAAACAAAATAATAAAAATAAAATCTGAATAAAAAATATAAATAATAAAATCTAAAATAAAAATAAAATAATGATATAAAAGAAAGAACTAAAAAATAAAGGAGTTGAAAGTAAGGAATGTCATGTAGATGCTATTTGAATGTCCCTTAAATTAGGATTTCACCATTTTGAGAAAATTGACTCTACTCTTTCTTAATTTCTGGACTTCTTAAAAGAATGTACTTTATTTCTTTTTTGCAAAAAAAAAAAAGGGTTTTGAAATTAACATTATTAGTTTAGTTCTTCTCTCTTTTTCTCAATCTATAGTAGTTGATTTGGGTTTCTTTATTTTTTTTAGTTTCTATCCTCACCCCTCCTTTCTCTCTTTTTTTTCTTCTCTTCTGCCAATCTTTTTCTTATTATCTCCCATTCCTTAGCTAACCATTTACATGATCACATAAGGGAGTTATAAGAGTTACGTGACCACAGTTATCACACTAGCTTTGATCTCTCCCTAGTAGCAAGATAAGAATTTCAAAAAGGAAGATTATACGCTTAAGAGATGTGTACTATAATGAAACCTACAAATAAATATCAGATCAATTTATTTATAAATTAAATTTGGACCAATCACAGTGAGAATAAATATTTTTTACTGAATTTTTTAGGGCCTTAACATTCCAAAATATCTACTAGCATTGTGTAATGTTGATTGCCATTATGTAATGCCAATTGGCATTGCATAATATTGATTGGCATTGTGTAATGCCGATTAGCATTACGAATGCCAATTGGCATTGCATAATGCCAATCGACACGATCGAATTTGTGTAATGCCGATTGTCATTACATAATGTCGACTGGCATTACATAATGCCAATTGGGATTACATAATGCTGGTTGTGTATTTCCAAATCTACCGTTGTAAAAGTCAATTTTTTATAATTAAACCTAAAAATATTACAATTTAGTCCTTGAAATCACGAAACTTAACACTAGAGGTCAATTTTTTATTAAATTGTCATTATAGAGGCTTTTATCACATTCATGCACAATTACATCATGAAATTGGGTGCTTACAATGAGGTCAAATTATTGGCCAATAGGATGGCTCAGTTGGAATTTGCCTTAAAAAACAAGGGAACTCATAGTTGCAAAAGCTTGACCAACTTGGCACTGTTCAAAGATGAGCTACTTCCATATGATTTTAAGCTACCAAACTTTGCTAAGTTTGATGAAGTAGGGGATCCAAGGGTCCATCTAAGGTAATATGCTACCTTCATGGCTGCCACAAAGCTTACATAATCACAAATTGTTCGATTCTTCTTTACATCACTAGAGGAAGGACCGAGGGCATAGTTCTTTGACCTTGAAGATGAAATAAAAAATTACTGCCTACTGCTAACTCTGAAGTTTATTAAGCAGTATAAATACAATACTTAATTAGACATCACTAAAAGGGACCTTGAGACTAGAAGGCAGAAACCCTATGAAACTTTCTTTGATTATGTCACCAGATGGTAAGGAAAGGCAATCAAGATCAGAAACCATCCTCCTGAGGATGAACAAATAAATTTGATAATCAAATGGGCACTACCACACTTCAAAAAATAAATGATCTTTGCTCATTATCCTGACTTCAAAACTCTCCATCAGGATTGGATCAGAATTGAGGATAAGGAACCTCAGTGAGCCAAAAACACTTATCGTCGCAATACCCAACCAAACACCTAGAACACCTTCACTCGAGCCACAGAAATAAACATCATCCGACTGAACACCCATAGCTCACCATCTATCAATGCCATCAAACCACCAAGAAAATTCCCAAACTTTAACCTCCCACAATCCAAAGTATTCCAGAGGCTTCAACAAAAGAACCTCCTATAGCCATAAGAGCCTAGGCCTCTTCCAAACCCATTACAACCTCAAATTAACCAAAACTTATTCTACCACTTTCACTAGATGTCTGTCCATACCACTGACACATGCAGAACTCTCAAAAATGTAATCCAAGACCCTATTGACTTTGGAAAATTTGATTACCTAGAAAAATGACCCAGTATCAAGACTAATCCTCTCTCAAACTATCAAAACATGCCTCTACCAACCATCAACATGATCTCCTCCAATCTATAAGAAGACCTTGTCAAAAAATCAATCCAAGCAACCCAAGATGAGCTCTTAGAGGAAAAACCCTGAAATCCCATTCTTGAGCCTCATGATTCTAGTAATGATGAGCAATGCCCTTCTACCTTTTAATACATTCCAATGCCTCTCCTTATGAATGGTGAAGTGATTGATTACCCTTACTCATGAGAAGCAGACATAAAAAAAATTTAAGCAATGACCATGAGTTATAGGATTTACTAGGCCAACCATTTGGTAAGTTCAACTACAAAGTCAAGTACACAGAACCGCCTACTACCCACACACTCTTAGAAGATATAGTACCCTCAGGATAGGGAGAAGAATTTGGCAATGAAGATGAGATGGTCAGTACTATTCTGCTTTAGAACCTATAAATCATAATGATAGACATATGGTATGACTTTGATGATCCTGAAATCATTGTCTTGGACCAGAATAGCAATACAAAAGCATATAATCAAGCATATGAGAAGCCCTCGCTAGTAGTTAATTATGTAACTCATAGTGGGCTAGTATATCAACCTATTGAGAAAGAGAAGAAACCCTCTTAGAAGAAATAAGTAGCAAGGGATCAAGCTTCGGTCAAAGAGGAAGACATTATCCATAAACAGGTCAAGAAAACTCAAGCACAAGCTAGTATCTAGGACCTACTCATGGCCTTTAAGAAGCACAGAGATGCCCTAGTTAGAGCACTAGATGAAGCAAAGATTGCCACTAATGCTCACCTTGCATGATGATAGCCTCTCTAATGAAAGCTCCTTCCAATGCAATCACCTTTTCAGACGAAGATTTACCCCTCGAGAGAAGGGTCCACAATCATCTTCTCTTCATACAAGCAATTTTCAAGACTAAGAAGACCCCATGTGTTATAGTAGATGATGGGTCTACCACTAATGTTTACCCCCTGAGGTTGCTACATAAGTTCATTATGAATGTTAAAAACCTAGAAGAATCCAATATGATTATAGGAGCCTACGATGATTCAAAGAAGTCAATCATTAGTACTTTCAAAGTGGTAGTTACAGTGGGAGATATCAAATTAGTAATATAATTTACCATCCTAGACACACCTCTGACTTTTTCCTGCTACTAAGAAGACCTTTGTTCCACCCACTAAGGGGCATACCTTCCACCATGCATCAGAAGATCAAGTTCCCTCTTAATGGAAAGGTTGTTACCATCCCTACTAAAACAAACAATATTATTGCCTTCCTGAATATGGTACCAAAAGGATTCTAGGTTTCTGTGATCAGTGATGGTTATGTCGATATGAAAGTTATTGCTATGATAAAGAAGATGCAATATAAGCTTGGAACAAGGTTAGTAGGAAGAATCATTGGAGTAACAGAATTCCCTAATTTTTTAGTATAAACCAACATAAACGGTCTAGGGTATGATCCTAAGAAAAATACCGAGGCTTAGAAATCAACCTCTTTTATGGCTGAAAGTTCAACCCAAGTCTATCAAGGATAGGTTGAGGAGTGGATGAGCAACGGAACCAAGAAATCAGGGTTTGAGATCTTCAATGACACCCTCATTGAGAAGTACTTACCAGACAAGATCATCGAGACTGACATCTATGAGTTGATGAAAAACCTAGAGATAGAATCTGAGAGTCAAGCTATCAATCATGCCCAAGCTGCTCTATCCTCAAATCTAACATTGATGACATCCTATTAAAAGACATTGCCGATAATGATCTTTATACTTTTTATTCGTTTGAAAATGATGATGTAATGATTTAATGCAATGAAATCTAGTTTTGCTTACTTATTTGATGTCTTTCATGATGGTACTCTACATTGCATTAATAAAAACATTAGCATATTTGACATACATTTTTGTATGTACTAAATCATTTAAAATTGGCATGGAATCTGAACCACGTATTCTACATATTTTGAAATATATAACCCTTGAAGAGAGGAGAGAAATTAATAAAATATTCAAAAGTATTTTCCTAGACGTATGATGATATGACTAGTATTGACAAAGACATTGGTCAACACTTCATTCCTACCAAAGAAGGGTGCAAACTGGTGAAGCAAAAAATGAGAAGACTCAAACCACAATAGGCCTAACTAGTAAAGAGGACACTGAGAAACAAATCAAGGAAAAATTCCTAGAGGTAGTAGCCTATCCATAATGGCTAGCAAATGTAGTGCCAATACCGAAGAAAGACAAAAGGATTAGAATCTATGTCAACTATAAAGATCTGAACAAGGCCTGCCCGAAGGTGATTTCTCACTGCCCCATATAGACATACTGGTTGATGGTGCCACCATATGTGCAATGTACTCCTTCATGGCTAGATTCTCTAGGTACAATCATATCCAAATGGCCATTATCGACAAAGAAATGACAGCTTTCATAACAAAATAGGTTACTTACTACTAAAGTGGAATGCCTTTTGGATTGAAGAATGTAAGGGCAACCTAATAGAGGATGGTGACTACAATGTTCCATGACATGATACATAAAGAAGTGGAGATATACATCAACGACATAATGGATAAGTCAAGAACCAGGGAAGAATACCGCTCTAATCTTAAAAAATTCCTTAAAAAGGTCAAAAAGTATAGTCTTAGGCTAAATTTCAAGAAATGCATATTCGAGGTCACTTCAAAAAAGATGCTGGGGTATGTTATCAGTCAGAATGGGATTAAAATGGATAAAAAAAAGCAATAGCCATTAGAGAGATACTAATACGCAAAACAACGAAAGAAATTAGAGGGTTTCTAGGGAAACTACAATTCATCAACATATTCATCGCTATGTTGACAATAGTGTGTGAATCAATATTCAAGCTACTCAAAAAATATCAATCGATTGAGTGGACCAAATAATGTCAGTTAGCTTTTGACAAAATCAGAAGCTACCTAGCCAACCCATTGGTTCTAAGACCACCTAAACTAAAGATACCTCTAACCCTGTATTTGGCCATTGAAGGGCATGCAATCAGTGCAATGTTGGCACAAGAGGAAGAAACAAAAGCAGAACATGTGGTATACTATTTAAGCAAGAAGATGCTGTCATATAAGGAGAAATATAGCCAAGTCAAATAGATATGTCTGGCAATGATATGGGCAATGAAGAAGCTCATACACTACTTTTAATACTATAAAATTTAGGCTGTGTCTAAAATGGACTCAATGAAGTACCTCTACGAAGCCCCCTCTTTAGTAGGGAAACTTGCCAAGTGGCTTATACTACTAACAGAATTCAATGTGCAATATCTAACAAAAAAGGAAATCAAAGAGAGAGTAGTGGCTCAATTTCTAGCTCTCAACACCATTCCAGACTCAAGAGAAATCCAATTGGGCTTCCCGAATGACCTCATATCAGCCATTAAGATCCAAGGATGGTGCATGCACTTTGATAAAGTAGTTAATTAGTTTGGCATAGGAGTCGATGTCATACTATAATCTCTAGAAGGTGAAGTGGTACCAATTGCTAAAAAGCTCAAATTTAGTGTCATAAACAATGAAGTAGAATACGAGGCATGCACACTTGGAATAAAAGTATTAATAGCCTTGAATGCCACAGAAGTCAAAATCTTTGGAGATTCCATGCTAGTAATCAACCATGCCATTAAAGAGTGAGAATTGAAAGAGCAAAACTTAAAGCCTTATATGGACCACTTAAGGCTACATACTATGTTCTTCCAAAAATGTAGATTCATTCATCTCCTTATGAATCATAATCAGATGGCAAATGCACTTGTTTCCCTAGCATCAATATAGGGAGGACCATGTAAAATCCCCATGAAGCCTTTGATTATACTCAAATCATGATATCCTTATCATAAAAACTATAAAACATCGCTCAGTAAATAAAATAAAAAGTAGTGAGCAAACTGCTCTACTGAGACAATAGCATCATCATACAGAGTCCGCACAGAAGAAATAAACTTATAGGTGTGACTACCCCAAGCAAATCCATTGTGAGGTGCCTCCTTGCCACTGCAGTAGAACACTCCTCCTTATTGACATGAATAGGCTTTGCAGAAAAGCTCAAGCCTGTGATAGTGCCAAAATCAGATGGTGTAATAGGCATCTCCCCAACAGGCAAATGGAAAGTATGCATTATGTCCATCCATCGCTTTATCAATGCATACATGGCAATATAATTTGATGCATATGAGTTATAAGATAATGCAACAATCACCCCCATCAAAGCCCTTCCTAGTAATTATTTGTTTCACACACATAAGGAGACCTTGATAATACATGCTGACCCTATTGAAACTACCAGGCAACACAGTGACATACATACAAGGCTACAAACAATAGGTATGCTATCAAACATTTACGCAGTTACTAAATACTAACACATCTCTCTATCACTAACAGGATTAAAATAATAATAAAGGCCAAAAAGAAAAGCATTGCGACAAGTAGACAGTCATAAAAAGAAAATAAAGTAAGAGTTATCAACCACCAGCATTTACAATAAAGCTTGGCAGACAGTTACAGCAAGAGCTACAGAGCTACAACTACAACAACATCATACAACAAAATAAACAGCAAAACAATGGATGAACAAGCTTTAGAAAATAAGGGCAAAGAGGGACCTACCTCGCGATGATGACACACCTAAGCATGAGTCTCCAAGCCATAAACAATACGGATCAGATCTCCCTGAGAAAGCTTGGATGGTTGAGAACTCTAAGCACCAAATGTGCTAGTCCCTACAAGGGATGTCCCAGCTACAGTAGCCTCTATAAAGTCACCCTCAACATTAACATCAACATCAACATCAATAAAAATACCCTTAGGAATGTTGGAGAATTCCATTTTACGTAGAAGAAATTGGAAGTACAGAAGCAAAAACATAGCAGATAGTGCCCAAAACAAAAAAAAGGGTCAAGAAAACATAGAAAACACTTAAAGAAGTCTAGATAAAGCCTCCTTAGACCTTCGAAATAGCCATTTAAATGAGCCCAAAGCGGTACAAGAGCATGATCACGTACCACCCATGCACAATCATGCACACTTCCCCCTTCCACACATTCTTTTGTGGTTTTACACGCACTTTGAGACTTTGCACACTCACTTCTATAGTCCTAAACTTCATTTGAGCATAAGACATGCACCAAACTCACACAAAAGTACATTGTTGAGGACTCCATCTATCTAACAACACTGCGCATGCACCACTTTATTTAAAAAACTTAACATCTTACAAAAGAAGAAGAGCAAGGAAAATTCACTGTAAGGATTCCTTACTTCAAATCATTAAAATAACATCCTCAACATGATAAATAAATGCATCACTACTGCATCATTCTTACAGCATCACTACTACATCATTCCTACATCATCACTACTTAAAAGCTTCCTCACATTACTTAGGAGCATCCATACTTCTTAGAAGCATCTTCTCATTGCTTAGAAGCCTCCTCACATTGCTTAGGAGCATCCACACTGCTTAGAATCATCTTCTCATTGCTTAGAAGCATACTTACATTGCTTAGGAGCATCCATATTGCTTAAAAGTAGCTTCTCATTGCTTAGAAGCATCCTCACATTGCTTAGGAGCATCCACATTGCTTAGAAGCATCTTCTCATTGCTTAGAAGCATCCTCACATTGCTTAAGAGCATCCACACTGCTTAGGAGCACTCTCATTTGCTTAGTAGCATCTTATTTCGCATGACACCTAAGAAAGTTCTAATCATATGTTCATTCGCGTGACACCTAAGCAGGTTATAGTTGCATGTTCATTCGCATGACACCTAAAGAGGTTATAATCACATGTTCATTCGTGTGACACCTAAAGAGGTTATAATCGCATGTTCATTTCACATGACACCTAATAAGGTTATAGTCACATTTTCATCTCGTATGACACCTAAGAAGGTTATAGTCGCATGTTCATTTATGTGAGACCTAAAAAGGTCATAGTCATATAGTCATTTTGTGTGACACCTAAGAAGGTTATAATTGCATGTTCATTCGCGTGATAGCTAAGGAGTTATAATCATATGTTCATTCGTGTGACACTTAAGAAGGTTATAGTCACATGTTCATTTTGCATGACACTTAAGAAGGTTATAGTCGTATGTTCATTTTGATGGACACCTATGAAGGTTATAATCGAATGTTCATTTGTATGACACCTAAGAACATTATAGTTGCATGTTCATTCACGTGACACCTAAGAAGGTTATAATCACTTGTTCATTCACATGAAACCTAAGAAGATTATAATTGCATGTTCATTCACGTGACACCTAAGAAGGTTATAATTACATGTTCATTCACATGACACTTAAGAAGATTAAAGTCGCATGTTCATTTTGGGTGACACCTAAGAAGGTTAAAGTCACATGTTCATTTGCGTGCCACCTAAGAAGGTTATAGTCACATCCATATTTTCATTGCTTAATAGCATGGTCATTCGCATGACACCTAAAAAGGTTATAGTTGCATCTCTCTTTGCTTAGTAGCATCTTTATTTGCATGACACTTAAGAAGGTTATAGTTGTAAAAATCCCAATTCACTTTGCATCGGTCACAAACTTGCATAGCACCTTGCATAATGACTAAGTCATAGAATAACAACAACAAATAAAACATAACAACAGTAGTCAAATCTTGATGAGACGTCTAAAGACAACCCATAGGTAAGTACCTCTCTCCCTACTAAAATGTGTTTTGCATCTTTGCATTTTGCTTCACATGTATTGACACTAGCGCTAGGTGGCTATACAATAGACATAATGCAAGGGGCAACTATGATACCTCAAATTTGAATATCCCCAAAAAAGTCCAATGATGAAAAAAATCCCCAAGATGACTAGAGTGTACTTGTTCGTAACACCTCTAAAATGTGCAACCTTAAAAACCTAACTAGCAAAATTGATCACAAAGCCATTAAGTTATGCTCCGACCTTGCAAAATGCAAATTATTATGACACCAAGAGGTTTTATTTCAAGAAAAATCCTCTCAGAATACTCAACTCGTTTAGCTAGTGCACATTTCATTAGACCAAGACTCGAGTTCGTGAAAAATCAAAAATCAATTTTGACAAAATAGACTTTGGAAACATATGTAGAAGGCTTCAAAACCTCTAGAAGTGGTCCTAGAATGGTATAACACAACCCAAGTAATAGTGCATATCGCTTAAAAGTGCGCATAAACACCCTTAGGTGTCATGTGCTAAAATTAAGGCCAAATTTGGCAAAACGGACTCAGAAAATGCATTTGAAAGGCATAAAAACCCTAGGAACCAACCTCGGAACAGCACACATAAAACCTGGGAAGAGCATGTAGTGCATCGAAGTGTGCATTGAAGTGCACATGTGTGTGCATGGCCATATGCCAAGCTCATGACCATGCGCCAAGTGCATGACCACACAAACACCATGTATGACCACACGAACTTGGCGTGACCACACATAAAAATATTCTTATACGTGCATGACCATGCCCACACTACCCCATTCTACACATTTTTTCTTATAAATAGACCCCTCTACACCCGATTTTTGAGGGGGGAGCAAGTAGAAACACATACACACTTAAAAGTTGGTCCAATTGATGGTGCTAGAAACCCCTTTTCAGATAGTTTTTACTCTCCTATAGCTTTTCCCTTAGGTTGTTAGATCCATTTTCCCCCAAATCAAGCCTTATCTTTGTCAAACCACACCTCAAAGGTATATAATCTAGCATTATTTTGTTGTCATTTTGAAACTCTCAACGAGGAAAGCTTAATAATCTCTCAAAGTTAAAGCTTTAAAGCTCACACAAGCTTAGTAGAGTCTGAGGACCACACAATTATTTTAGCACATTTATTTTATCGCATTGCATTTTATTTTATTATCACCAGCATTTGATAATGTTGTGCTTATGTGATGAGACTAGCAAAATTGCATGCTATGTGAATAATATATGCTTTATTATGCTCATTTCATATTATCATTCTACATCCTCTATTTTGGAATCATAAAATCACACCATAAATACCATTAAAGTGAAAAGTTCATATCCTGAAGTATAGTCATCATGCTCTCGGTCCAATGATGACCTCATGCATCTTTTATTTTATTGTCATTCATTATCATAGCCAAAATAATCACTTCAAGCAAGTATGATTATCCCATCATTCATTAAATTGAGCAAGCTGTGTGAATGATAGTGTTATTCTTATAGATAATTCATATTAGATTTACTTTTCTGCAATCTTTTCCTTTTCATGTGCATCTTATTAATCAAAAGATGTAATAAGTTTTCAGTTTTATTATCGTAGACTATCTGATGCACTATGCAAATGATATATAAACTGTCATTACCAAAACTAGGGTGTTGTGGTAGCTATACGTCAAATATCATTGTAGATGGCAGGGTTTAGTGCACCCCTAAGATTTTAATAATCATAACACCATTTGAGCTCAGGGCTCTAGAGAACACACTAACCATTGTCAATAAGACATAGCATGGTGATGAGGAGTTGCCACTTAGGGTAATAACTAGGACAAATCCAAAATGGTGGTACTCGATTCCCTAAAAGAAAGCTAGCGCCACAACCAAAAGATTCTGAGTATGAAATACGAACTTCTTTCAGTCTTGTGTTCTTTTAGAATTACATTATGAATTACTATCTTACCCTTTATTTACATGCAATTTCATATAAACCCTTATTAAAATAATCAACTCTAGGTAGACTAGTCATGAAAAATACATGTAAACAATGCACACATTTAAGTTCATAATCACTAAGTTAGTTCAATATACATTGATTTTAATTAAACGGGCTAAATCTACATGTTTTAATTTACAAGTGAGCCTAAAGACTAATGGGCTGAAATCCTATTCAATTATGAAATATTTAAATTAGTGGGCCAAGTTCTACATATTTTAATTCTAAGATGATCTTAAATATACAAGTTATGAAAAAGGCTTAAATTTAATGAGCTAAGTCTAAATTAATTTTAATTATCCTATGTGAGCTTTTGTATAAATTAACTAAATGGGTCTAAGTTATCTCTATCCTAAATCTAATTAATTATGGGCCTAATATGCATTTTAATTAATTAAACCTAAAAAAAACCTAAATTTATTTAAATGGGTTAGAGCCTAACATGGGCTTAAGGCCTAAAATATATAAACATAGAAAAACAAACCCAAAAATAATAACAAAGAAGTATCAAAACAATTAATTAATGGATCAAACAATTAATCAAATTTATTTCTTCTAAAAACCCTAATTTAATTAAAGTGACCATAAACAACAAATAAATTAATTAATTAACAAACAACCCTAATTCTATCCACTTAAATCTTATTCAATTTTAGTTAAAATAGACCCTAAATATTTCCATAGCCATTAATTTTAATCCATTACCCAATTACAAACCCTAATTTTACTAACTAATTAATTAAAATAAAAACACACAATCACACACACGATTTTATCATTCCCACTATTGGGGCTATTATAATGAGCTACAGAAAGAAATAAGAAAAAATTAATACAATCCAAAAAAAATAAATGCAACATAAAATAATCAAAATAATAATAAACAAATAAATAAAAGGATCCTATAAACTATATTTGGCTACAAAATTCAATCCATGGCATTCTATGGATCTTCATAGATTTTATTCTTGAAGTAAACTCATCATGTGATCCTCTCCAAAATCACCTACATGTAAGAATAAATAATGATTAGTGAATAAAATAATGATAAGAATTAAGTCAAGCTAAAATTCAATAAAAACAAAATAATAAAAAAGAAAATAAAAAAAGAGATGATGATTATGGATGTAATAATAGTTGCCTCCTCAGCCTAGTAAAAAATCATAATTGCTTGTTAAATAGATCTCCAAAAACTTGTTATTCTTTTTCTCAAAAGTCCATTGCTCCTTGCCAAAAAATATCACAAAGAAATATTATAGAAAATAGGGTTTAGTGTGTGCCCACGATTTTAGTAACCGCGACATTGTTTAGGCTCACAGTTCTAGAGAACACACTAACCATTGTCATAAAGACACAATATGGAGATGAGAAGATGCCACACAGGGTAATAACTAGGACATATTGAAAATGGTGATACTCAATTCCATAAAAGAAAATTAGCACCACAACTGGGAGATTCTAAGTATGGAATTTTGCTACTACCCCTCCTTTAATAACCTTCATGGTAATGTACTATATATCGAATTTAGTTAGGAGTACGAGCCATTGAGACATCCTTCCAGTCAAAGCATGTGTTTGCATTAAGTATCTTAAGGGATCTATCTTTGAAATAGCCTAAATTTTATAAGACTGAACATAATGCCTCAATTTTCTTGTTACCCAAATCATTATCAAACGTGTCTTCTCTACCAAATTATACTTTTCTTTATATGGCAAGAACTTTTTGCTGAGGTAATACACTACGTGCTCTATCCCATCCAGTCCTTCTTATCTATCATTGCCCCCATTGCCTTTTCCTCTATAACTAAATATAGGATCAATGGTTTACCTTGCCTCGATGGTCTCAATATAGGTGGATTGTTGAGATATTCTTTTATCTTGTCTAAGGCCTGCTGAAAATCATCATTCCACTCTACAGGTTGATCTTTTCTCAACAGCTTGAAGATTGGGTCATAAATATTAGTAAGCTTTGCAATGAACCAGCTAATATATTGTAACCTGCCAATAAACCTTCTCATTTCTTTTTCTGCCTTTGGTGCTGGCATTTCCTGAATAGCTTTCATTTTATATTGATCACTTCAATTCCTCTACTACTAACTATATGCCCTAGCAGCTTCCCTGAAGTAACTTTGAAAATGCATTTCTTCAGGTTGAGTCTCAAATTATACCTCTCAATGCATGCCAAGAACTTATCTAGTGCTTCAAAATGTTGCTCTCCTATTTTTTACTTAACCATCTTGTCATCTACATACACCTCAACTTCCTTATTCATCATATTATGGAAAAGAGCTATAGCTACCCTTTGGTATGTTACACTTGTATTTTTAAACCCAACAGGCACAACCTTATAATAATAGGTCCCCCATTCCATAATGAAAGCTATCTTGATCTTATCCATAACTACCATCATTATTTGATTATACCTAGAGAACCCATCCATGAAAGAATACATTGCACTTGATGTCACAATATCCAGTATGACCTCAATATGGGGTAAAGGAAAGTCATCTTTCGGACATGCTTTGTTTAAGTCTCTAAAATCGACACATATATGCACCTTACCATCTTTCTTAGGTACCAGGACTATATTTGCTAGCCATTGGGGGCAACCTACTACTTCCAAGAATTTAGCATGAATTTGTTTAGCAATCTCCTCTTTTTATTTTCTCAATCCACTCTGGTCTTAGCCTGTGCAATTTATGTTTAACTAATTTTATATTTGGATGAGGTGGAATATAATGCTATGCAATTTCCCTATCTAGACCTAGCATATCTTCATAAGTCTAAGCAAATACTACCTTCCATTTTGTTAATATTCCCTCAAAATTTTCCCTCTCTTTAGGTGTTACATCATGTGATATAGAAATATTCTTTGGATTATCATTCGTACCCATGTTAAATGAATCAAATTGAATTGAATTAATGTCAAACATGCATGAATGATCAAAATTATAATGCACAAAATTTTTAGGATGCATATAACACAGTAAGCAAAACTAGCATTCATATCATTGACCATGGAAAAAACACAATTTTCATCCTCATAAAGACTAGATGTTATTACTTCAGTTTCCTTATAAAAAATATCACTAAAACTATTACTAATGATAGTAGCTAAATCCTAAGGTGGCTCCTCTTTAGGTGGTAGACATAGCAACTCTTCGATAGCAGTATCACCCATCTTCTCAACTACTTACTTCATCACTTCCTCTTTGTTATCCTATACTAGGTTCTCCACAATCTTCTCCTTAAAAATTTCAAACCTAGGAATGTCTTTTCCACCAATATTGATAGATTCCTTAGCACCTGGATAGTACTTGCCTTCCCCTGGCTTAATAAAATTCCCACTCATTAGCCTGATTCTCCCCACGGGGTTATTTATCTTGGCCTTTCCTTTCTTCCTTCCTCTTTGGCTACTAGGTTTTGTCTTAGTGTATAACTTTTGAATTCTAGGGTTTAGGGCTTCCTTACTCATTCTTTCCTAGCCCTTGTCTAGGTCAATAATTCATGTCTCCATCATCTTTGCAACCCTTGGGTCCATTTTTGTTCGATCAAATATCCCAATAACTTGGAAACTAGGAGGAATGCACACTTGCTTCTATTTCTCTAGTATAGCAGCCATAGTTGCATTAGTTCTTGCTTCTATAGACATAGCCTCTTCTTTATGAGGGAATTTTATCTTCTAGTGCATAATTAAGGGTACCCCTCCTAGAGCATGGAACCATGGCCTTCCCAATAATAAAGCATAGGTAATAGGGATATCTAATGAACTCAATGATGGATTCCACATGTCGTGTTTTAACTAGAGCTTGGAATGTCCCCTCCACATTTCTAGTGCTGTCATCATAAGCTCTAATTATCAAGTTTGAACCTGTTAAGTCATCAGCTTTCAAACCTAAATTAGGTAGGATCTTCAACAAACACACATTAATAGTAGAACCATCATTAACCATTATAAAGTTAGTTTGCTTCCCCTTTCCTTCAGTTGGGATAAAAAATGCTTTATTATGATTTCTTCCTTCCAAAGGCAAATCATCATTTGAGAACATTATTAGTTCGTGTTTCTTTTCCATAACCTTTACTACCATAGCCTCAAGTGTAGCTATTATTTCAATGTTTATGTTTGAGAGGGCTTTGACAAGAGCTCTTCTATGACTGCTTGAATGCATAAGTAGTTTCCAAATGCTAACATTTTCCTTAGCCTAATTAGCTATTCTAAAATCATGTCTTTTTTTTATCTTCCTTCTGTTTCTACATTTTTTTACTTCTTCTATTTCTGTGACTCTCTTAATTTTCTTTTCTGCTGCTTTGTAATGCCTTCCACTCTTAATGACATGATTGACATTAAGGTTATTGCCCCACACATCAAGACCAGTGGGACTTTCCTTGTCAGAGCCATATTAGATGTTTACAACCCCAATAATCTAGTCCCTCTTTCCATTTTTCCATACTTCCACTATGCATGTTTCTTTTCCCTCTATGTTAAACTTTTCATATGCTCACTCAGTAGCTCTTTGATCCCCTGGTCAGGAGTTAAGGACCCTTTACTCTCCTCTTCGAACTCATTACCCCATCTTATAGGCACAACCTCCTCAAGGGATATGTCACCACAAGGTGGTTTTAAATAGAATACTCTATAATTGAATTTGCCCAAGGGCTGCCCTAGGAAATCCTTAACTCCTCTTCATGGCTGTTCTAGAGTTCTAAATTCTTTTTCTTCTTCTACTAGCTAGTTATCAAACTCATCACCCCATCTTGAGGGCACAATTGATTCAAAGAGAATATCAGTAGAGGGTGGTTTGGAGTAAAACACTTTAAAATCAAATTTGCTTAAGGGTTGTCCTAACAAATCCTTAACTCCACTAGAGGCATAAGGAGATGTTGGGATTCGTGATACAAACGTAGCAGAAAAATTAAAATTTTATCACGTTCCCAAGCCTGGATCCATGTAATTCGACTACTTGATTAAATCTAGGGTTTTAAAATCTTACCAAAATGTAGAAGAGGCAAGATTCTCTAGAAGGATGAGAGGAGGTTCACACCAATGACACCTTACCTCGAGCTTTTTTTGGCTTGGTTGTTCGGATCAAGACGTCTCCAAAAGGATGCGTCCTCTATAGGTATCCACACGAATAGCCCTTCACAAAATGAATTTAAGTGTGTGTGCTAGCAACCTCCTTGACTGTCTCACAAATCAAAAACAAAAGGAAAAACTCTATCTTTTTTTTCTAAGAGGAAAGAAGATGAATTTGGAGGTAGGAAAAAAAAGTATGTGAAACCCTAGAGAATATAACATATTTATAGACTCCAAATTAGGGTTTCACTTACCAATGACCTTTTGGTAATTTTCCATTTATTATATTCTAATTTTGTTTAAAAAAAATCAAAAATAATATCTTATTTATTTATTTAATTAAAATAACATTTATCTTAAATAAATAAATAAATAAATAAAACACTTTAATTATTTATTTCCACAGAGTTTATTTTGGGCTTATTAAACCCATATCCGTTTTGGGCTTGTTCTAAGTGTGTGACCCTGTAGGTTCACATAACATTGGCAGTGGGCCTAAATCTCTACTTAGGCCTCCAAGTCATAAGTGGCCTCTAGCAAGACTTTATGACTACCCAAGTCATGTGAAGTCAATAATCTGACATAACCTAATTATAGTGAATTTTATTGTCCCTTTATCACATGATATCTTAATTGAACATGAGGCATAGAATGTCATCCTTATATAGTTCAATATTATGACTTGATTCCAAGTAGACTGAAAATGATAACTCTTTATCAATTCATTTCAGCATGGCCATGCATTTTCCTTCAGTCTATCTCATCAAGGGGCCTTTAGATATCTTGCTCATATTAATGAGGGATAAATTCCTTCTAAATCACTCACATTCCTCACATAACTAATTTTATATCCAACAACATCCTTTTAATCGTCCGGTTAAAGACAATGTTAGAATATGTCAAATCATAAAATAGCTATGTAGAAATCCATAATGATTTCAAGGTCAAAGGATCGAAATAAAATTACTGTGATAAGAAATACTTATGACAATAATCTATGTAGCATTCTCATAGTGGGTCAATCCAGTACATGATCTCTCATCATGTACCTATGAGTTGACTTAATATCTCATATTTATGATTAGTAAAACATAACCATCAATCAACATCATACTAGCCTTAATACTTTAATATTCATATAATGAATAAATGGCTAGGGATAATTAGAATAGAACTCTTATTTTAATCTAAGGGTTTTACTATCAAGTCACATACTTGATGGCCTTAGTAAGAATTAACCATTCATGTAATTATCATAAAATCAAATGATAATATAATACCTATTTATTAACAAAATAAGAAAGTCAATACATAATCACAAATGATTGACCTAGTGCATATCACTAACAGGAGATTCCTTACTATATGTAGGGTTTAGGTTTTCAAAGGAGTCTAGCACTTTCTCCTCATTAACTACCTAGTTGATCATCATGGTGGCTAGTGGTGGGACATTTCAATAGTCTAGGAAAGGATTGTTTATAGTGTTTAGGTTAGGATTGGATTTTTTGGGGTCTATGATTTTTTCAAAGTCTATCAAGCTTTGAATTTCATGTTTGAGGTGGGTGTAGGTGTCTATGGAATGACTAGCTACTTAGTGAAACTTATAATAGGTGTTAGGGTTATATCCTGGGACATTTGGGTTAGGTGGTTTGGAAAAGGTTAAAGATCGAAGTAGGCCCTTCTGGATTAATCGGTCTAGGACTTTTAGGAGTGGTTGATTGAAGATGGAGAATCTCCTGGGCAGCTAAATTGCGCGTACCTCCATAGCTCAACTAGTACTTCCCTGTTGTGTGCCCCCAATTAAGTAATTTCAGGTTCTGGTGCCTCTAGATATTTTCTTCTTTTTATTCTCAATCTCTTTAGCTTGTAGACCATCATCATATAGGTCTATAAATGTTTTGGGTTCATCATCTACAATCTCTCAACTAGATTAGGTGATACATTGCAGACTATCATCCTAACCTGATCTTTTTTAGCCAGCTTATTCTTTATTAGTCATACTTTGTTCATGATCCTAGGAAGAAAATCATAAAAGGATTCATTTGATTTTTGCTTTGTCAATTCTAAATCTATGATGGACACTTCCAATCTAGTGTTATAATCATACTATTTCGAAAAGGTAGTACATATTTCTTTCTAGTTAGCCCTGGCAGATTTTTCTAGCTCATGACACTAGTTTATAGTCATCCCCTCCAAAGTCAACACAAACAACCTAGTGATTACTACTAATAGGGCTTTAGTAGTAGTCATAATGGTTGTGTATTGACTGAGATGAATGCTTTGGTCTCCTCTTCCATCAAATTTCTATAGTTATGGCATTTTGAACTTATCAGGCAGCCTATCGTCTTCCATTCGCAGCATGTCATCAAAGTCAAATGAATATCCTATGCCTTGTCCTCTAATTAGAACCTCTATCTTGGACATCTTCTGGGTTAGTGCTTGCATATGCTTAGACTCATGGTCTTGCACCAATTCGAGTGACTTTTTCTTTGTTTTCTCTACCATGTAGTTCTCAACATCCTCTAACTACACATTAACAATAGGCAGATTTCTAACAATAAGTTGCCCCCATCATTATTGGCAATAGGTGGAGCATCTACAGTAAGTGGGATAACTACAACAACAAGTGCTTGCTCAATTACAGGTGGTGGTATGACTGTAGAAGCAGGTTGCATCAGTCTAGATAATGCTTGTTTCAATTCATCTTACATCATAGCCCTCATGTCATCCATCAAAGCTCCCTTGATATCTTCTAAGGTCCAGTTCTCTCCATGTTAGTTTTTCATCTCTATAGGTTCAAGTGTAGTTGGTTCAGCTTCCAAGTAAAGCAGATTAATAGGACTCTTCTCTAGTCTTTGAACGATCTCTTCTACAATGGCTTTAGGGCTTAAATATGTTATTCTTAGTCTGCCACCTTTATGAATCTAAGATGGTTGAAAAATAAAGTATTAGTGTGATGGATGAAATGCATGTATACATGATGCACGTACAATGCAACAAGTAGCAGGTATCAATTAAGTGAACAAAATTCATCCTTCCAATCTTATTTCTCCCACACACATGTTCAATGGTGAGTCTTTTTTCCTAAGATTTTTTTTCTTAGCCTTAATATCAATAGGGAATATTAAAAACTGATGTGCATGCCAAATCTCTCTTAAAGCAATAAAAGCATGGAAACAATACTTTTAGGTATAAAAGTTTAGCCCAATCTTTAGTAACCCAAGTAGGTTTCTAAAGTATGTACTTAGGCCTTTATAGATAGGAATACCTCATGGAAACATACACAAATAGTTTGGGTAATCATAGGGAAAGTTACTAAGCCATTATATATGGTTAGGGTTCAGTGAAACATTAAGGATCCCTTAGTAAGATGCTCTCCTTGAAGACTTGAGTTACAAGCTAAGGTCAGAGGGGCCTAACATCTTTTGCAAACTCAAGAGAAAATTACCCCCCTTTAGGACTTGGGTTACATACTCTGGTCAGATGAGCCAGGTAATGTCTCCTAAACCGAGTTAAGGCTAAGAGTGATGGTTAGCCAATTTACAACTCCATAAAGCTAGTGGAATCATGGAATCATAAACCAATGCCATCAATTTAATAGGGACATGCAAAATGAATGCAAGAATAAAATAATAATTAATAAAATAATTCTAAAGAACACAAGTAGAATCAATATCTCTTATCTCTAGTGGATTTGCCACTATATATGGTGGGATTTAGCGCATGCCCAAGATTTTAGCAATCGCAACACTATTTGGGCTCAGGGCCCTAGGGAACACACTAATCATTGTCACAAAGACATGGCATGGAGATGAGGAGCCATCACCTAAGGTAATAATCGAGACAAATCATTTTGGTGGTACTCAATTCTCTAAAAGAAAAGTAACACCACAACTAGGAGACTCTAAGAATGGAATACTAACTTCTCATAGTCTCATGCTTATTTAGAGTTACATTATGAATTACTATCTTATTCTATAATTACATGCAGTTTTGTTTAAACCCTAATTAAACATCAATTTAACCTAAAGGCAATAAGTTATAAAATTACATGCAAAAAATGCATACAAAAGGTAGCATCCCTATGTCTAAACTAGATTAATTTTATTAATTAAAATTAGCTAATTCTATATATTTTATTTACAAGTAAAATGGACTAAAGATGGGTCTACATTTTAATTAAATTTGTGATTCTAAATCTAATTATTTTAATTAACTAAGGAAGTGGGCTTATGGTCTACAAATTTTAAAGAAGAAATTAGATTTAAGTGGGCCTAAGTCTAACTTAATTTTAACTCAATAAAAATGGAGCCTAAGTCTATTTATTTTAAAAGAGATGAAATTAATGGGTTGAGCTAAATCTAAATTAATTTTAATTAATTAGAAATGGGACTAAGGTCTAACTAATTTTAAAAAAGAAATAAACTACATTAGTTGGCTAAAGTCTATTAATTTTATTAATTAAAAGTGGGCCTAAATCTATAAATGGGCCTAAATTAATTTTAACATTAATTAAAACCTAAAACCTATTTTTAAGCCTATTTATAAAATGAGTTTGATCCTAACGTGGGCTTAGGGCCCAAAAAGAATAAAAGAATAAAAACAAGCCCAATCCAACAAATATAATAAAAAATAAATCAAAACAATAATTTTACATGATTTTTCTATGAAATGCTAATTCAATTTCATACAACCTTTACAGATTTTATCTCTCAGATTTTAAAGCCTGGCCTAGCAACCTCAGCTCCTGTGATCAGTCAGGGAAGTTGCATGATATTGGGATCGAGATCAGGAATCTCTTAGGAGTCTGCATTTTTTGAACTTTCAAAATCTAGATAAAAAGATGAGCGATAGAGTTTTGAAAAATATCAATGACTCACACGTAGGGACATGTGGTGTCCTGGACTAATGAACAAATAAAAAAATGGCAAAAAATTAATTTTAAGCATAAAAATCAATTTTTTAGTGAAAAACAACACTCTAGAATGCTGACCAACATCCATAATGCTGATTGGCATTGCTTAATGTTGACTGGAATTATGTAATGTCGATTAGCATTACATAATGCTGGTCGATATTAACTGTTAGCCGATCAATTATTATTATTATTTTTAAAAAAATTACAAAAAGCTCTTCAGAAGTTTCCAATTTTTACAATCAAATCCCTAAAAGACCAATTTTATAATTAAATCCATAAAGACATAGTAATTTAATCCTTTAAATCATGAAAATTGAAATTAGAGATCAATTCTCGATTTTATTTTCATCATAGGGACTTTCATTGCACGTGTGCACAATTTGCTTCCTGAAATTTGGTGCTTATTGTAGAAAAAAAAAACTAAAAGATAGCCATCCAAAAAGTATGAAAATGGGATCCAAAAGTGGGGCCCCCCTAGGAGAGCTCAAACCTCAGCTAAAAACGTATCCTACTGTGACTTGCCTTTCTTAGAGTTTTAATTTTATAAGGACTTTCATTTTCTAAAATTTTAGATAAATATTATTTGACCAATCAAAATTCAGGAAACCAATTTTATTTACTATAAAAAATAAAAATAAAACTAAAAAATAGAGAGAATATATTTAATTTTGACTAGAACTATGTAATTTCAATCAAAATTATGTAATTCTGATTAGAATTACATAATTCTTATCAAAATTACAAAATTCCAATCTCTTTTTTTTTTTACTTTTACTTACAAAAAGACCCTAAAACAGTTTAAATTTTTCAATTAGGTCTTAAAACAAACATTACAATTAAGTCCTAAAAAACCAATTAAACTCTTCTTGAGAATGCATTCAAACTTTTGAGGTTTCAAACTTCAAGAGTTGAAGACCTATGTATAACATTTTCATCACACTCAATTATCCTGAAATTGGGTGCTTAAAGTTACCCCCTTTTGTCACTGTTTGTTTTAAAAATTTTGACAAAGCAATAAGTACACAATTTCTAAGTAAAGAGTTAGGATACTTACCTGTCATGTTACATAACTTTTTTTATAACACTAAATTGTGCACTGTTGCTTTTGTCATTCCTCAATGTAGGCTTTATATTGCTGCAATCTATAATTGCTAACAAGTTTTAAATAGCTACAACCCTTTTGTTGTCTACCATTGACACTGTAGTCTGTAACTAATCATGAATTTTAATTTTGTTATAATCTTTTCATTAATTATTGATGATTTTGATCAGTTGTAACCTTTCATTAATTGTTGGCTTTAATTGGTTATAACCCTCTTATTGCTCACCTTTTTATTTTGCAGTCTGTAACTGCTCTAGGCTTTTAATAAACTATAATCTCTTCCTTACTCACTGATGATTTTAATCAACTGTAACCCTTCTGTTGCTTGCTTTCGATGCTATAATCTATAATTTCTTGTAATTTTGATTAGTTGTAACCCTTTCATTGCTAGCCCTTGATGCTACAGTCCATAACTATACACGGTTTAGCTACAACCCTTTCATTACTCACCAATGATGCTGCAATCCATAATTTCTCATGATTAGTTGCAACCTTTGTATTGCTCATTAATGATGTTGCAATCCATAATTGTTGGCGATTAGCTACAACCCTTTCATTGCTCACTACTGGTACTGCAATCCATAATTGCTTGTGATTAGGTACAACCCTTTCATTGCTCGCCTATGATGTTGCAATCCATAATTGCTCATGATTAGCTATAACCCTTTTAATGCTCATCGATGATGCTAAAGTCCATAATTATTGCCTGATTTTAATTAACTACAACCCTTTCATTACTCACCTTTAATGTTGCAATCCATAATTTCTTACAAATCGCTTGCAATCCTTTTATTACTCACTAATGATGATGTAGTCCATAAGTGCTCATGATTAGCTACAATCTTTTCATTGCTTGTTGATGATTTTGATCAACTGTAACCATTTTGTTGCTTGGCCTTACTACTGCAGTCCATAACTACTCATGATTTTTATCTTTGGTTATTTGAGTTGAATGCTTTGAATTCTTTATGCTTACTGACTTTGAATTTTGTTGTGTTGACTGATTAGAATTTCTTTATTGACTAATTTCAATTTTGATATGTTAACCAACTCTATAAGTTTCTAGATTTGCAATTCCTATAGATTTGTTAAAGTTAGTTTCAATTATGGTGAATGTATAAAAGTACATTATAATATTGAAAATTTATAAGACAATTCATCACTTTTCCATAAGATAGCATGCACTTAATGAATCTCACTATTTTTTTTTCATGATTGTCATTTATTTGCCATTTACAAAGGTCAGAGGCATCGTTAACCATCTTATATAGAAAGCATATCTTTTACCAAGTGAAGAGCTTACTTCCACACCTACCTACTTTCAGAGAGAATTTGCTAAACAAAACTCATGGAATTTAAGTATAAACATATCAAATAATAAGTATCAAAATAGTGTTTGAATTTTTTTTGTGCTTTTCTTCCTTATCCGAGTATTCCCCTGCCTTTCTCATATTACTCATCATGGATACCATTGTAAAGGTCCTTTGGATACTTATACTATTACAGAGCATTAAAGTAGATGGAGCAGCTTTGACATGGGTCCGCTTTTAGTATTCCCCTACCTTTCTCGTATTACTCAGCGTGGATACTAGTAGAGGTTCATGTTGATACTCTTGCTTTTTTTTTAGCATTGGAGTAAATTATGCTTGCTCTTGCTTTAATTCTCCTCTTAGTATTCCCCCACCTTTCTTGTATTACTCAGCATGCATACCATTAAAGGATTTGTACTCGTACTCATTTCTAAGCATTATAGTAGATTATATGCATAATTTATCATTCGAAAGACTAAAATGATACTCTGAAATTCAAGCCATTTATGCTTCATATCCATAGATTTTATTTTTGTATTCTTCACCTTGCTTAGGTGCAAAGTAAGCATTAAATTGATTAGAGTTTATAAACTCTTAACACAAAGTTAATAATTAAACATCTGAATTCTATGAGGCCAACAAAGAAGAGCCATTATGATCAAAAGTAATGAGATAGGCCTTTCGCACATGATCTCATGAAGTTGATGATTTACTTTCTATTTATGGATTTTATTATTAGGATTATATAATCTAAGGAAATAGAGTTTTGTTACTTCATTTGATTATTTTGATGAGTGTTTGGTAGGTTGTTTGTGATACAAGGTGATACTCTGATAAATGATTAGCATTTGTGATCTTGCTCAATTTTACTAGTGTATCAGTTCCTTTCCCCTTCTTCATTCTCTTTTATTTTTTATGCACAAAAGACCATAAGTTAGTATGGTCTATTTGCAAGTAAAGAGATTTTTTCAAAATGTGATGTTATTGTTTTGCATCCTTCCCTTTTAATTATGATGATGATGTCTCTGATCACAAAGGTCATGATACCTTATCATTGAAGCTATGGCTTTATGCTGCATTTGTATTTCTGCCAGTCTATTAAGGCTATGGTAGAGGGCTTCATTCCACTTTTTAATATCTCCTATAAAAAAGGTTTAAGAGTTAGATATCTTATTTCATGATCAAATAATTTTTCAAAGTGCATTCATTTTAAGTTTTAAGTGCATTCTTCCCTTTTATAAGGATGACAAATGTATTACTGACATGTTGGACCTTCTTATCACTATATTCCATACCCCTACACTAGCCTAATTGTTGTGGAGAGATATTCCAAATGGTGCTCTAGATGAGGCTACAGAGATGGATGGTGAATATGAGGAGCTTGAATGTCCTATCTAGCCTCTTGAGGTCGCCAGGATGATGCTTTTACAAGTATCACTGTCAGTGATATTCCTTTACTGGATGGGCTTATGATTTATTAGGCTGTGAGGTATAAAGTCCTATTAAGTATCAGGTTCACCTTCATAGTATTACCCTTTTTCTGTTAGATGTGAACATTCTGACTACCTTTCTGCACTTTTACAACACTAATTTTGAATGTTAGTAGCAAATTATTTGATAATCCCACCTAGGCTCAAAGACTTTATTATACAAAGCAAGTATTTCACAACAAAGCAGTATGCAACTGTATGCATGTTATGTATGATGTGCGTGATCTTAATAGGTCTCATGTTTGGAATAGAGCCATGTTACTGATCTTGGAGTGTGAGAATGAGGTGCCTTATCAACAACCTGTGGGTTTGAGCAATGAATGCTTTATTATTGGTACTTCTGATGTCAAAGCTTTTAATATAGTTCATTAGACTAATGACCCGACTAGCAAGTGGTATCCATGGCTTTACATTGGAGCTTATGATTGACCCATGCACTGTTGAACTTTTCTTTTTGTTATTGCTTTAGTTATATGATAATTGATATATTTGTATACTTGTAGTTTACTTCTTTCTGCCCTGAGATCTCTTTTAATAACTTTAAAGCTTTAGTGTTGTATTTGCTACTTTGTCCTTAAGTTTCCCTAAAGTTAAATTTTCCCCTTAGCTTCATTTCAAATTGATTCTAGCAGTCCTTTTCTTCATGTGTGCAAGAGACTCAATTCATTCACTACTATTGTTGACCCTTTATCTTACTAACCCTATTAGTTGCAGTCTTATGTATTGGGGATGTAGAGGAGTGAGTGAACTGACTAAAGAGAATTCTTGATACTAAAATCACCTGAACTTGCTCTTATTATAAGTTAAAGTATGTAATCATTAACTTGTGTAATCACTTTGTTCTAGTTACGTGCTTCAACTTTCTTTTTTGCTCCACCACATCTCTACCATTAGTATGGTAATCTCTAATTCACTATCATTATTACTATTGATTTCAAGGGTTGTCCCTTAAGGCTAGATTTTTTGGACAATATAAAAGACCTATAGCTTCAAAGGATTCTCAAGCAGAACATAAGGCTTAATACTAATGCAATAATTAATGATAGTTACAAGACTAAGCCACTTAAATTATTTAGGTCCAAGAGGACACTAGATTTATAAACAAAATCACAAAGGGGTGTAAAAAGAGAAAACATAACTAAAATAGTGATCTAATATCTCTGATTTAGCTTTCATTATGTATTGTCTTTCCATTCAAATACTTATGCAGTAAGACAAAGATGAATATGTAGTATTTGAACAAAAATTTCATATTCAATTTTACTAATGCAGTAGGGCAAAAATGAGAACATTCATTATATCATATGATATAACTCCTATAATTAAATAGTCTTAAATTTTTTTCTCTCTAATTTTTATTTTACTGTTCTTTTCTTTTTCTTTTTTTTTTTGCTTTTTTTTTTCTTTCTCTTGTTTATCATTCTTTTTATTTTTGTCTTAAATTTCCTATCTTCATAAGTTACGTCATATGGTATATGAATGTTCTTTGAATTTTCATTTGTGCCCATACTGAATGAATCTAATTGAATTGAATTTATGTAAAACATGCAGATACTATCAATTTCTCAATGCATAGTACCATTAGGATGACAATACATAAGTAAGCATGATTAGAATTCATATTATCAATCACTAAAACAAAACAAGTTCTAAAGAAACTAAAATTTTATTTAAATAAGATAATAAGAAAATTTATTTCCTATTATAGATGCTAGGGATGTTAGGTCTCATAGTGGTTGTCCTTCATGCAATTGACATAATAACTATTCTTGCATATTCTTGCTAATTGTCTCTATGATTTCATCTTTTTAAACCTTAAATGTGCATTTTTATTTCTTATCTAGTGGCTTCTCATCATCAAACTCATCACCGCATTCTATAGGCATAATTGACTCAAAGGGTATGTTAAAAGAAGATGGTTTAGCATAAAACACCTTATAGTTGAACTTATCTGAAGGCTAACCCAATAAGTCTTCTGCTCTTTCCACAACTTTAAGGGCACTAGCAGATTTCTCATTGGTTTTAAAATCTAGGTCCTCAATGGATCTTAGCATTTCTTCCTCACTAACTTTTGAGTTAATCATCATGGTAGCTGGGGGTGGTACATTTTGGTAGTTTGGGAAAGGATTATTTTTGGTGCTTAGGTTTTCAGGGTCTATGATATTTCCAAAGTCTAAAAGGTTTTGGATTTCATGTTTGAGGCAGATGCAGTTATTTATGGAGTGCTGGAGGTTTTGATGGAGTTTATAGTGCTTGTTTAGGTTATAGCCTAAGGTGTTTAGGTTTGGTGGGTTTGAATTAGGTAAAGGTTGAAGTAAGCCCTTTTGCCTTATGAGCTCTAGGAATTTTGATAAAGGTTGGTTAAAGTTGGAGAATCTCTTGAGTTGTTGAATATCATGGACTCCTACAACTTGACTAGCATTTCCTTGCTGTATGCCCCCAGTTGGGTAGTTTCTTGCTCCAGTGCTTCTAGTAATCATCTTTCTCATTTTTAATCTCCTCGGCTTGCAACCCATCATTATAAAAGTTATATAAATGTCTTATGATTCATCATCTACAACCTCTCAACCAAGTTAGGTGACACATTTCAGACTATCATCCTAACCTGATCCTTCTCAGCCATTTTGTTCTTTATTAATCCTACCTTATTCATGAATCTAGTTAGAAAATCTAAAAATGATTCATTAGTTTTCTACTTAGTCAATTCTAAATCCCTATTAGACACTTCAAACCTAGTATTATGGTCATATTATTTCAAAATGGCAATATACAAACCTCTTTATTAAGCTTGGATAAACTTCTCTAACCCATGACACTAATTAGCAGCCATACCCTCTAAGGATAATACAAATAACATGGTAACTATAGACAAAGGAACCTCAGTGGTGCTCATAGTAGTTGTATTTTGACTAAGGTGGATCCTTAGGTCTCCAGTACCATTAAAATTTTATAGTTATGGCATCTTAAACTTATAAAGTAGCTTATCTTCCTCAAATTGCATCATATCATTAAAGTCAAATGGATATTTGATGCCTTGTCCTCTCATTAATTCCTCTATTTTGGACATCTTTTGAATCAGTGCTTTTATCTGCTGGGATTCCAACTCTTAAACTTGCTCAAGTGATCCTTTCTTGGCTTTCTCTACCAAAAGGTTCTCCACATCTTTATATTTTATTTCCACAACAGGCACATTCCTTGTAGCATTCAATGGTTGCCTCTAGTATTGTCA
The DNA here is from genome assembly GCA_947683625.1 of Mallotus nudiflorus. Lineage (NCBI taxonomy): Eukaryota > Viridiplantae > Streptophyta > Magnoliopsida > Malpighiales > Euphorbiaceae > Mallotus > Mallotus nudiflorus. Next base: position 344,137 of record CANTUR010000738.1, read on the forward strand.
TTATTAGTAAGTGGTGCACCCACAATAGGTGGATTAGCTATAACTAGAGGTGCAATAGCCAGTGGTGGGATTAATCTAGCTAGAGCTTTTCTTAGTTCATCCTGCATCATTACTCTCTTATCATCCATCAAAGCTCTTTTAATGACTTCCAAGGTTTAGTTTCCTCCTTGTTGTTGTTCCATCTCTTTTTTTTTTGTATTGGTGTAGCTTCTAGGTAAAGAGGGTTGATAGGGGTCTTTTCCAAACTTGGAAGGATCTCTTTAGCTATTGATTTTGGACTTAAATCAGTTGTCACTAATCTGCCACTACTTTATTTCCAAACATAAGAAGACCCAAATGAATCTATGATGGCTATAAAAGAAAGTGTTAGTATAATGCATGAAATGCATGTATGCATGATGCACACGCTATGCAACAAGTAATAAGTAATAATCAAATATACAAGTCAAGCCTATATACATCCTTCTAACCATATTCCTCCTACAGATGTATTCAATGGCAAGTCTGTTTCCCTAGGATTTTTTGTCTTGGCCTTAATATCAATAGGGGATACCAAGAACCAACGTGCATGACAAATCTCTCAAAGCAGTAAAAGCATATAAATAATATTTTTAGGTATAAAAGATTAGTCTAATCTTTATTAATCCAAATGGGCTTCTAAAGTGTGGGCTTGGGCCTTTATAGATAGAAATACCTTATGGCAATAAACACAAGTAATTTGGGTAACCCTAAGGGAAGTTATTAAGCCACTACATAAGCTGAGTCTAGTGAAAAAGGTCAACGTTCCCTTAGCAAGAAGCCCTCCTTTAATATTTGAGTTACAAGCCAAGGTCAGAGGGGCCTAGAATCCTTTGTAAACTTAAGAGAAGACTACCCCCTTTTAGGACTTGGGTTACAGACTCTAGTAAGATGAGCTCAGTAATCTCTCTTTAACTGATTTAAGGCTAAGAGTGATGGTTAGCCAGTTTATAATCCTATAAAGCTAGTGGAATGATGGAACCATAAACCAATGCCATTAGTTAATTAGGACATGTAGAATGAATATAATAATAAAATAATAATTAATAAAATGATTCTAAAAAACACAAGTAGAATCAATATCTCTTATCTCTAGTGGAGTTGCCACTATAGACAGCAGGGTTTAGCGTGTGCCTAAGATTTTAGCAACCATAACATCATTTGAGCTCAGGGCTCTAGAAAACACACTAAGCATTGTCACAAAGACATGGCGTGGTGTTGAGGAGTTTCCACCCAAGGTAATAACTGGGACAAATAAAAAATGGTAGTACTCGATTCCCTAAAAGAAAGTCAGCAATACAACCAGGATATTCTATGTACGAAATACTAACTTCTTTCAATCTTGTGTTCTTTTAGAATTACTTTATGAATTACTATCTTACCCTATATTTACATGCAATTTCATATAAACCCTTACTAAAACAATTAACTTCAGGCAAACTAGTAATGAAAAATACATGTAAACAACGCACTCATTTAAGCTCATAATCCCTAAGTTAGTCTGATCTACATTGATTTTAATTAAACGGGATAAATCTACATGTTTTAATTTACAAGCGAGCCTAAAGACTAATGGGCTTAAATCCTATTCAATTATAAAATATTTAAATTAGTGGGCCTAGTTCTACATATTTTAATTCTAAGATGATCTTAAATCTACAAGTTATGAAAAAGGCTTAAATTTAATTAGCTAAATCTAAATTAATTTTAATTATCCTAGGTGAGCTTTTGTCTAAATTAACTAAATGAGCCTAAGTTATCTCTATCCTAAATCTAATTAGTTATGGGCCAAATATGCATTTTAATTAATTAAACCTAAAAAGACCTAAATATATCTAAATGGGTTAAAGCATAACATGGGCTTAAGGCCCAAAACATATAAACATGAACAAACAAACCCGAAAATAATAACAAATAAATATCAAAACAATCAAATAAAGGATCAAATAATTAATCAAATTTATTTCTTCTAAAAATCCGAATTTCATTAAAGTGACCATAAACAACAAATAAATAAAATAATTAACAAGCAATCATAATTCTATCCACTTAAATCTAATTCAATTTTAATTAAAACATACCTTAACTATTTCTGTAGCCATTAATTTAATCAATTACCTAATAAAAAAATCCTAATTTTACTAACCAATTAGTTAAAATAAAAACACACAATCACACATATGATTTTATTATTCCCACTATTAGAGCTATTGCAATGAGATATAGAAAGTAATAAGAAAAAATTAATACAATCCAAAAAAACTAAATGCAACATAAAATAAACAAAATAATAATAAACAAATAAATAAAAGGATCCTAGAAACTATATTTGGCTATAAAATTCACTGCATGGGATTTCATAGATCTTCATGGATTTTATTCTTTAAGTAAACTCATCACATGATCCTCTCCATAATCACCAACACAAAAGAATAACAATGATTAGTGAACAAAATAATGATAAGAATTAAGTAAAGCTAAAATTCAATAAAAGCAAAATAATAAAAAAGGAAATAAGAAAATAGATAATTGTGATGCAGTATTTGTTGGCTCCTCATACTAGTAAAAAATCATTGTTGCTTGTTAAATATATCTCCAAAAACTTGTTATTCTTCGTCTTAAAAGTCCATTGCTCCTTGATAAAAAAATCACAGAGAAATATCTTTGCAGAAAAAAAAACCAAGAGAGAGTTGTTCAAAAAGTCCAAAAAGTGAGCTCCAAAAGTGAGGTCCCGCCCTCCAAGAGAGCTCAAGCTGGGCTTTATAAGGAAAAACCCTAGCTAAAAATGTATCCTACTATGACTTGCATTTCTCAAAGTTTTGATTTTAAAAGGACTTTAATTTCTTGAAAATTTAGATAAATATAATTTGACCAATCAAAATTCAGGAAACCAATTTCATTTACTATAAAAAATAAAAATAAAATTAAAAAACAAATGGAACATGTTTAATTCCAACCAAAATTGACTAATTCTTTTTAGAATTATGGAATTCTGATCAAAATTATAGAATTTCAATCTCTTTTTTTAACTTTTACTTATAAAAAGACCCCTAAAAGAATTTAAAATTTTCAATTAGGTCCTAAAATAAACATTACAATTAAGTCCTAAAAAAACCAATTAAACTCTTCTTGAAAATGCATTCAAACTTTTAAAGTTTCAAACATCAAGTGTTGAAGACCTATTTATAATATTTTCATCATTGGATTCCTTTGCCACATCCACACTCAACTATCTTGAAATTGGGTGCTTATAATGGTATAATGAGAAATAGTTAAAAAGTAGATGCGATCCCCCGAACTCGATAATCTCTACTGGGGATAATACTCGCTAAGTGACCTAATGTTATCCCTTTCTTTTTCCGATTTTCTAAAAATCATGTGGTAACTCCATAAAATTGAAAGTGTCTCATTCCCCCTGAGACCAATCATTTTTCCTTATTCAGTAAAGTTACCATGTCCCTCAAAAATGGAAAGACCCGCTGCATTGTCCAATAAATAAACAATAAGCCTTAAAGAAAAAAAAGGTATGGTAGCTCACAAATGACATACCATCTTTAGACCAATGGCCAAACAGAGATCACCAATAGAGCTTTAAAATAAATTTTAAAGAAAAAAATAGGAAATTCGACGAAGGATTGGTCAGCAAAATTTGATGATGCTTTGTAGGCCTACCAAACAGCTTTGAAAATAGCAATAGCTTATCTCTATATTGCTTGGTGTATGGGAAAGCCTACCACTTACTAGTTGAGCTAGAGCATAAGGTATATTAGGCAACCAAAGATTTGAATTTTGATATGAATGTAGCTAGGAAGAAAAGATTATTGCAGCTCCATGAACTTGATGAACTTTGATACTTAGCATATGAAAATGCCAAATTGTACAAAGAAAGAAGTTAACATTGGCATGATAAGAAGATTGTCCTTAAATCTTTTAAAAAGGGTGATTTATTTCTTTTGTTCAACTTAAGATTACACTTGTTTCTATGACAATTAAAGTCTACATGGAGCGGACTCTTCAAGATAGTGCAAGTGTTTAAATATGGTGCTCTTACATTAGAGAATGCATTAAGAGAGTAATTCAAGGTCAGTGGCCAAATATGCAAATAATACCAAGATGGGATGATAATGAAGGATGAGGATGCACTTCCTCTCCATCTCACTAAGTGAAGATATCCTTGAAAAGTCAAGCTATAAGCTATAAATTTAGCATGCTTATACTTTAATTCTTAATTTTTAAAATATTTACTGCTTGTATAGTGTTTATTTTATTTATTTTGGATTTCTATCTTCATTTAGTAATTGAATTGATAATTTATTAAGTTTTTATAGAATTTGTGCTCTTAGATACAAAGTGTTTAAAGCTAATGTGAAGTTTTGGCATTTTTCAATGTATGGGAAAATCCGTGATCGGTACAATCCCCATGATCGCTTAATTAGATTTCTAAAAACATTCATGATTACATTAAAGCTTGTGATTACTAATCTGTAGCCTTTTCCAAGCTCAACCTCTTATTTCAATCACAATTTTATATGTGATCGCATCTTCCCTATTTTACACCTTCTAAATCCCTTTATTATAATCATGTGAAAACCATGCTCACGTATCTCTCAATCCTTCTCAAAGCCTTTTTTGTTGCCACATATCTAAATGGGATTGAAAATTTTAAATACCTAAACTCTTAAGTTATAATTGTGCCCTTTATGTGATCATGGTTGGTTACTAGATGAAAAGGCAGCATTAACTCCACCACTTCCCATTTTCAAAAACTTTCCTCTATTTTCTCTCAATTACCTATTTTCTCTCTACCAACTACTAAACCCTAGCTACTTAATCACATCCTCACTACTTTATACTTTTTCTACTCATTATATAATCACCATCAATCTCACCTATCACCAGACATCCTCACTTGAAGGCCACTCATTGTTGTCCATTGAGAGAGGGCAAAGAGCTTAGGAGAAAGGGTGATTAACTCGAGAAGGAGAGCACCCCATCATCGTTGCCTTCACCAAGTTGGCAAGCATTGATTTCTCTAGTCAACATAATCCTCTATTTCCTTTTTTTATATGATAAAGGAAAAAGGCATGTTTCTCTTGCCCGTTGAAAAATTTTTACATGCAAACATTTTGATTCTACATTGTTGTAGCAATTAGGACTATAAGGTACATTAGAATCTCTATGCAATAAATTAGGATGGAAAAATTTATGACTTTGCACCATGACACATATAAAGAACCCACACTTAAGTTTTTCACTACCTTGCAACTTATGAACTTCAACAACTCTACCTTTACTTGTCATTTCTTTAGAAACCTATATGATATAGAATATGATATAAAGTTTCAAGTTTTAAGGTTTCCAAAGGAAGAATTGATAGTGGGACACATTGATCCCACTCAATTTTGGAGAATCCTTTTTGGATCACCTTACTATCTGAGAGGTGGAACTCTTCCAAACGGCATAATTAAAGACCATTGTTACTTCATTTTGCACCATTTCATGAGTTTTGCAACTTTTAGTAATAATGAAACAACTTGAGTCTTTAGGCAAGAGTTGGTTCTCTTATGGGGGTTACAGAACAAAACTCCAATCTCCACCATACACTTCATTTTTCAATAATTAATGCATGTGAGCACAAGTTCTAAAGTGAGGATTTCCATTGGTTATATAGTCACGACACTTGCTTTGTATTTTTATACGTTTGACCCCTACACACACACCCATGGCTTTTATTCCATCCGATTAAATTAATTGCAATTTTCTTTCTCATACTGAGGTGATTACCAAGGATTTGGAGCTCCACCAATAATTAATACCAACATATTATTAGACAAGAAAATCCAGGGGGCCAATCGAAGAGTTCATCCCCATTCCAAAAGAGCTTCATAAGAACATCTGAGATGACCCAATATAACAAGATGATCCTTGACAAGCCGATGATGGATGGAAACAAAAAGTGATGGTTAAATTGAAGAAAATGTAGAAAAATCAAATAAAAAGATTAAAAAAATGGTTAGGAATGGAATTGAAGCAAATTAAATGCATGCTAAAAGAATTCATTGAAGTTATTTTTGAACAAGCATCATCAACTTCGGAACAATCACCTTTGACCTCTCCTCCACAAAGGGAGTAAACTCTTTTCCCTCCCTTTTATTTTTATTTTTAAATTTTATTTTTAATTTCTATTTTTCTTTTACATGCATTTCATGTTTATAATTTTTGTATGTGAAAATTTTATGTTCTATGATTTTTGTTATGTTTATGCATTGTATATATTAGATTTTTGCATTTAGGAAACCTCCACACATTGAGGACAATGTGCGATTCAAGTATAAGGGGGAATCATTTTTGTGATTCAAGTATAATATATCATGTGTATATTTTAAGTATATCATGCATTGCATATTGTAGTTATGTAATTTGGCCCAAAACTTTAGAATTTTGATGCTTAACACTTGGAATTTTTGTAAGCTATCTTTATGGTGAACATTGTGTATATTTATGATATTGTTGAGTTTATGTGTTTAATCTTTTATTAATAGTTAGTTTAATGTCTTTGAAACTTGGCTGAGATTTTGAGTTAAGAATTTTTTATCCTTTGGCCCAAAACTTTTCTTAATGCATGTTGCTTGCTTGCTTGATCAAGAATTTGAATTATTATTTTAGGAATTAGAATTGTGAATGAGTCAAACTCCTTTTTAAGGTCTTCTTAGTTGTATGCAAAATTAATTATAAAAGTACTCTTTCCCATTTCTAAAAAAATAAATTAATAAATTGTGCTTAGGAACATGAATTCCATCTACTCCAATGCTCTTGCAAAAGAGTACGAGTATTCAAAGAACCCTCTTAAGGTGTTCATGTTGAGTAGTTCAGAAAAGATGGGGAACTATCCAGAGGGGGAAGAAAAAGCATAAAATAAAATAAAAAAATAAGAGTTGATTTCTACATGCCAAATTAGAACTACCTTAGAGAAAATTGCATTGTATATTGGATGAAATTTGAGTTATACACTTTATATTCATTGCACTGATAGTTTTTGTTTTTGAGTTTGCTTAAAGACAAACAAAGATTCAAGTGGGGAGGTATTTGTTGGTGTTAAGTTACATATAGATGTAGGACTTAATATTGCATGCGTTTATACATTTTAATTAGTATTTAGTATAGTAGAGCATATAAAAATAGATATTGTTGAGTTTTTGTTTATTTTTGATAGGGAAAGGATTTAAGAGGTGATTTGGTGATAAAAGGAGCAAAAAGAGGAAGAAAAGAGTAGAGTAATAGTAGAACATCTTATTTTTGCAATCACAATTGGATGCGCAATCATGGGAATACCTAAATGCTAGCCCCAAAAGGCCCATTTACATGAGGGCGGTTTGTGTGCAATTACGGATAAGACATTTTCAACATAAAACATGTTGATTTGTACTAATTTAAGGAAAAAAAATCAAAGGGAGGTGAAAGAACACATTCTGGAAGAAGGCTAAAAAGAATAAAAGACATGAATTACTTAGGGAGGAGGACACATTCTAAACATCCACTCTCATACACATAAGGAGGAACAAACAATAGAAGTAAGGAGAAGAAGAAGAAGAAAGAGGAGAAATAAACGCTAATATGAGGAGACCCATTGGAAGATTCAAACTTCTTGGATAACATTTCTTGCTCTCTTTTTAATTCTATTCTCTTATTTTTATTTATGAATATTGAATGATGGTTTATTTAGCCATATGTGGCAAAGTTCTTGAACGTTGTTGGGATTTTGAGACCCATGGGATTTAATATTAATTTGATGTTTATTATTACTTCTTAAATGCATATTGTGTTTGTTGATTTGATTGACTATTATATTGTGGCAAGATATAACTTTAGTTTAGATCTATGCAATAAGAATTGGTGGATCTAATAGACCTACAAACACATGTTAGATGGATTAAATGTCTTAAGAAACTTAATCAGATCTAATTCTCTTATGGGTTTTGTGTAATGCATCTCATTTGATTGTTGCTTGTGGATTTGAGTAGATACTTAAGAAAGAGTACTCAATGTTCATTGAAAAACTTGAGATATGCATACAGAAGTTGATAGATTACATCAAGTTAACTTAACAAAAATGTGGTGCTTAATCTGCTAACAACATGTCTCTTTCATTAATTGTTTCCTTACTTATTTTAATTACCGATAGCTATATTTATATCCTTTAGTTTTTTTTTTAATAGTTTATTTGCTTTAACCAACTCAATATTGTTAGCTCCAAACATATACAGTTAAGATTAATAGGTGTTTATTCTATTTACTTCTATATTACTTGTCGACCTGTGCACTTACGATGAATGAATCAACCAACATGTATGCTTTGATACCAAACGTCACAGGCCCTTAAAAAGCTTCACAAAAAGGATCGTGGGACACTTTTTTAGAAAATCTTCTAGTAAGCCAACCACGAGGACAGATAAATAATTTTATTGCATAAAAAGAATAAATTACCATGAGGGTCATAATATATGAGGCAAAACATTAGGCCACATAGGTATAAACATAGCAATGGGAACAAGTTTAATTATAATATACACGAGGCACAATGGATGAGTATAATGGGGGCTACTTCTATTATTCATCAAAAACATGATTACAGTGATTCAAGTCAATGTGCATCCAAATGAATAGGCAGAGAGGACCTATAAGAGAGAAGGGTATGCACATACCTTAGATCACAACTAGATCCTCAATGAATGCCCTTTGATCACTAATCACTCCCCCTATAAGGAGCACAATAAGAGTTGATAGGAGTAAATACTAAAATGTTCCACCCATCACATTTCCTAAAATTGCATAAATGAAATAAAATATAAAAAGTTTAAAATGCTCCTAAAACCCAAAGGTGATTTTGACAAACATTTTCCAAAAGAAAAAGCCTGTCCTTCTCTATGGATTGTCTGACATTACCCATGTATGCAAATAAAGAAGGATAGTATTGTAATCTCACGTAAACGAAACAAAAAGTATATAGCTATTAAATCACTGAACCCCATTCACTCTCATCCATTATTTAATAAGCTTCCCTTCATTCAGAGAAAAGAGTTATCCGAAAACCAACAAATAGAGGTAAATTAAGAATGAGGAGTGTCTCTATATCATTTGTATCGATGAGCTTCATGCTGATGCTGATGTTGATGACCATCACAAACAATTGTAAAGCAAGCTTTATCCCATCTGGATCCATAGCCGCCGACAACATAGAGTTAGAGTTTTTAATGGATTCAGCGATTTTCAGAATGCTTGCTGCTGACGGCGTACCACCGGTCCTTGACCCTTCAAAACTACCCAGACAATGCGGTGAGCGTGGTCAACGCTACTGCACCGCATCTCGTCAAAACCTTAAGCAGGAACCGTGCAATCCATACAAGCGCACCTGTTGATTTGTCTCTGTTCTATGTCTGGCTGCTCACTTGTGGCTACAACGTCATTTGTCAGATTCAGATCAGATCTTTCTCATTCTGTGGTTCAAAATTCAATAAACGAAGTATGAAGACCAGAATTGTATTGATGAAATTAAAATGTATGTTTCTGCGTGTCTTTCGTTGTATATTTTCGGAGTTATAAATTTGTCAGTCATCACTGAGTTGCTCTATCTTGTTATCTATTATCTAATCTCAATGTTCTATATTTGTATTCCTTGTATGCTTTGTCTACTTATTTTCATTCTGCCACTACAATTTTCTTTTAAAAAAAAAAAAGCAATATTATTTGATTTTTTTTTTCATTTAAACATAAGCAAATTTATTAAAATTATAATTTTCACATCCTTTCTGTTACCATTTTTTTCAGATATTTCATATCCAGTTTAAAATATACAACATCTACAATTGATTTATTATATTTTAGTTCATCAAATATAAAATATGTAAATATATGCATATTCAATAATTATTTCTAAAAAGAATTCTCGGATGCTAACTTTGTCCATAATGTAGTTTTTTTTTGGAGGGATGGTAAAATTAAAAAATAAAAAATAAAAGTTGCACATTGTCTAGTTACAATTATTGAGATGAGATGGAACCCAATATATTAGCAGGAGAAAAATTTTACAAAATTTAGCTCTTGATTTTAGAAAAGTAATATATTTATTATTTTAAATTAAGATAAATAATAAAATTTATAAAAAGTTAACTTAACTGTTTGTATTAAATTTTCTTAAAAATTATTTTAAAATTTATTTTTTAATAAATAATTTTACAAATAAAAAGCTAAAAGTAAATCCGTAGAGTAGATTATTTATTAAAGCATATTTTATTTAATTATTTTAAAAAATAAATAAAATAAACCAATTAAATATACTTATTAACTAAAAACATCTCCAATGGTACTCTTTAAAATAATAAACATATTATAAGTAATAACGAGAATTTTAAGGAATTTTTCAACATAAAGAGCAAATAATTTTATTTAAGTTCATTGTGCTTTTTATATTTTATTCTTCATTTTATTTTATTTTATAAGTATTTAATATTAAATTTTGAATGTTATAGGAAGAAAAAAAAATTTAAGTAATAAAAAAAACCAATAGAAAAAAAAGAATATGTATGAAAAATAAAAATGTATTAATTTACCTTTTATATAGAAAGCAAATTTTAGCTCTCTACATGTAATTTTATTTTCTAGCATCACTTTTTATAATAAAGAGTTTAGGTTATAATAGCAACTTTAATGTAGGCAAATTATTCCCATAATTGAATACTTTGGGCACTTCAATTTCTGATATATGAACACGTAGGCGATCAGAATAAACTGTTTATATAAAACGCCTTCCTCGTGATTTCTCGTTGCAGAAACTCTACCTGCTGCCTTCAAGTTCTCTGTTTTGTGACAGATCACATCTGATCAAAAGAAAGATAGTCCAAAAAGCAAAAGGCTAGGATAGTAGTTGCTTTGCTTTGCTTTACATATTTGTATATTAGCTCTTTACAATGTAACCATCAACAAAACAAAGCCATCACGATTCTTGAGGATTTGCCATAATCTCTATCAACATCTTACCTGATGTTAAATCTGCCCCACAGGAACTTGAATAAGTGGACTGCCCTTAGATCATTTGGCAAAGACCTATATGCAAAAATACCAAAAAATAAACCCATGAGCGTGGGTTAAGAAGGTGGTTTATTAGCCAGTTTTTTGTTCACTCCTGCCCTGTCACTGAAAAACCTGAAAATCCCATTATTAGAAGATACAGCTTTCTGCCAAAATGTTGGACATGAATGAGTTAAATATCTACTACTGTTACCACTCCCATGTAGAGAAATATCCTCTGCTTCGTTTTCAGACCCACTGCTTGCTGTTCCCTGCTCTGCAGCAAAATCAGCACATTCCTGCAGCTTCAATGCAAGATCAAGTTTCTTTAATACATGTGATACTGTTGGCCGTTCATCCCTGAGATCACGCAGACATCTTACTTCGATCTTTGAATATACCTTCAAACATTCTGGCGCAATTTCACGAATCAAATTGGGATCAGTGATTTGATCAAGTGTACCTTCTTTAAAATGTTGTCTAACCCACATATCCCAGCAATGTTTACCTTCTTTAAAATGTTGTCTAGCCCACATATCCCAGCAATGTTTTTTGTCACGATCCAAACCGGAAGTCATGACTGGCGATAGGAAAAGAGAATTCTTTTGAATCCGGAACATATAGTAAGTCTTAAAAAATAAAACACATGCAATAAAAAAATAAAAATATATCATAATTAAAATTTAAATCGATATAAAAATAAATACTTAAATGTCATATCATAATAAAATATTTATACAGTATTCTCATACAAATCTCAAAAACCAAAACAACACACTACTGATACAATACACTACTACTGTAGTCACTAGGGTACAATAAGAGTTCAGATAATAAAATAAGATAACCTAGCCAGGGCTGAAGAAGACAGACAAAGAGGTCTACTACTGAGGTTTGACGAATAATTTCTTGAAAAAAATATTAAGGGGAGTCAGACCTCACTGAGTGAATTATTATAATATATATACATGCAACCTAAAGTCATATACAGTCAAGCACCAGTATAATAATATACGTATACATGCATTTCACATAAAATGCTAAAATCCACTTTATATATAATAAATGCAAAAAATGTTTGTTTAAGTGAATGATCAAATAGAACCATAAATATTCGCAACCTCAATCATAAAACTCACTAGCCATACAGGTTTACTTAATTCTAAAGTAATTTTCTTATTCCATTTTGGACAGTAAACTAGTCCGGAGACATTAAGTCAACTAAACTCTTACAATTTCACTGTCAGTGTGATTGGTCCCGAGACAATAGGTCAACCAAGCTCCCATAATCACATTGTTCATTCATATCAATTCTCAATAATCAATTAATCAAATGTCACCTCAAATTATTTCATAAACTCAACCCTAAAATTTATTGCACTAGTACGTACGCAGTCATAGTGTAGCATATTAGGTAGCATGTTCTATATCCTTCAATAAAAGCGTATATTTATGGAAAAATAATAAAATGCAGAATTAAAATATAATGGCATCCAATATGGAAGAATATACCATAAATATACCGAACATAAACTAAAAAATATTCCAATATATATGCCACATATATAACAAAATATACAAAAAATATACCAAATGCATATTAAGAATATATTAGATATATACGTCGCACATATATCGAAATATACCAAAAATATACTGAAAGTATACTAAACATACACTAAATCGTTTAATAAAACAATTCATATTTAAATATATATTAAAAACATGAATGTTCATCATCATGTATCCTATATGCAATACATATATAAAATAATAACTCATAAGTTTGCAATCCATGAGATGAACTCTACGGGCCTAGTCCAATAGGCCTCGGTCTCAATGGAACTAGAAAAATAAATACTAATAACAAATATTAGAATCAAATTCCTAATTCATACTTCTAATAATTCTAAAGGACGACTTTATCTAAGAATCAAAACTCATGATCGTCCCAATGTCACGTTTTATGAGAATTCCACCGAAAAATTGGTAAAATCTCCTTTATAAAACGGACATCTCTCTAGTAAAAGTAGAGTCGACCCTACAAACAAACACACTTCTAATCACCAAAAGCTCAACATATGGGGTTGGGACCCCAAACTACACAAATTCTCAGTCGATGTTCACAATTCACAATAAAATCAATATTTAATAATAATATAATTAAATAATTAAAAATCCATAATCATCGATAATAACCCACAATATAATATATTTAAACATAAAAAACATTAAATATAATATTTTCACATTAACTAAATAAAATCTCAAATAAACTATATAATATTAATAAAAATTCAAATTTTCAATTATTTGAAATAAAATAGTAAAATAGACAATTAATTATTTAAACTATCCAAATATATATTAAAAATAGTTAAAAATTCATTTAATCACAAATAAATTTATTATTTGAATATATTTTCAAAAATTATTATTAATTAGTTAAAAATAGTAAATAATTCGTAAAAATTATTTTAATGTCATTTATTATTCCAAAATTATTTAAAACATATAATTTAACTATAATTTAGATAAAATTACATAATTTATCCATAAATCAAAAATCACATAATACTAAATATTATTCAAAAATTAATCAAAATTACTAAAAATTATTTTCTCACTTCTAAATTTAATAACTTAAATTAACTATACTAATTAACCTAATTTTCCACAATAAACATATAAAACACATAATTAATAAAAACTCATTTTAATTATCAAAATACAATAATTATACATAAATAAAATAAATTCAGAAAAAAATAAACTAAAAATATATTTGAGAAGCTTAAGATGCATATAACAACATTTCCAAAAGAAATAATCAAGAAACATTCAAACCCAAGCTAAAAAAAATAAAAACCCTAAATGACATAAACTAAAACTTAGAGATTTCTAATTAATCGGACATCGTAGAGTTGAAATGAGTTGAGAATCGAGAAGTACGCGTCGAGAGGAGTCTAACAAGTCTAAAAACTCAAGCTAAAAGTGACCAGATTCTCACCGAAGTACTGTAGCTACCACTTGGCTTCTCACAGTTTTCAGCAACTAGAGCTTCCTGGCAGCAACAGGAAGGAAGAGAGGAAGGTGGGGCAAGCTTAGGTGGTGGTTAGGTGGCATTGGAGGGCTCTATCAGCTACTGCTGCGTCGGAAATGGAGGGAGCAATAGGTGGAAGAAGAAGAAGAAGAAGAAGAAAGAGAAGAGGAGAAAAAGAAAAGAAAAGTGGGGAAGGTAAGCTTGACCTGAATTTTTTAGCTTATATCCTTTATATATATATACACACACACACACACAAAACACATGCACAATAATACACTAATAATAATAATAATGATAATAACAACAAATAATTATACTAACAATAATAAATAAAAATAAAAATACTAAGACATGTATAAAAAAATACTAATAATAATAATAACAATAACAAATAATAATAATGATAATAACTATAATATTTTTAAATAATAAACCTTCAAAATAAATTTCTTTACACGTAATAAAATATTTAACGTAAAATAAATGAATATTATTCACAAATAATGATAATATATAAATAATATTTAAAATATTATTAACACTACATATCTCAAAATAATTTTTAATAATTTAAAATATCAGGTCATTACAATCTTCCCCCTTGCAAAAATTTTTCCTCGAATTTCAATAAAAGAACAGATAGCAAGAAATTCATTGAGGAAAAAGGTAAGGTTAGGCCACTCGCATCTCAACTTCTGTCTCCCAAGTGTGCTCCTCCACGTTGTTGCTCCACCACAACACCTTAACCATTAGGATCTACTTCGCATGCAACTGATGAACTTGATAATCCACTATCGCAACTGGTTCCTCCTTATATGTCGGATTTTCATTCACTTCTACACTATCAGGCTACAACACATGTGAAGGGTTTGAAATATACTTCCTCAGCATCAAGATATGGAACACTGGATGCACTTGAGACAGATTCAGAGGCAACGCCAATCGATATACAACCATGCCCGCTCTCTTTAGAATCTCAAACCTAATATACCTTAGTGCTAATTTTCCCTTCTTGCCAAATCTCATCACACCCTTCATTAGAGACACCTTTAGAAACACATAATCTCCAACCTGAAACTCCACATCTCTACACCTCATATCCCCATAGCTCTTCTGTCTGCTAGCTACAGTCTCTAATCTCCTTCTGATCACAGTGACCTTCTCCACAGCATCCTGAACAATCTCAGGTCCAATCAATGAGCTCTCTCCAACCTCATCCTAGCACGGAGGAGATATACACTTCCTTCCATACAAAGCCTCATACAGTGCCATCCTAATACTGCTATGGTAGCTGTTATTATATGCAAACTCCATAAGTGAAAAATGTTCATCCTAGCTACATCCAAGATCCTATACACACATTCTCAATATATCTTCAAGTGTCTGATCATCCTCTAAGATTGACCATCTGTATGAGGGTGAAAAATAGCACTGAAATCAAGCCTAGTGCCTATTGCTTCCTACAACTTTTACTAAAATCAAGAGGTAAACACTGAACCTCTATCAGATATAATGGACACAGGTACTCCATGAAGGCACACAATATGCTTAACATACAGCTTAGCTATAGAATAAGTGGCTTTAACATGTAAGAAATGAACAAACTTAGTTAACATGTCTATAATCACCTAGATGGAATCATATCCATCCTTTGAATGAGGTAACCCAACCATAAAATCTATAGCAATTCTCTCCCACTTCCACTTATGGATAGGAAGAGGCTGAAGCTTCCTAGAAGGCTTTTGATGCTCAGCTTTCACTTGTTGACAAGTTAAGCACTTAGAAACATAATAAGCTACATCCTTCTTTAATCCATCCCACCAATACAAATATGGGATGCTATGGTACATCTTAGTAACACTTGGATGTACGTTGTAAGTTGTAGAATGCACTTCCTCAAGGATCTCCTCTCTCAAATTATCCATATCAAGAATGCATAATCTACCATTGATCCATAAAACACCTTCATTATCAAGTGTGAAATTAGTAAACTTCCTTACATGAACATTCTCCACAAGCTTTGCTCAAATAGAATCTCGTCCCTAAGCTGCCTTGATCCTATCTCTCAATATTGATTGAACTCTAAACTGAGTTAGTAGTCCACTTGATCTGCTAATCTTTATCATCATACCTTGATCCACTAACTCATGCAACTCTTGGTTCAACGGTCTCCTCTCCACACTAATATGAGCAAGACTACCTAAGGACTTCATACTCAAGGCATTTGCTACCACAATAGTGTTTCCTGAATGATAAAGAATCTCATAATCATAAATCCTTCAGGAGTTCCAACCATCTCCTCTGCCTCAAGTTCAAATCTCTCCACTGGAAAATGTACTTTAGGCTCTTATGATTTATGAAAATCTCATAAGTCACCCCGTACAGATAATGTCTCCAAATCTTGAGAGCAAAGATCACTGTAGCCATCATTAATGATAATTGGCATGTTACTATTAAAATTTACACTCTTTAGTCTTTTTTCAATTTAATAACATTTCACTTTAGTTGCATGATTTTCCATTTTCTGCATAATAATTAATAAATTTAGCATTTAGATAATATTAGAACATTTAAATGTAATATAGATATAATCATGCATTAATTAAATAAATTAGGAGTTCTATATTCTCTGTCTAATTTTTGTATTCTTCTCACTGAGTTTTTGTTTTATCTGTAGAAATTAAATGCGTGAAGAAAAGTCATAAATTCAAAAAAGTTAGAGAAAGGAACACGGTCGTGCTAACATTTGGGAAGGAATGAGCACGACTGTGTAAGCTAGGGCATGTCCGTGCCATTTCATAAGAGAAAAAGAGCACAACTGTGTAAGCTAGAGCATGGCAGTGCCAAATCCAAGGCTAAAAATGGCACGACTATGCACTCATCAACATGGTCATGCCATATTGAAGAGCAAAAATGGAATAGTCATGCCTTAACTCACATGACCATGCCATAATTTCTAAAGTTAAGGACACACCCGTGCCCCCATCAATACGGTCATGAAAAGAACGTCATATGAATATGCATGACTGTGCAAGTCCAACTATGCTTGTACATTTAAGGAATTTCAACTCGGACGCATGCATCACACATAACCCTAATTTTGAGGATATAAGACATCATAAACTCATGGAAAAGGGGAGCAGGCAGCAAGGATGAACAGAGGCAGGAGAGTAAAATAGAGAGACAAAAAAAATAGAGGATTGAAGAAATAGAGATGAGAAACAGAGACTATTTCTCGAGACTTCTTATGATATTCATTTATTCCTGTCTTTAATAATTTACATTATGTGTAACTAAGCTCCTTTAGAGTTTGGATTCATGTAGCTAGGATTACTGCTTATCTGAATATTGTTTTATTGCAATTAATTATCATCGGTCAATTTTTTAGGTTTTGCTTCATTAATCTTGTGTTTAATTTAGGTATGATTAAATGCATGCTTGTGGATAAATCTATGAAAATGAAAGTTGCATGATTTATTAGCTCATAAAACCTATGAATCTAGGGATCCTTGATCACGAAAGTAGAAAAGACCTTAGGGGATTAATAGACTATTGAGGAACTTAATAAACCTAAGTAAATTCATTAGACCATGAGAATAGGCTATGTTTGCTTTAGGTATGCCTGAGTGACTTTAAAAGAAGGCATAGGAATTTATGAACACTCTACCCTTGATTGAGATTTATTAATTGAATTAACAAAATCCTGTAATTTGAGCATGTGCCTAGTGAGTGAACCAAGCTCTAGTTTTTAAATCCTGAATTTCTTTAAATATAATATGTTTACATTAGCATTCTATTTATTTAATTTTCCAATTTAAAATCATTCATTCTATTAGATTGTAGGAGGCAAGATCACACTTAGTGCTAGAATTTCTTATCTACTTATGGGAACGATACTTACTCATTATATATTACTTGTAATGAATCATACACTTACGAAAATCACTCAATAAGTTTTTGGCGCTGTTGTTGGGGAGATCAGCGAATACCTACATTAGGATAGACTTTTATTTCTACAAGACTAATAGTTTTATTCTTGTTTTATTAATTGTGTTTAATTTTTTCAGTTTAGGTTCTTAATTATTGTTTATGCAAACAAGGTCCCAGAATCCTGAATTAAAAGGGCTTGATCTAGAGATTGAAAAAACTTGCAAATAAAATATGAGGAGACAAAGACTCAAAGCAATGGTAGGATAGGGAGCTCCAGTTAAAGCTCTGGAAGAATATGGTCTACCTAGTCTGACGGGAAGCCAAAATTGCATAGTGAAACCCAGCATCAAAGCCAACACCTTTGAAATCAAACTAGCCTAATCCAGATGGTTTCATAATACCAGTTCACAGGACTACCTTTAGAGGACCTTAATGCCCACCTAGCTTCATTCTTAGATATCTGTGACACCTTCATGATGAATGGAGTAAGTCCATATGCAATCAAAATATGATTGTTTCCATTTTCCTTAATGGATAAAGCCAAGCTATGGTTGAGTTCATTAACCCCAAATTTAATCACTTTATGGGACCTTCTCTCTAAGGCATTCCTGATAAAGTATTATCCACCTGGAAAGACTACTCAGTATCATCAAGAATTGGCTGGATTTAAGCAGCAACATGGTGAATCACTGTATGATGCCTGGGAGAGATTCAAAGATTTATAGAGAAATTATCCTCACCATGGAATTCCATATTGGTTGTTGATGCAGACCTTTTACCAATGACTGTCAAAATCTTTACAGATTACAATAGATGCCATTGCTCAAGGCTCTTTTATGAGTAAAACACCAGTAGATGCATATACACTTTTGGAGAAGATGGCATCCAACAACTACCAATGGCATGGAGAGAAAAACCAACCAAGAAAACTTGATGGACTTTATAAAGTCAATAGTTTAAGCATGGTGAATGCCAAATTAGAATCACTTTAAAAAAATTGGAGAAGCTAAATTTTGCAAGACATTCATCTCAAGTACTTTATTATGAGGTATGTGGAGTAGGGCATGCTACAATAGAGTGTTAGCAAGGTGATCCTTACTGTCAAGGCTATTCAATTGAGCAACTCAATACTTTAAATAATTATAATGGAAGACCATAAAGAAACCCTTACTCCAACAATTACAATCCAGGATGGAGAAGTCACCTAAATTTTTCATGGACAAATCAAGGTGGAGTCTAAGCTCAAAATATACAATAGGGATACAAGCCTCCACCCCCACCTAGTTTTCAACAGAAGAACATGGCTTCTCAATTCAAACCTAAATCCAATATGGAAATGATGATGGAAAATTTCATCCAAACACAAAATAAGGTAATGTAGACGGTTCAGGATAGCCTCAAACATCATGAGGAAACTTTCAAGTGGTACGATGCTCGGATGTAACAGTTGACAACACATGTTAAGTTACTAGAGAATCACGTCACTTCTCAAGCAAGTTCCTTAAATTTTCACCAATGAGGTCACTTTCCAAGTCAGCCTCAAAACCTGAGAGAGCAAGCCTAAACAGTAACTCTGCAAAGTGGGAAGAATCTACTAGAGGCTGAATCTAAGAATAAAGAATAGGAAGTTAAGCCAGAGACCACTCAACAACCATAGGCAGAAGTGCAGGAGCCAAAGATAGTCAAGACTCCTTG
This sequence comes from Mallotus nudiflorus, assembly GCA_947683625.1. Lineage (NCBI taxonomy): Eukaryota > Viridiplantae > Streptophyta > Magnoliopsida > Malpighiales > Euphorbiaceae > Mallotus > Mallotus nudiflorus. The sequence goes on from CANTUR010000738.1 coordinate 363,890, forward strand.
CTTACCCTTCCCTCAGAGGATGTATAACTCTGGATGAACAATTGCAGAAAGTCTTGAAGGTTTTTAAACAACTGGACATCACTATTCCTTTCTTGGAAGCAGTTACTTAAATGCCCACGTATGCCAAATTTTTGAAAGATATCATGTCCAACAAAAGGAATTGGGATAATTATAATACTATTCTAATAAAAAAGGAGTGCAGTGCAGTGATTAGAAATAAGCTTCCTTAAGGATCTAGGGAGTATCACTATACCTTGTGTTGTTGGTAAATTTTCTATTAGTAGACCTCTTTGTGATCTAAGAGCTAGTGTCACTATAATGCCTTTATCTCTCTGTAAGAAATTAAACATAGGTGAACCTAAATCAATAAATATTTCCTTATAGCTACCTGACAGGTCTATTGTCTACCCTGAAGGGATTTTGGAAGACATAATAATAAAGGTTGGAGAATTTTATGTGCCCTATGACATTGTGGTATTATAGATGGAAGAAGATTCTTAGATTCCTATAATTTTGGGTAGACTATTCTTAGCCACCACTAGTGCTATAATTGATGTGAAGTAGGGGTAAAATCAAACTCAAAATTGGAGAAGACACAGTTGAGTTTGATGTATTCCAAATGATGAAAGATCCTTCATTAACAAAGACTTGCTCCATAGTAGATGTTATCCAAAGTTGTGTAGAGAAAATATTCAGGAAGAAATACCTTGAAGATCCACTAGAAGCAAGCCTCACCCTAGATATAGATTATGATGAAGAAGATCATAAGGTAGTAGCTTTCATAAACAACCTAAATGCCTCTCTCACACTGCCTAAAGGTAAGTTAATAAGGTATGACCCTTGGCCCCTCGTGATATCTATGCTGTATGTGCTTTAAAAGAGGAAGATGCACCAAAAGTTAAACTTAAACAACTTCCTCCTAATTTAAGGTATGCTTTTCTAGGACCTAATTATACTTATATGATTATTGTTAATGCATAATTAAATGGTGAACAAATGGATAAGTTGCTTATGAGAGTCAGAGACCATAGGAAGAACATATGGTATACCATCGATGACCTTAAAGGGATTAGCCCTTCTTTTTGCATGCATAGGATCCATTTAGAGGAAGGTTGTTCACCCTCTATTGAGCATCAAAGAAGACTTAATCCTAACATAAAGGAAGTGGTTAAAAAGGAAAAAATGAAATTGTTAGGTGCTAGTATAATTTACCCAATCTCTAATAGTAAATGGGTTCACCCTATCCATGTGGTCCCAAAGAAAGGTGGTATAACTATGATTAAAAATGAACATAATGAATTGATCCCCACTAGGATAGTTACAGGATGGAGGATGTGTATAGATTATAGGAAACTGAACAAGGCTACTAGGAAAGACCACTTTCCTCTTCCTTTCATTGACTAGCTTTTAGAGAGACTTGCACAACACTTTTTTTTTTTTGTTATCTAGATAATACTCTAGATTTTTCCAGTTTCCTATACACCTTGAGGACCAAGAAAAGACCATACTCATATGTCCCTATGGCACTTTTTCTTACAGACACATGCCCTTTGGGCTATGCAATGCCCCTGCATCCTTTCACAGGTGCATGATGGCAATCTTTTATAAATTTAAATAAAATATTATGGAAGTGTTCATGAATGACTTCTCTGTATATATTTCTTCATTTGATGATTGCCTTAATAATCTATTTAGCATTTTGCAGAGATGTGAAGAGGTTAATTTAGTCCTGAACTAGGATAACTGCCACTTCATGGTCACAAAAGTAGTTATTCTAGGACACTTAGTATCTGACAAGGGCATAGAGGTGGATAGAGCAAAAGTTAAAGCCATTGAAAAACTTTCACCTCCCACTAGTGTTAAAGGAATCCGTAGCTTCCTCAGACATACAGGGCTTTATAGAAGATTCATCAAAGATTTCTCAAAGATTGCAAAACCCCTTACTAATCTACTTGCTAAAGATGCCCTATTTGTTTTTAATAAAGATTGTTTGGATGCATTTTGTAGGATAAAGGAGGCTCTAATATATGTTCTAATTCTGCAACCACCTAACTGGAACCTCCCCTTTGAAGTAATGTGTGATGCCAGATACTATTGGTACTATTTTAGGGCAGAGGAGAGACAGACATGCATATGCCATTTACTATGCCAGCCACACCTTGGATGAAGCTCAACTGAATTATGCTACCATTGAGAAAGAGCTTCTTGCTATGATTTTCGCCATTGACAAATTTTGCTCTTATTTGATAGGTAATAAAGTGATTGTGTTCACTGATCATGCAACTTTGAAGCACCTCCTCTCTAAGAAAGATACCAATCCTCATTTGATAAGGTGGATACTACTCCTACAAGAATTTGATTTAGAGATTAAGGATAAGAGTGGAGTAGAGAATGTTGTAGCTAATCACCTGTCTAAGTTGGAACTATCAGGGAAAGGTTTTGAATTACCAATTGATGACTATTTCAAAAGAGAATAGTTGATGCAAATGCAAGTTTTAGTACCTTATATGCAGATTTTGTCAATTTCCTTGTATGTGGAGTGTTACCACCTGATCTTACCTACCAGTATAAGAAAAAGTTTTTTTTTAGGTTAAGTATTATTATTGGGAGGAACCTCTTTTATACAAGAGATGTGGAGATGGACTAAGGAGATGCCTTCTAGAGGATGAGATTCAGGCCATCTTAACACATTGTCATTCCCTTGAATGTGAAGGACATTTTATCTCCACTAAGACTACAACCAAGGTCCTTTAAAGTGGTTTTTACTGGCCAACTCTTTTCCAAGATGCCAGATGGTTTATGGTGAATTTTGAAAGATGCCAAAGAATGGTGAAGATAGGAAGAAGGAATGAAATGCCTTTAACTGGAATACTGGAAATTGAAATTTTTGATGTTTGAGGATTGGATTTTATAGGGCCCTTTCCAAGCTCACTAGGGAATACAAATATATATTAGTTGGGGTGGACTATGTATCTAAGTGGGTAGAAGCTTTAGCATCCCCAATTAATGATGTTAGGACAGTAACCAAATTTCTCAAAAAGAATATATTTTCCAGATTTGGGACACCAAGGGCAATCATCAGTGATGTGGGTACACACTTCTATAACCTTCAGTTTGAGAACTTATTGAAGAAATATGGTGTTACTCATAAAGTCGCTACTCCCTATCACCCATAAACTAGTGGACAGGTCAAGATTTCTAACAGAGCCATCAAGTCCATTCTAGAGAAGACAATATCAACATCAAGAAAAGACTAGTCTTTTAAGTTAGATAATGCTTTATGGGCCTACAGAACTGCATTTAAGACCCCTATTGGTGCTTCTCCATTTAGACTCCTCTATGGAAAATCTTGTCATCTACTAATGGAATTGGAACACATAATTTTTTGGGCCATAAAATTTTTAAACTTTGATTTGTAGAAGGCTGGTGCTCAGAGACTTCTCCAGCTGAATGAACTTGAGGAGTTCATATTGACTTCTTATAAGAATGCCAAGATTTATAAGGAAAGAATAAAAAATGGCATGATAAGCATATTTTGAAAAAAGAGTTCAAAGCGGAGACCAGGTTCCATTGTTTAACTCTAGACTAAAACTGTTCCTAGGAAAGATGAAATCAAGGTGGTTAGGACCTTTTATAGTTAAACAGGTCTATCCACATGGAGCAGTAGAGATATGGAGTCATAACTCTGGTTCATTTACTGTTAATGGCCAAAGGTTGAAGCTTTATCATTAGTCTAAGGAAATTCTAGCAAGAACATCTTCTGCACTTTTATCACCTACCTGACCTTTGCTGCATGAAGTCGAGCTTATGCCTTTAAATAAAGCACTTAATGGGAGATAACCCACATGTTATTTATTTATTCTTTTTAATTTTTTTAATTAGTTTGATTCCCCTGAGGAGCTCTATTCATTATGTAGCTTTTTGAAGACCTAGGAGATACATGCAGTAAAGACTATTCTCAAGTTATCAGTGATATCCAAAATTAAGATTACTGCAGCATCGGGAAATAAATTAGGAAAGTTTTCTTTACTTTTGCTTTTATTTATATATCTATATATTTTTATTTTATGTGTGCTTAAATGTTTTATTGACTTTGAAAATATTTAAAGTGATTTTGAATGATAATTTTAAGTAGGGACATATGTTACTATATTTCCTGTTGTATGCATGCATATTGAGAGCCAAACTTCATAAACGTAACATGGGCATGTAATAAAATGACACACCTGTGCAAACAGGTACCAAAACACAACTGTGTCTCACTTAGCATGACCATGCCATTTTGTCCCTTTAGTCAACATCGTCGTGCCTTATCCAACACAGTCATGTGATATTTGTGCCTTCAATAAGCACAGTCGTGCCTCCTAAAACATGACCGTTTCACTCTCATGCACACATTTTGCATGGCTGTGCTTTCACCAACACAACTGTGTCATTCTTATGCACATGGTTGTGCCCCTCACCAACACAGCCATGCCATTTTCATGCTCACAATATGCACAGTCATGCCTCACCAAACATGGTCATGTGATTTTCAAGCTTATAATGTGAATGGGCGTGTGCATTATCCATGCATTCACATGTAGCATGGGCATGTAGATTCCATAGGCATGTAAATTTTCATTATGACACCCCTTTTTGACCTCCACTATCCCAAAACCTCTAAAACACTTTTTTAAATTCTTTTTGTGTCAACTTTTCATTTTATATTTTATTCTCTATTTTTTTCTTTTTCTATTTTCTTTTTATGGATTCCAGACACTTCCTTTCACTTATAGTGCAACACATTAAGGACAATGTAAAATTCAAGTGTGGGGGAGTATTTACTTACTTTATCTTTTTAGTATTTTATCTTATTAATTTTGAGTAATTTTTCATTTATTCATTGCATTTTAAAAAAAATTTCCCACACTTTTATTTTTGGTAACTTGTTATAATTATAAGCTTTGAATATTAAAATTATTAGCTAGTCTTGTTGATGCAGTATATGGTTAATTATTCTAGAATATGGTTTAAAGGTTTGTTAGTATTTGAAAATTAGACTTTTTAACTTTTAATCAACCTAAATATATACCTCTCTTTTGTTCTATTTAAAAAGGATTTTTGGATAAAATTTTTGCAATCAAGAGATTTGGATAAATTTTTATTATTAGTAAAACCTTTTTTTTTATTATACGATTATCCAGCTATTAACGCAAAAAAAAAGGGATTAGAAGAGCAAAAATCTTCATTCTACTCCAATGCTCAAATTAAGTATGAGTAATCCAAAGGTACCGAAAGACAGTATTCATGCTTAGTAATACAGGAACGACCGGGAATACCAAAGTTAGGAAGGATTCTAATCCAATATAAATAATTAAAAAATAAAATAAAATAAAAATTCAGTTGGTTATCATATTTAGCTTAAGGGTAGACTAATAATTTAAATATGTTTGAGTTTCCTTAGTTTATAAGTTTTAGTTCATCAATTCTTATGAATAATTCATTTGGGAGGTACGCTTCATTTGGTAATATTTGCAGTTTTTTCTCAATTTATTAAATTAGTTTTGCTAAATAATACTTGTATTAACCCGTTAATGTATTGATTAAACTATCTATAATTTTATTTTAATATGCTCATATTATTGTTATAATAAGGTTCTTGCTTAAGGACAAGCAAAAGTTCAAGTGTGGGGGTATTTGATAATTGCATTTTACTATTAAATTTTGCACTCTTTAGTCTTTTTTTTTAAATTTAATAACATTTCATTTTAGTTGCATAATTTTTCATTTTTTGCATAATAATTAATAAATTTAGCATTTAGATAATATTAGGACATTTAAATGTAACATAGATATAATCATGCATTAATTAAATAAACTAGGGGTTTTATGTTCTCTGTTTAATTTTTATATTCTTCTCATTGAGTTTTTGTTTTGTCTGTTGTTTTGTCTATAGAAATTAAATGCGTGAAGAAAATTCAAAGATTCAGAAAAGTCAAAGAAAGGAACATGGTCGTGCTAACATTTGGGAAGGAAGGAGCACAACTGTGTAAGCTAGAGCATGATAGAGCCATTTCATAAGAGAAAAGGAGCACGTTTGTGTAAGCTAGAACATGGTCGTGAAAAATCCAAGGCCAAAAGTGGCATGGTCATGCACTCATCAACATGGTTGTGCCATATTGAAGAGCAAAAATGGCATGGTATGGTATGACTGTGCCTTGACTCATATAATCGTGCCATAATTTCTAAAGGCAAGGATACACTCGTGCCCCTGTCAACACAGTCGTGCAAAGAACTTAATATGAATGTGCATGGTCGTATAAGTCCAATTATGCTTGTACGTTTATGGAATTTCAACTCAAATGCATGCATCACATGTAACCCTAATTTTGAGGATATAAGACATCATAAACTCATGAAAAAGGGGAGGAGGCAGTAAGGACAAATAAAGGCAGGAGAGAAAAATAGAGAGACAGAACAAAACAAAGGATTAAAGAAATAAATACGAGAAATAGAGACTATTTCTCTAGACTTCTTCTTCTGATATTCATTTATTCCCATCTTTAATAATTTACATTATATGTAGCTAAACTCCTTTAGAGTTTGGATTCATGTATCTAGGATTACTGCTTGTCTGGATATTATTTTATTGCAGTTAATTATCATCAGTCAATTTCTCAGGTTTTTCTTCATTAATCTTGTGTTTAATTTAGGCCTAATTAAATGCATGCTTGTGGATAAATCTATGACAACGAAAGTTGCAAGATTTATTAGCTCATAAAACCTATGATTCTAGGGATCCATGATCATGAAAGTAAACAAGACCTTAGGGGACTAATAGATTGTTAAGGAACTTAATAAACTTGAGTAATTCATTAAACCATGAGAATAAGCTGTGTTTGCTTTAGGTATCCTGAGTGACTTTGAAAGAAGCCTTAGGAATTTATGAATAGCCTACCCTTGACTAAGATTTATTAACTGAATTAACAAAATCCTATAATTTAAGCAAGTGCCTAGTGAATGAATCCAAGCTCTAGTTTTCAAATCCTGAATTTCTTTAAATATAATCTGTTTACATTAGCATTCTATTTATTTAATTTTCTAATTCAAAATCATTCATTCTATTAGCTTATAGGAGGCAAGATCACACTTAGTGCTAGAATTTGTCATCTCCTTATGAAAACGATACTCACTCATCATATATTACTTATAATGAACCATACACTTATGGAAATCGCTCAACATTTAGGTCGTGAGTAGGATAATTATGTTCATGCTTCTTTAACTGCCTCAAAGCATAAGCTATCACCCTACCATTCTGCATCAGCATATAACCTAGGCCAACTCTGGAGGCATCACAATACACAACGAACTTATCTACTCTATTAGGCAAAGCCAAAATTGGAGCTGTGCTAAACTTCTCCTTCAATGAATGAAAACTGTTCTCACAAGCATTTGACCATATAAATTTCATGTTCTTCTAAGTTAGGTGAGTCATATGAGCTGTAATTCTAGAGAAATCCTGCACAAACCTCCTATAGTACCAAGCCAAACCTAGAAAACTCTGAATCTCCATGATTGTTGTTAGTCTAGGCCATTCAGACACTGCCTCAATCTTCTATAGATCAACCTGAATACCATCTTTAGACACTATGTGACCAAGGAATGTAACACTCTCCAACCAAAAATCACACTTCGAGAATTTAGCATAACGCTGATATTCTCTCAGTGTCTGCAGTACTATCCTCAAGTAATATATGTGCTCTTCCATACTCTTTGAATACACCAGTATATCATCAATGAAGACTACCATAAATGGTCTGAATACCCTATTCATCATATCCATAAAAGCAGTTGGAGCATTAGTCAATTTGAATGACATCACCTGAAACTCATAGTAGCCATATCTAGTGATCTGATTGCCATTTTAGGAACATCGACTTTACTAATAAGCAACTGATGATAACCTGACCTCAAGTCAATCTAGAAAAGAACTGTGCATCCAAAAGTTAATCAAACAGATCATATATCCTCTGAAGAGGATACTTGTTCTTCGCTGTCACCTTATTAAGCTCTCTATAATCTATTCATAGTCTTAGTGTACCATCCTTCTTCTTTATAAACAGGACTGGTGCACCCTAAGGAGAAACACTAAGTCTAATGAAACCCTTATCTAACAAACTTTGTGCAACTACTCCTTTAACTGCTTCAACTCTGCAGGAGCCATTCTATAAGGCAATATTGAAATAGGAGTTGTACCTGAGACCACATCTATACATAACTCATTCTCTCTATGAGATAGTAAACCTGGTAACTCCTCAGGAAAAATATCAGGAAACTCACAGGCAATAGGAACATCTATGAGAGACAACATCTCCATTAAAGTATCTCTAAGAAGTGCCAAGTATCCCTAGTAACCTTTCCTCAGGATTTTCCTAGCCGTGATAGTAGAGATGAGATTATGAGGTGCATAACTTTTATCACCTATAAACTTAAACTCTTCTTCATCTAAAATTATGAAAATCACCTTTTTACTCTAACAATCAATAAAGGTATAGTGCTGAGACAACCAATCCATACCAAGTATCACATCGAACTATATCACATTTAATAACACTAATTCCACTGGTAATTCTTTACCCCCCATAAACACTGGACATCTAAAAAGAACAACATCAGCATCTAACAAATCGTTTAGAGGAGTGGCGACAGACAAAGGAAAAGCCATCCTTGAAGCTTGCTAACACAACTTCGAAGAAAAAATAGGAGACATGAAAGAATGTGTGGCACCCAGGTTAATCAAAACTCTAGCATCCAAGTAATAAATGGGAAGTATACATGTAACAACGACATTAGATGCCTGAGCATCCTACTGGGTGAGGGTGAGAACTGTAGCCTGACCTCAACCTGTCTGCTAACTGGTGGAAGCTTGACCAAAACCCCTAGCACCCCCTCTAGTACCTCTGCCATGTCCCTACTAGGCAACAATCTTCATCGTACTTAGATACTAAGCTGGAGTTAGCTGAAAAGGAGCTAGAGCTGAACTAGCGATCAACTACTATGGAAATGGCTGCTGATAACTAGAATAGACACATGCTTTGGCAAAATGTCCTATTTGTTCACATCGAAACAAGCTCCAAGATTCATGTAGCATGATCCATGATGGACTCTCCTATACATCCGACAAGCACTGGCTGCTAATCTTATACTGCAGTATCCTGAACTCTAGCCATTGCTACTACTGGAAGCACCAAAACTAAATTTGATGTGTCTACTCTATCCACCACGACTATTTCTGCTACTCCTATGGACTCTCTACTAAGGTCTTTAGCGTTGCTGGTAGGATTCTCTCTGTTGATTGCTAGAGCTAATATGAAATGTCTAGAATGGTGTACTCTGATATCCTCCTAATTGAACATCTCTTAACTGATAATGATTATGCTTGACTCCTTGCCTGACCAGTTTGAGCTCCATCTCCTTAGCTAACTCTATCATCGACTTAAGAGTAAGGCCTACAATAGGCATCCCAGCAAAAGCAGAACCTAGTCCAACAATGTACATTGTAATGGTGAAATACTAATCTTGTATCAAATCCTCTGCATATCTACTCATTCTAAGGAACTTTCTAGTGTAGTCCTCTATAGATCTATCACCTCTGGTGATGCTAGTCAATTTGAGTCTATAACTCATCCATATGGGTCAGGATAGAAACATCTTATAAACCTCTCTCGAAACTAAGCCCAAGTCATCATCGTCATGTGCAGCTGAATAACTTGAATGAACCAATCCAAGGCTGGTCCCTCTACAGACGACTTGACTATCATAATCCTCTAGTACTCAGTGTGAGCAGTCTGAGTCCTTATCTCAATGGCATGTAGAAAATCCAAAGGGCTTGAAGTCCTATCAAAAGCTCCCTGGAATAAAACAATGCTGCCTGAGGGTCAGACATACCCTGTAGATAGACAAGATGCATCTGTGGTGAAACTCGAGGCATTGCAGCTTCCTCAAACTCTGGCTCTATAGGTTCCTCATCCTATAGCTCTCTTTGCCTATGATGACCTGCCACTCCTTGAGGTCTACCTCTGCCTCTAACGGCTGGTGGCTTAGGAGGTAAAACCTCATTTTGAAGGACTCATCATCCTTGCCCTCAATAAATGGTGGAGCAACACGTGCTCATCTCCTCATTCTGAAAAGATAAAAACCAAAGAGATTTAGAAAAATAGACAATAGATAGACAACCTAACGATTATGTGGATTACTAAGTCAAGGAAAACTTATTGAATACATAGGGGAACCTAATTTACTGCAGTAGTTTTAAAGAAAATAAGACATTGAAAACCTAGGTCCACAACATTAAAACCTAGGGCTCTGATACTAACTTTGTCATGACCCAAATCGGGAGTCATGATCGAAATTAGGGAATAGGAATTCTTTTGAATCCGGAACCTGTAGCAAGCCTTAAAAAATAAACACATGTAATAAATAAATAAAAATGTGCAGAATTAAACCTTGAATTGATATAAAAATAAATACTTAAATGTCATATCATAACAAAATATTCATACAGTATTCTGATACAAATCTCAAAAACCAAAATAACACACTACTAATACAATGCACTACTGCTATAGTCTCTAGAGTACGATAAGAGTTCAGATAATAAATTTACATAATCTAGCTGAGGTTGAAAAAGACTGGTGAACAGGTGTACTACTGAGATCTAATGAAGAATCTCTTGAAAAAAATATTAAAAGGAGTCAGACATCACTGAGTAACTATTATAATATATATACATGCAACCTAAAGTTATATGTAGTCAAGCACCAGTATAATAATATAAAAATATAGGCATTTCACACATATGCTAAAATCCACTTTATATATACTAAATGTAGAAAATGTTTATTTAAGGTAAGGATCAAATAGAACCCTAAATATTCACAACCTCAACCATAATACTCACTAGCCATACAGGCTTACTTAATTCCAAAGTAATTCTCTTATTCCATTTTGGATAGTAGACTGGCCCCAAGACACTAAGTCCACCGAGCTCCCACAGTCTCACTTTCAGTGTGATTGGCCTCGAGACAATAGGTCAATCGAGCTCCCCCAATCACACTACTCATTCATATCAATTCTCAATAATCAATTAATCAAATGTCACCTCAAATGATTTCATAAAATCAACCCTAAAATCTATTGCATGGGTACGTACACAGTTATAGTGTAGCCCACTAGATAGCACATTCTATCGATATCCTTCAATAAAATTGTATATTTGTGGAAAAATAATAAAATGCACAATTAAAATATAATGGCATCCAATATGGAAGAATATACTATAAATATACCGAATATATACTAAAAATATTCCAAATATATATGTCATATATATAAAAAAAAAAATCCATAAATATACCAAATGCATATTAAGAATATATTAGATATATACTCTCATATATATCAAAATATACAAAAAATATATTGAAAGTATACAAAAAATATACTAAATCATTTAATAAAATAATTCATGTTTAAATACATATTAAAAACATGAATGCTCATAATCATGCATCCTATATGCAATGCATATATAAAATAATAACTCTTAATTTTGCGCTCCTCGAGACAGACTCGATTGGCCTGGTCCGACAGGGCTTGGTCTCAGTGCAACTAGAAAAATAAATAATAATAACAAATATTAGAATTGAATTCCTAATTCATACTTCTAAGAATTCTAAAGGATGACTCAATCTATGAATCAAAACTCAGGATCAACCCGACGTAACATTTTACAAGAATTCTATCAAAAAATCGACAGAATCTCTTTTGTAAAACGGACATCTCTCTACTAAAACTAGAGTCGAGACTACAAAAAAATACATTTCTAATCACCAAAAGCTCAACACATCGGGTTCAGACTCCAAACTACACAATTTCCCAACTGAGGTTCACAATTCATAATAAAATCAATATTTAATTATAATATAATAAAATTATTAAAAATCCATAATCATCAATAATAACCCACAATATAATATATTTAAACATAAAAAACATTAAATGTTATATTTTCACATTAACTAAATAAAATCTCAAATAAATTATATAATATTAATAAAAATCCAATTTTTCAGTTATTTGAAATAAAATAGTAAAATTGACAATTAATTACTTAAATAGTCCAAATATATATTAAAAATAGTTAAAAATTCATTTAATCACAAACATAGTCAACATATTTATTAATTTAATATATTTTCAAAAATTATTATTAATTAGTTAAAAATAGTAAATAATTCGTAAAAATTATTTTCATACCATTTATTATTCCAAAATTATTTAAAACATATAATTTAACTATAATTCAATAAAAATACATAATTTACCCATAAATCCAAAAATCACATATTACTAAATATTATTAAAAAATTAACCAAAATTACTAAAAATAATTTTCTCACTTCTAATTTAATCTTAAATTAGCTATACTAATTAACCTAATTTTCAACAATAAACATATAAAACACATAATTAATAAAAATTCATTTTAATTATAAAAAAATCAATAATTATACATAAATCAAATAAATTTAGAAAAATAAACTAAAATTATATTTGAGAAGCTTAAGGTGCATATAACAACATTTCCAGAAGAAATAATCAAGAAGCATTCAAACTCAAGGTTAAAAAAAAAATAAAAACGCTAAATGGCATAAACTAAAACTTATAGATTTTTAACTAACCGGACGTCGTAGAGTTGAAACGAGTTGAGAATCGAGAAGTACGCATCAAGAGGAGTCTAACAAGCCCAAAAACTCGAGCTAAAAGTGATTGGATTCTCACCATAGTATTGCAACTACCAGTCGACATCTCATAGTTTATGGCAACTAGAGCTTCCTGGGGGCAATGAGAAGGAAGAGAGGAAGGTGGGGTAAGATTGGGTGGTGGTCTGGTGGCTGATGGTGGCACTGGAGGGCTCAATCTATTACTACTGCGTCGGAAATGGAGGGAGCAGTAAGTGGAAGAAGAAGAAGAAGAAAGAGAACAGGAGAAAAAGAAAAGAAAAGTGGGGAAGGTAAGGTTGACCCAATTTTTTTAAGCTTCTATCCTTTATACACACACACACACACAAAACACATGCACAATAATAATAATAATAATAATAATAATAATAATAATAATAATAATAACAACAACAACAAATAATTATACTAACAATAACAAATAATAATAATACTAAGACATGCATAAAATAATACTATTAATAATAATAACAATAACAAATAATAATAATGATAATAACTTTAATATTTTTAAATAATAAAACTTCTAAATAAATTTCTTTAGATGTAATAAAATATTTAATGTAAAATAAATGAATATTATTCACAAATAATGATAATATATAAATAATATTTAAAATATTATTAACACTACATATTTCAAAATAATTTTAATAATTTAAAATATTGGGTCATTACATTTTTCCTCTTTTAGCTTCATATCAAATGCTGGTCTAGCATATAATACTTTAATTAACAATACGCCAAAGCTAAATACATCAGATTTCACACTTAAATGGTTAGTGAAATAGTAGTCAGGATCTAGATACCCAAAAGTACCCTTCACTTTTGTGGTTACATGGCTTCGAGATAGGCTTGCAGGGCCTAATCTTGATAGTCCAAAATCAGAAACCTTAGGCACCCAATTCTGATCAAGTAAAATATTGGAGCTCTTTAAATCGCGATGGATGATACAGTGATATGTACATGTATGAGGGTATTTTATTCCTCGAGCTACACTAATGCAAATCTCCAACCTTTGTCTCCAGGGTATTGGAGGATTATGATTATGATAAAGGTGATCACGAAGCATTCCTTTAGCCATATAGCCAATTACTATATCCCTGTCAAAGTCATTTTGGGCATTTTTTATCTCTTCAGTTGTGAATAGGCAATAATTCCTTCAAGCAGGTACTTAGTGCTCTCCTTGCTCAAACTTATACTTCTATAATACTAGAAAATTGTGAAGCCAATGGGAATTATCACCATGATCAGGCCAGTTATACCTCCAATAACCGCAGCGATCATTGTATTCGAGTACCTCCATTTCTCAGCTTGGGTATTGTAGTTCGGCTATTACTGTAGGCACTGAAGCTTCATGGATGTGTTCATCAAGATTGCCATCGGTGTTGTTAACTTTAAACAGCTCCAGTCCATTCAAGAATGGGCCTGATTTGCCTATAGAATGAAGCAAAATAAAGAGGTTGTTATTCTGGATAATGCTTTTATTTGGAATCATCATGACATAGTCTTTGAACACTGGAATTCTGGTGCCACTAGCCCAACTAATTATGTCAGTAGAAGTTTTAGCCATTTAATTTGCAATGAAAATTTGAAACATCTTGTCTTCCCTTTTTATTTTATGTTGTAGCGTATAGAAAAAGAATCTTACTAAATGCTTGAATCCAGCATCTATAGGTAGGTTTCGTGTAAGAAGGAATTATTGTAAAGTTGATGCTAGCAGTTCTATTGGTATGTGTGGAACTCAAATTCGATACCAAACTGTTGTCCTTAAACCAAGTCTGGAACATGCCCGAGTCATTTCCTGGTAATATGGAGCTCCCATCGACATTTAATCTATGAACTATCTCAAGAGCTATGTTGTTCTGAAAAAAGAATTGGTTATATTGACTAATGAGTTGTATGCCCTTATGTCTTGAAGAAGTATAATTGAAATTACTAGGCATCGGTACAACCTCGATTCCATTGATAAACCCATAAGCACCATTTAAATTGCCTGGAGTAAAGTTTATGTTCAAAAGCTGAGCATATTTTATACTCAAGCATAATTCATTAACAAAAGAATTTACAAAAGGGGAAGGGATGAAGTTGCTAAGGAGAGTGAAGGGAATAATTATAACACTGAATATGACCTTAGAACTATTAAACCCCTTGGCTGAATTTGGGTTGAAGTACAACCTTATTCATTTTTATCATGGACTAACAGGAAAAGAGTAAGTTAATGGAAAATGAAAAATTCTGACAGTATCATTCGGGACAGGATCATTGAAGGTTGGTAGATTAAGGGTTTTATTCGCAATATTTGCATCATTTGATATAGGTGAAGAAGCTAATTGCACTACGAGGGACCCATAACAATTCTACCCCTCCCAACTATGTGGAGATCATCACCATTCTAGTAGCTAATCGTAGCTAATTGATAGAATTTGAACTTCTCGCTTGGTAGAGTCTTCGTTAACAAGTATGATCCATTTTCATCTGTATGGATCTTCTTAAGCTATAATAACTTCTTCTCTAGTACATCCTATATCCAGTGATATCTTACATCAATGTGCTTTGATCTTAAATGAAAGGAGGAATTTTTACTAAGATGGATAACACTCTCACTATCATAAAATAGCTAGTATCTATCTTACTGAAAACTAAGTTCATTTAAGAACTTCTTTATCCATAACAACTCTTTACAAGCTTTCGTTGCTATAATAAACTCTGCTTCAGTGATAGACAAAGCAATACATTTTTATAATTTTGATTGCCATGACACAACTCCCTCTGTAAATGTAATAAGGTAACTAAAGGTTTATTTTCTTGAATCAACATCTCATGCCAAATCTACATCTATGTATCTAGCTAACATAGGTTTAACATATGCAAAACATAAACATATTTTGGATGTTCCATGAAATACCTAAAAATCCATTTCACTACAGCCTAATGCTCCTTTCTAGGATTTGAAAGGAACTGACTCACAACTCTAATTGAGTGTGCAATATCTGGCTATGTAGATACCATGGCATACATTAAACTACTAACTACTGAAGCATATGGAACTCTATCCATCTCTTCCTTCTCCTTATTAGTGGAAGTTCTTTGCTAAGAAGTCAATCTAATTGATTAGAAAAAAGACAATTGATTGCTTTAGCATTATACATGTTGAACCTCTGAAGTACCTTCTCAGTATACTTCTCTGGTGACAATCATAGCTTTTTTATGCCTCTTTTTCTAGTAATCTTCATGCCAAGAATCTGTTTTGCTGGTCCTAAGTCTTTCATAGCAAAAGACTTACTCAACTACTTTTTCAAGCTATTGATTTTGGAAACATTTTGACCAATATGTCATCCATATAGAGCAATAACATAATAAAGTCATCATCAAAGAATTTCTGAATAAATACATAATGATCTAAAGTGGCCTTCTTGTAGCCTTTCTCCCTAATAATAGACTCAAACTTCTTATACTATTGTCTTGGTGCCTATGTCAAGTCGTACAAGTTTTTTTTCAATCTATAAACATAGTGCTCTTTTCCCTTTTCTTTTAAACCCACTTGATGCTCCATAAATATTTCCTCTTCCAATTCACCATGAAGGAAGGTAGTTCTAACATGCATTTGCTCGATCTTTAGATCAAAACTTGTTGCTAAACCTAGCACAATACAGATGGATGTCATTTTCACAACTGGAGAAAAAATCTTATAAAAGTTAATACCCTTTCTTTGGCTGAATCCTTTTACAACCAGTCTAGCTTTGAATTGTTATTGGAGACTATATTCTTCATGGTTGATCTTGAACACTCACTTATTCTTTGAAGCTCTCTTGCCTTCAGGCAACTTCACCAGCTCAAATGTCTTGTTCTCATATAGAGACTTCATCTTATCCTGCATGGCTTTAAACCATTTCTGCTTATGTTCATCAATCATAACTTCTTCAAAGCTTTCTGGCTCTCCCCTATCATTTAGTAACATAAACTAGTCTCTAGGATATCTAGTAGAAGGTTGTATGCTTATATTAGATCTCTTTATTGGCACTGGATAAGCCTCATTTGCCAGTGGTTGATCATGAACACTATCATCATTATTTTCATATGGAATCTTAATAAGAGCATCTTCATCACCCACATCTAGTGGAATAGCTTCATTTTTATCTTTAACTACCCTTGACACTATTATTAGAGGAACTAACTTCAAATTTGAATCATCTTTAGAGTTGGCGATGTTCTTCTCAACTCTAGCAATATATTTAATTGTCTTATCTTTAATAAACACAGTATCATAGCTTCTAAGAAGCTTTTTCTAGACTGAATCATAAAATCTATAGCCAAATTTATCTTGACTAAACCCAATGAACACACACTGTCAGGTTTTGACATCAAGCTTGGACCTTTCATCCTTATGATTATGCATAAAGGCTTTGCACCAAAAAAATCCATAGATGACCATAGGAAACATCTTTTCCTACTCACACACTCTTTGGATCGTTAAACTGTAGAGAAACATATGGTGAAAGGTTCAGCACATGCACTGCTGTAAGTAGAGCTTCACCTCAAAATGTCTTAGGCAGTTTTGAATGTGAGAGCAATGATCTGACTCTCTCCATCAAATTCCTATTCATCATCTTAGCTAAACCATTCAACTACAATATCATTGGAGGTGTCCTTTGATGTTGAATACCATATTCTTTACAATAAGCATCAAATGGTCTATAATACTCTCCATTGTTATCTATTTGGATGTACTTCTACTTTTTGCCAGTTCATCTCTCCACCAAGGTGCAAAATTCCTTGAAGACAATTAGCACATGATCTTTTAACTTTAAGGTGTATGCCTATATCTTCGGAGAATGATCATCAATGAAAGTCATAAAGTACTGACAACCACCAAGTGACTTTGGCATTTGCCCCACATAAGTCTAAATGAATTAAATCTAGTACATTCTTCATTCTAAAAGGAGGAGAATCTTGAAAGTAATCCTATTTTACTTTCTTTTAAGACAATCAGTTCATTTATCCAGATGCACATGATCTACTTCAAATAATATATTTTTCTTGGCCAGCATTGTTATCCCTTTCTCACTCATATGGCTGAGTCTTTTATGTTATAACTTAACTGTACTGTCTTTCTTCATAACTTTCACCATGTCTTTGGAGGTATTTGCATGCATAAAGTATAGTTCTGAGTATGATTTACCTCTAGCCACTAGCAAGGAGCCTTTAGTGAGTCTCCATTAGCTTTTATGGAAGGTGTTGTAGAAACCTTCATCATCAAGTTTGCCTATTGAGATCAAATTTTGTGAATATTTGGAACATGCTTGACATTCTTCATGATTAGTCTTGTGCCATTCGTCATTTCCAAACACACATCTCCTTCACTAGCAAATCTTATTCGATTGCCATTTCCCATCTTCACAAATCTAGAATCTCTTGGAGTGTAGGATGAGAAGAATTCTCTTTGAGATGTAGCATGAATGGAAGCACCACTATCAATCATCCAACTGGTCTCATGGGTAGTAAGATTAATAATATCTTTATAAAAAATGACATTAGATTCTATGAGAAGATTTGTTTCATCATAATCACTACTGTCATCTTTTCTCACATCTTTGCCTTTGTTCTTGTCCTTGAACTTTCAATAGAACTTCTTGATATGACCTTTCTTTTTATAGTAATGATATTTAATATTTGCATACTTGTTTGACTTTCCTCTACTTTTATCTCTTTGCTTTGAGCTTTAAGTCTCACTTCTTCCCATGGAATTCATAACAAGGATATCTGAATGTGTTGAAGAGACACCCTTTGATCTGCCTCTCATCGCTTCTTCCAAAATGCCACTTTTGAAAAATTCCATATTCACTACACCATTTGGTGTAGAGTTTGTAAGTGAAATCTTCAAAGTCTCCTATGACTCTGGTAGAGAAGCCAACATCATAAGAGTAAGAGTTTCATTATCAAAATTTATGCCCATTCTCGACAACTGATCCATAATCCCTTGCTTTTCATTCAAGTGATCAGCAACAAAAGAGCCTTCCTAATATTTTATCTGCATTAATTTTTTCAAATAAAATAATACATTGTTACCAGTCTTTGAAACATACAACTCTCAAGCTTGTTCCATAATGTCCATGTATAAGTTTCATTACAAATGTGGTTGTACACATTGTCTTCAATGAACTGTCGAATGTAGTCACACACTTGCTCATGCTCAAATGCTTGATCCTCATCGGTCTTGCCTTTTGGTTTTGTTATAGCAAAAATCGGTAGATGGAACTTCATCATAAATAGGAGATCCTTCATCTTGTTTCTCCATATGTGGTAATTTTTTCCATTTAAGCTGACCATTTTATTACTATTAGCCTCAATTATTATGTTATTTAATAATGCCTCCTAAACATGAACTAGTAGCTCTGATACCACTTATTGGGAAAATTAACAGAGTTGACGCAGTGAAATAATATTTATAGAGACAAAATAAAATTATTGCATAAATCAAATAAAAAATAAATTCAAGCGGTTAAACCAACCAATGGGTGAGTAAAATAGGTGGTAAAACCTAATGTATAAATAATAAAAATGACACCAACATTTTACGTGGTTCATCCTTAATTCTTGAGCTATGCTCACGGACAAAATCTAAATAATTTTTCCACTATGAAAATAGTAGGTATAAGAGAGACTCCTGTTTAGATTAACACTAGAGGTACACAATAAAAAAAAGTTCTCACTAAAATAGTGGCAGTCAAAGTGTTTCTCAAACACCCTAAAGACAATTAGCTCACTATTTCCTCACTCACTCTTTGAGAAAATTTTCTTAAACCCTTAAAACTGTATCACACTCATCAAACCAAAATTACTTTGGTTATCGTCACAAGCACACGCCTCACTTTAGCTTTTCTCTTACTTGTTGCTTGTAGCTTAAGCACCTAATTTCACTCCATCTAAATGCCTTTATATAGGCATTAGGCATTAGTAAACAAAAAAAAAAAAACATATTTTTCAACATTTCAGTGCAGTAAAATGTGAATTTTAATTTTTTTCAAACTTATGGACTACATTAGAAGGGATCCATAAAAAATATGACAGATAGACTTCGAAAATGTGAGCGGTGAACATGAAAAATCAACAGAGCTATATTGATTAGGCTTATGGAAGACCAAACGAATCTCAGTTCTCACTTTTTTTTTATGTGCCTTCAACTTCAAATAGGTGAGATATCTATGGTATTCTTAATTAGGCATTCTATAACACGGACACAAATCAATTGTGCATGTAGATTATTGGACAACATAAAGCTAATCATGTCACTTTTGGTTATTTTTTACTAGCTTCCAAGGTGGAATAGAAAGGAAGTTAATGTTGGTTATTCTTTTGTTTATAATAAATAATTTGTAAAGGTGAAAATAATAATAAATTCCTAAGCATGTTCAACCTTATCACCCTCAATAATTTTCTATTTTTTTTTTTTAGGAAATATCAACTTCAATAATTGAATGAATATCTTTTCAGATTTCAACAAGTGACGACCAAAAGTTTAATTTAATCAGTAATTACAAACTTATTAATTGTGTTTGGTAAATCCATATTGAAATCCTTAAACTTATTAACTTTTTAGCTGTAAAACTCTAAAGTTTCATTTTATATATATAGGCCTTTAAACTTCACAGATTTGAAGTTTTAAACCATTATGTCAATTTTTTAATAAAATTATTTCCTTGTGACTCTTGAAGTTTTACTTTTCTAACATTTATACCATTTTTTACATTTTATTATTTATATTAGTTTTAAAATTTTTTTACCAACAAAAAATAAATTTACTTATTTTACTTTTGAATATTTTAAATTAAAAATGTAAACATTTATACATTTCTAAACAATTTTAAATTTTAATAACAAATAAACAAGTTAATGTTAAGATTAAAAAAATTACAATAAAACTACTGTTTTTCAAAATAAAATATTATGATGAAAAAGAACACCATAATTAAAAGAGATTATGATAAAAAAAATATTATATAATTCTTCAAAATTTAAATTTTATATTTTCAATACTTTTTTTTTTTGTAGTTTTTTGTACAAAGTTTTAATAGAATTATTTTGAATAATTTTTTATAATATAACTTTTTTAAATAGTGGATAGCATTGGATGTCATGATCATAAAAAAATGGTGATAAATTTTCTAACTAACTCAAACTTTTATAACCGTTATCTCTTAGCTTTCATTGTTTTATCATGCTTTTTAGGTACATGAAAAAAAGTTATATTATAAAAATTTATTCATAATAATTTAAAATATTGTAAAAAACAGTAGTATTATTATAATGTTTTTTTTCAATTTAGCGTAATAGCACTAACTTGAATGTTTATTTTCAAACTTTTAAATTAATTAAAATATATTATAATTTAAAATATTAGAAATAAAAATAAGTAAATTTATTCTTTACCGGTGAAAAAATTTTAAAAGTGATATAAGTGTTAAAAAGTAAAAAATGATATGAATGTTAGAAATATAAAACTTTTGGGACCAAAAGGACATAATTTGTGTTAAAAATTTGACAAAAGGGTTTAAAACTTCAAATCTGTGAAGTTTAAGGGCCTAAATATACAAAATGAAATTTTAGGGGCTTAAAGCTAAAATACCAATAAGTTTAGGGACCTCGATATGGGTTTTTCCATCGTAATTTATTAACCCTGAAAGGGAAAAAAATTAAAGACAATCATTAGACAAGGTCAAATTTTTCCAGTTCATGTAGCTGACCATGCCCAGTTAGCTAGCCATAAGAAACATTTCACCAACATTCAAAAGTATAGCAATACAAGATTTAATATGAAGACGTACACTACCTTGGAGCTTTGTTGCTTTAACACAAAAAATAAGAAGATAGCAAATATTAAGCATTTGTTACAATTAAAACATTTTGTTCTACAAGAAAAATTTTTGGTATCAGAGAAAGGAAGTCTTGCTAGATGTTGTGCTACTAGTTGAAGACTGTTGAGAGAAGTCACTCAAGTAGTAGTTGTATCCATGCAAGTAATTGATTCACTTGCATTGCTTATATTATACATTGATTCACCATATATATTTGTAGCAGTGTATCTATTTGCTTGAAATGATACCTCAGGATATATATATACACTGTTAAGATTAGTTTCCTTCTTCTTAGCATCTACAACTTGTTGAAATTCCAATGCAAACTCAAGCTTTCCCATCACATCATGCATCGAAGGCCTTTCTATCCTATTATCAAGAACATAACTTTCTACAATCTCCACGAATTAGTGGCATATTTCTTTTGGCAATGAAGAAGCTGATGTCCTAGTTGATTGCCCTTTATAAGCTTTCAACCATCCATAATAAGATAATAATTATTGATAAGTACCACTATGCTTCTTCCTCTTTCTCATTCGCTAAAAGACAACAAAGAAGAACAAAAATAGGACCACCAGCAAACCACTCACACTCCCAAAAATTAAAATAAGTAAATTTTTTATCTTATCAAATTTATTAGTTGGCAATGGCTAGAGCAATAATGAAGGGGTGGTGGTGGAGGTATAGATGATGGCTAGTTAGGTCCAATAAGTTTTCCATATGTGTTGTTCAATATGAAAACTTCCATTCCAGTCAAGAAACTATTAGGATACGCACGAAGTGCATTTGGACAAATCATTATATGAAGCGAGTAATTTGTGGTCTCTCCTTATTTCCTAGCATGGACAATATGGTCCTTGTAAATGGGAATCAGGTTACCACCACTTGATTTGATGACATTAGGGCCTTCCTTAGCCATTAGGTAATTAATAAAGATGTGAAATCACCTTTCATTTATCATCACTTATGAAAAATATTTATAGAACTGGAGTTTTACCAAATACTTGTATCCAGGATGAATTGGTACCTCAGAATTCAAATTGACTTTAGTCCCTTATCCCATTGATCAGCCCGACTTATAGACATTAGCAGGTGCTATGTAGGCTTGTATTTTTGAATAATTCAGAGAATCATTTATTCTTGCTAAAATTGTTGAGTCTAATAACATATAAAAGATGTTATCATTCTACTATATGTACATGCCAATATCATCATCTGTGGGTGACATAAAATTCCCCTTAGCATTTAACCGACAAACCATTAAAAGTGTAGTGTCGTTCTGGACCCTAAGAATCCTATTCTAGCCAAGGCATTTGATTCTAGGACTATTTGATAGAGTGTAATATAGATGGGTCAGTATCAGCATGATCTCTATTCCATTAATGAAGACATAAGAGTTATTTCAATCAATTAAATTAGTAGCAAAAGTAGTATTTAGCCGCTACTGTTGTTCATAAACATTTGCATAGAATTCTCTAAAGAAAGTTTCTACTAGCCAGTTATCAGTATAGAGGGAAGCACTAAAATTCCTAAGTAATATGTATCATAGGTCCTAATCAAATTATTAAGAAAATAACTAAGATTTCAAAAAGGAAATGGTATTCTACTTTAAGTGAGAATGAACCTCAAGAGTTTCTTTTATAATTGGAACATACTTCCTTATTACTATCTTTCAAAGAGTTTAGATACAAAAGGAATATAAAAACCATTCTTAATTCTTAAAAAATATCCCTATGAAATAGGACACAATAATTCAAATAACTGATCACCATATCCTATAGCAAGCAAATAGTGTGCAAGTCAAGTCCCTACGTCCAATAGCTTTTAGTCACAGAACTTTGAATTTGTGGCTTATCAATAACTCCTCCTTTAAAAGGAACATTGTCCTCAAGGTTCAAGTTGACCCTTTGTTTCATCCTCAATATAAGGCGCTTTAAACAACAATAACTATGGCCCTTTACATTTGTGCCCAAGAATAAATTTTTTAGTATAATTAAAACAAAACATGAAGTTCTCCTCTTTTGCATTTCATCCCAATTGAGTTGCTTTATTGTTGAAGCTTTCATGGGTGAAGAGTTAAAATTTTTCCCATTAAATGAACATATATCCTTCTTTTGATGGATCAACTACTAATATAACATTCATGCCAAGTTAATGGCTTCTTTCAATGACTTTGGCTTGAACATCCTTATACCTTTTGTGATCTCAAGTTTGAGTCCTCCCATGAAAGTACCCACTAATGCCTTTTATGACCAACCTTGTACATGATTTTCCAATCATTCAAACTCCTTTTAGTAATCATGTAATGACCTCATTTGATTACCTTTGGATAATGCTTCATCAAAGTCCTCATATTTTGTAGGGCCAAACCTTGTCCAAAGTTCATCATGAAAAGTCTCTTACATCACTTCCCTACCATCTTCTTTATACGTTCCTTTTAGCCATTGCTACCATTGATTTACCTTACCTTCCAAATGGAAAGAGGCCAATGATACCTTTTATAATTTAAGAGTGCCTTAATATTCAAAAAATTGATCCACTCTCATGAACCATTCAGTAGGATCATCTTCAGAGAATCATGAAAACTCAAGTCTTGCTAACTTAGAAGAGAACATTAGTCGTCCTCCTTCATAGTGATCATTTAAACGTCCATTGTAGGATTGTCCATTAGGTTTAATGAAGTTTCTAGTTAAAATCTCAGATAGTTTGGTAAGAGTAACTTCAAGTTGTTATAACTTGTTATTCACTCCCAAATTCCATTAGACTTAAGTTGAGCTGCAAGTCCCCTAGGCTAGCTTCCAATAGCTGAATTCTTTCCTTATTGGTAGATATAAGTTGTTGCATTTATAGCTCTGATATCACTGATAGGTCCTAATTAAAGCTATTAAGAAAATAATTGAGATTTTAGAAAGGAAATAGTATTATGCTTGAAGTGAGAATGAACCTCAAGAGTTTCTTTTTTAATTGGAATAGACTTCCCTATTACTATCTTTCAAAGAGTTTAAATATAGCAGGAATGTAACAAACATTCCTAATTCTTAGAAAATATCCTTAAGAAATAGGACACAATAACTCAAATAACTAATCAACCTATTCTATAGTAAGTAAACAATGTGCAAGTAAAGTCCCTATATGTAACAACTCTTAGTCACAGGACTTTGAATTTGTAGCTTATCAATGTAATGCTTAATTTTAAAATCAAAGCAGTATTTAGACCTATTAAATCCACTATGATATGAAGCGAGATAAAAATATAGTTTGATAAACTTTAGACCAAGAGTGATAGCAAAGTTGTATATGAATTAGGATCGAGAGACATGATCAATCATGTGAGGGACATCCGTGATAGAGCTACCCTAGAAGCCTGCTTTAGTAGTTGTTGATTTAGTATCAGGTTGTTCGATGAGACCAAAATTTGGGTTCAGGTCTAAAGTCCAGTTATAGCCATTAATTAATATATTATTGTCACTGGAACCACAATTGATAAAGATCAGGTTTATTGGAGTGTAAGGAGGCTTAGAGACAACAAAAGCATTTCCATAGAAGAAGTAGAACACCAAAAAGGGCAAGTAAGTGTTGTAGGTCCCTTATAGTATTACCCACAAGTTTGAAAAAGGAAAAAGTCAAATTTTGCATTGAAATCTTAGTTGATTTTTGGCAAACTTTATGGCTTTAAATAGACATTTGGATGGAGAAGTACTATAGGCAAGCAGAGAGCAAAAGAAAAAGCTCAAGTGTGAGGTGTGTGCTTGTGAGGGTGGCCAAAACAATTTTTTCTTTAATGAGTGTGAGAGAGTTATAAGGGTTTGGAAAATTTTTTTCTTAAAGGGTGAGTGACAAAATAGTGAGGTAATTATTTTTTGGGTGTTTGGGAAACTCGTTGAGTGTCACTATTTTGGTGAGAATTTTTTTTATTATGTACCTCTAGTGTTGATCTAGAGAAGACTCTCTCTAGTACCAACTATTTTTATAGTGGAAGAATTATTTAAATTTTGTCCCATAGACATAGCCTAAGAATTAAAGGTGAACCACATTAAAATATTTGTGTCATTTTTATTATTTATACGGTAGGTTTTACCGCCTATTTTACTCACAGATTGACCGGTTTAACTAACTCCATTTATTTATTTATTTGTTTGATTATTTCTGCAGTAATTTTATTTTGTCTATGTGACTATTATTCTGCTACACTAGCTCTGTTAATTTTCCCAATAAGTAGTATCAAAGTTGTTGGTTTGTGTTCTAGAGGCATTATTAAACATTGAAATGATGCAGGCTAAAACTAGCAAAATGGTCAGCTTAAATGGCATAAATTACCACATATGGAGAAATAAGATGAAGGACCTCCTATTTACGATGAAGTTGCATCTACTAATTTTTGCTACAACAAAACCCAAAGGTAATATAGATGAGGAATGGGCATTTGAGCATGAGCAAGTATGTGGTGACATCCAACAATTCATTAAAGATAATGTGTATAACTATATTTGTAATGAAACTCATGCACAGATGTTATGGAACAAGCTTGGGGAGTTGTATCTTTTAAAGATCGGCAATAACAAATTATTTTATATGACAAAATTAATGTATATAAAATATTGGGAAAGCTCTTCTATCACCGATCACTTGAATGAAATGATCATGGATCAGTTGTTTAGAATGGGCATAAATGTTGATAATGAAATTCTTACTTTTATGGTGTTGGCTTCTTTGCAAAAGTCATGGGAGACTTTGAAGATTTCACTTACAAACTCTACATCAAATGGTGTAGTGAATATGGAATTTTTCAAAAATGGTATTCTAAGTAAAGAGATAAGACGCATATCAAAGGGTTCCTCTTCAACACATTCAGATATCCTTGTTGTAAATTCTAGGGGGAGAAGTAAGACTTGAAGCTCAAAGCAAAGAGATAAGAGCAGAGGAAAGTCAAACAAGTATGCAAATATTGAATGCCATTACTGTAAAAAGTTCAAGGACATGAACAAAGGCAAAGATGTGAGAAAAGATGACATTAGTGATGATGATGAAACAAATCTTCTTGAAGAATTCAATTTCCTTTTTTTATAATGATACTATTAATCTTAAACTCCAAGAGATTCTAGATTTACAAATATGGGAAATGGCAATTGAGCAAGAGTTGCTGGTGAAGGAGATGCGTGTTTGGAAATGGTGAATGGCACAAGACTAATCTTGAAGAATGTCAAGCATGTTCTAGATATTTTCCTAAATTTGATCTCAACAAGCAAGCTTAATAATGAAGGTTTCTGTAACACCTTTTATAATGGTCAGTGGAAAATCACTAAAGTCTCCTTGGTGGTGGCTAGAGGTAAAATGGACTTAACACTATACTTTATGCATGTAAATATCTCTTAAGACATGGTTAATGCTATGGATAAATATAGTATAGTGAAGTTATTGCATAGAAGACTTCGCCACAAGAGTGAGAAAGGGATGATAGTGCTAGCTAAGGAAAATGTGTTATATGGAGTAGATCTTATGCATCTAGAGAAATGTGCCAATTATCTTGCAAGAAAGTGAAATATGGTTGCTTTGAGGAGTTCTTCTCCTTCCAAAATGAAGAATGTGTTGGATTTAATTCATTCAAACTTGTGTGGGCCAATGCTAAAGTCACTTATTGTTAGTACTTTGTGACTTTCATTGATGATCATTCTTGGAAGACGTGGGCATACACCTTGAAGGTAAAAGAGTTGAAAGAATTACAAGAGTAGTTGTAAGACCTATTTCTTATAGAGTTGAAAGAATTATAAGAGCAGTTGCAAGACCTGTTGGATAAGGGTTTCATTAGACCCAATGTTTCTTCTTTGAGTGCACCAATCTTATTTGTTAAGAAAAAGGATGGTACATTAAGACTATGCATTAATTATAAAGAGTTGAATAAGGTGACAGTGATGAACAAGTATCCTCTTTCGAGGATAGATGATCTGTTTGATAAACTTTAGGGTGGACAGTTCTTTTCCAAGGTTAACTTGAGGTCGGGTTATCATCAGTTATAGATCAGTGAAGCCAATGTTCCTAAAATGAAAATTCTCACTCTATATGGTCACTATAAGTTTTTGGTGATGCCCTTTAGGTTAACTAATACACCAGCTACTTTATGGACTTGATGAATAGGGTATTCAGACTGGTTATGGATCAGTTTATAGTAGTCTTCATTGATGATATACTAGTGTATTTGAAGAGTATGGAAGAGTGTGTATATCACTTAAGGACAATACTGCAGGCATTGAGAGAACATTAACTTTATGCTAAATTCTAGAAGTGTGATTTTTGGTTGGAGATTGTTGCATTCCTTAGACATGTGGTGTCTAAATATGGTATTCAAGTTGATTCACAAACGATTGAGGTAGTGTTTAAGTGGCCTAGATCGACATTAGTCTTGGAGATTCAAAGTTTTTTAGGTTTAGTTGGGTATTATAAGAGATTTGTGTAGTATTTCTTGAAAATTGCAACTTCTATGACTCACCTAACTCAGAAGAATGTGAAGTTTATGTGGTCAGATGCTTACGAGAACAGTTTTCTATTATTAAAGAAGAAGTTGACCACGGCTCCGGTTCTGACCTTACCTAATTGGGAAGACAAATTCACTATGTATTGTGATGCCTCTAGAGTCAGCCTAGGCTATATATTGATGCAGAATGGTAGGGTGATAGCTTATGCTTTGTGGTAGTTGAAGAAGCATGAACAGAATTATCCTACTCACAACCTAGAGATGGATGCAGTGATCTTTGCTCTCAAGATTTAGAGACATTATTTGTACAGGGTGACTTATGAGATTTTCATAGATCATAAGAGATTGAAGTACATCTTCTAGTAGAGGGATATGAACTTGAGGCAAAGGAGATGGTTGGAACTCCTAAAGGATTATGATTGCGATATTCTTTATCATCCAGGCAAGGCTAATGTGGTAGCAGATGCTTTGAGTAGGAAGTCCTTAGGTAGTCTTACTTACATTAGTGTGGAGAGGAGACCTTTGATCCAAGAGTTGCATGAGTTAGTGGATCAAGGTATGATGATGAAGATTAGCAAATCAAGTGGATTACTAGCTCATTTCTGAGTCAAATCAGTGTTAAGGGGTAGGATTAAGGTAGCTCAGGGCCAAGATCCTATTCTAGCAGAGCTTAAGGAGAATGTTTGTGAGGGGAATTTCACTAATTTTACACTTGAAGATGAAGGTGTTTTATGGATAAGAGGTAGATTATGTGTTCATGATGTGGATAATTTGAGAGAAAAGATCCTTAAAGTACATTTTATAGCTCATAGTGTACATTTAGGTGTTACTAAGATGTACCATAACATCTGACATTTGTACTAGTGGGATGGATTAAAGAAGGATGTAGCTTGTTATGTTTTTGAGTGCTTAACTTGTCAGTAGGTGAAAGCTGAGCATTAGAAGCCTTCTGAGAAGCTTTAGTCTCTTCCTATTCTTAAGTGGAAATATGAGAGTTGCTATGGATTTTGTGGTAGGGTTACCTCATTTGAAGGATGGATATGATTCCACATGGGTGATTGTGGATAGGTTAACCAAATTAGCTCACTTCTTGCTAGTTAAAGCCACTTATTCTATAGCTAAGTTAGCTAAGATATATGTTAAACATATTGTGTGCCTTCATGGAGTACCTATGTCCATTGTATATGATAGAGGTTTAGTGTTTACCTCATGATTTTGGTAGAAGTTATAGGAAGTAATGGGTACTAGGCTTGATTTTAATACTACTTTTCACCCTTAGACAGATAGTCAATTTGAGAGGATGATCCAGAAACTTAAGGATATGTTGAGGATGTGTGTATTGGATCTTAGAGGTAGTTGGGATGATCATTTGCCACTAGTAGAGTTTGCATATAGTAATAACTACCATAGTAATATTGAAATGGCATATGAAGCTCTATATGGAAGGAAGTGTAGATCCGCTCTATGCTGGGATGAGGTTAACAAGAGAGCATTAACTAGACCTATGATTATTTAGGATGCAGCGGAGAAGGTTGTTGTGATCATAAGGAGATTAGAAACCGTAGCTAGCAGATAGAAGAGCTATGCGGATTCAAAGTGCGGAGATGTGGAGTTTCAGGTTAGAGACTATATGTTTTTGAAGGTATCTCCAATGAAGGGTGTGATAAGGTTTGGCAAGAAGGGGAAATTAGCACTGAGATATATTGGATTGTTTGAGATTCTAGAGAGAGTGGGCATGGTTGCATATTGATTGGCTTTGCCTTTGAATCTATCTCAAGTGCATCTAGTGTTCCATATCTCGATGTTGAGGAAGTATATTTCAAACCCTTCACACGTGTTGTAGCTTGAGAGTTTGGAAGTAAATGAAGACATGATGTATAAGGAAGGCTAGTTGCGATAGTAGATTATCAAGTTTGTCAGTTGTGTTTGAAGGAGATCCGATGGTTAAGATGTTGTGAAGAACAACAATATGGAGGAGCACACATGGGAGACTAGCCTACCCTTACCTTTTTCTTCAATGAATTCCAATTTTCTGTTCCTTTATTTGAAAATTCGAGGATGAATTTTTTTAAGGGGAAAGATTGTTATAACTCGATATTTTAAATTATTAAATTTATTTTGGGATATGCAGTGTTAATAAATATTTTAAATTTTTATATATTATAACTATTATGTGTAATTTAATTTTAGTGTGTATATGATTATTTATTTATTTATTATTATTATTATTGTTATTGTTCTGAATAGTATTAATTTATTTTATTTTAAATATTTTATTATGTAGATGAATTAATTTGGAAGTGATTATTATTTAAAAATATTATTGTTTGTATTATTATTATTATTAGTGCGGGTATTTTGTCTTTTCCTATTAAAAGAATATGTATATATAAAAGATTTTTTTCCCTTTCTTTCCTCCCTCTCTTTCCTCTCCCCTTCCCATTTCCTTCCTCTTCTTCTTCTTCTTCTTCTTCCTGCGAAACACAGAACCACTAAGCGTCCACCAGCCACCACCACACTACCACCATCACATCACCAACACCACCTTCTATCTTCCCTCAACTTCCGCTGTCGACATAGTCCTCTTCCTCACTAACTTTCATCATGAACTGCAGCTCTAACAAGGTTCCCCAATGCCATTTTTGGTGGCTTTAGCTCATGGTTCTAGGCTCTGTTAACTCCTTTCGGTCTGGGCAACTTAATCCTTGGTCGTTGTGAGCTTAGAACGTTCGATAATCATTTTATCTTTAACTTTTTGTTTAGGTCAACTTAGGTTTTTCATTTTTTAAGCTTGATTTCCTATGATTCATGCTTAGTTCCTTTGCAAATGTTGTATGTTGAAGCTTAAGCTACACAAATATATTTTTGTTTAATTTTTTTGAATTATTTTGATTTTTGAATGTTTTGGTTTCCGATGAGTCATTGTTCTGGTGACTCTCATTAGAAACTTTTATATTTTTAATAAATTATTTAAATTATTTGGATTATAGTTTGTGAAGTATATGAAAATTTTGATCTGATTATTTATTATGAATTTTCAAAGGTTTATATAAAAAATTAATTTTTTGAAAAATTAATATAAATAAGTGAATTTGGTGTTTTAATTGAAATTATTGTTAATTAGTATATTTTTAATACTTTTGGAATAATAAATAGTATTAAAATAATTGTTATGAATTATTTACTATTTTTAACTCATTAAAAATAATTTTCGGAATTATATTTGAATAATAAGTTTATTTACTATTTTTGTGATTAAATGAATTTTTAACTATTTTATTACATATTTGAACTATTTAAATAATTATTTGTGAATTTACTATTTAATTTCGAATAATTGAAAATTGGATTTTTATTAACTAAAATGAAAATTAATTAGCTTTAAGGTATTTATCATTTAAATAATTTGAATTAAGGTATTTTATTGATTTTTATGGATTTTAATGATCTTTAATATATTATCATTAAATTATTAATTGTTGTGTATTTTGGTTCTCGGTTGGGCGAATTGTGTAGTTCGGGGGCCAAACTTGAGAAGTTGTACTTTTATGAATATTGAAGTGTGTTTCTTTGCACGATCATCTCTACTTTTAGTAGAGAGACATCCATTTTACAAAGGATACTCTGCTGAATTTTTGGTAGAATTCTCATAAAACGTGACATCGAGTTGATCCTGAGCTTTTGATTCTTGGTCGAGTCGTGTCCTAGGTTGAGTCATTCTTTAGAATTTCTAAATTTATAAAATTAGGAATTTGACTCTAATATTATGATTATTCATTTATTTTCTATAGTTGCACTGAGATAGAGGCCTACTGTACTAGGCCAGTCTACTCTGTTTAGAGGAGTGCACAATTATGAGTTATTATTTTATATAAGCATTACATGTAAAATACATAATTATGAGCATCCATATTTTCATAATGTATTTAAATAGGAATTATTTTACCAAATGATTATGTATATGTTGGTATATTTTTGGTATATTTTGGAATATTGTAGATGACAGGGTTTAGCGCGTGTTCAAGATTTTAGCAACTGCGACACTGTTTAGGCTTAGGGCCTTAGAAAACACACTAACCACTGTCACAAAGACATGGCATGGAAATTAGGAGTCGCCACCTAGGGTAATAACTTGGACAAATGAAAAGGGTGGTACTTGATTCTCTAAAAGAAAGCTAGCGTCACAACCAGGAGATTCTGGATATGGAATACTAACTTCTCTTAGTCTTGGATTCATTTAGAATAGTTTTATACATGATTATTTCATCTTGTAATTACATGCAATTTTATTAAACCCTAATTAACATCCATCTAATCCAAAAGGCAATAAGTCAATAAAATTAAAAGTAAAAAATGCATCAAAAAGGCAATGTCCCTATGTCTAAATTATGTTAATTTTATTTTATAAGCTAGCTAAACCCACATATTTTATTTACAAGTGAAATGGACTAAAGGTGGGCCTACATTTTTACTAATTAGTAAGCCTAGCTCTATTTATTTTAGTTTGTCTAAGAAATGGGTTTAAGTCTATTTAATTTTTAAAAAAAGCTAAATTAGTGGACCTAAGTCTAACTTGGTTTTAATTAACTAAGTGGGCCTAAAATCTAATTAACCTAATGGGCCTAAATTAATTTTAATTATTTAAAGTCCTAAACCATTTTTAAGTCTATTTAAAGTGAGTTAGACCTAAATGTGGGCTTGGGGCCCAAAATAATATAAAAAAGCCCAAGAACATTAAAAAAATAAAAAACATAGCAAAATCAAATCAAAACACATTCACATATGATTTCTAAAAAAGCCTAATTTAATTACATACAAATCCTAATTTTAGCTACTGCCACCATTAATTTTAATTAATTTTATCGAATTGAACCTAATTGCTAATTGATTTTAAATGAAAAAAATTAAATCTTTTACTATTCCCACTAATGGGGCTATTAAAAACTACATACAAAAATTAAAATTAAATAATTATACACCCATGAATTAAAAATAAACTACATAGGATAGCAAAATGCAGAATAAAATTTACAATCCTAAGAACTATTAAAAAAATAGTACAGGTTCATCCATGGCATTCCATGGATCTTCTATTCAATTCTTGGATATTAGACTGTTTCCTCCTTAATCCACAATCGGGCATCAAAACAAAAACACACTAAAATTAGATTAGTAATGAAATTGAAAAATAAAACAATATCAAAAGAAAATAAAATTACAAAAAGAGAAGAGAAGAAAGAAAAAAGAATGTTGTGCATATGCTTTAAGATAGCCCCTCAAACTAGGATTTTCACCATTGTTTTTGACTTCTTGTTAATTCTGGACTAGAAAGGGCATTCTCAATAGCATCTAAATTTTTAGGGTTTTTTTTAGCACGGTCAATTTTTTAATATGTTTCTGTCTCTCTCGGTCTCTCTATGTGTCGAAAAAAATCCTCTCCAAAAAAGGTCCCTCCTTGCATGCATCTAGACTCTACTTTTTATAGCAGAGTTTGTGCATACTGGCTTCCTCCAAAGGAGGAACAAACTCATCTCTTAAAAAAAACCTTAGAAGAATTTTGAATTTTGAATGCGTTGACATTTTCATCATATAATAATAAAGAAAAAATTGAATTTTCAACCAATTAAAATGCTGAAAAATCGATAAAAATACTCAAAAAAATTAACTTTTACAAGTCGAAATTGTGCAGTGCCAATCAACATTGTGCAATACTGATAAGCATTATGCAATGTTGATCGATATTGTGTAATGCCGATTGACATTATGTAATGTCGATCAACATTAAATGCCAACTTTTAATTACCAAAAAATGCCTAAAAATTTGACTTATTTGCAATCAAATCCTAAAAAAATGTTGCAATCTAGTCCTTAAAGTCTAGAAAATTGACAACCAAGTTGAAGTTTTAAATGAATTTCATCATTGGGGCTTACATCACAATTGTGCACAATTGTATCCCAAAATTAGGTGCCTATAGTTGCTCCCCTTTGTCGCTGTTTGCTTGACAAATTGCAGCAAAGCAGTAGAAGCATACAATTTCGAAAGAAAGAAATTAGGACACTTGATTGTATCCTAAGTGATAGATTGATGCTCAAATTATTGAGCAAAGTATGATGTTTGGCAAGTCTCACTATATTTCCTACTGAATATCGAGTGGACTTTATGCAAATGAGTTTTCGCTATATTCCCTGTGGGACGTTTAGCGATGATAAATTGAAAAACTGCTATAGTTCTTGTGGAACGTCTAGCAATGATGAAGTTCATTATATTCCCTGTGGGACGTCTAACGATGCACACTATATTCCTTGTGGGATGTCTAGTGATCATAAATTGAAAACTTGCTATAGTTCCTGTGGAACGTCTAGCAATGATGAATTTCATTATATTCCCTGTGCGATGTCTAATGATGCACACTATATTCCCTGTGGGACGTCTAGTGATGATAAATTGAAAAATTGCTATAGTTCATGTGGAACATCTATCAATGATGAATTTCATTATATTCCCTATGGGACATTTGATAATGCACATTATATTCCCTATGGGACGTTTAGTGATGATAAACTGAAAACTTGCTATAGTTCCTATGGAACGTCTAGCAATAAGGAATTTCATTATATTTCTCTGTGGGACATGTAATGATGCACACTATATTCCTTGTGGGACATCTAGTGATGATAAATTGAAAACTTATTATAATTCCTGTGGAACGTCTAGTAATGATGAATTTCATTATATTCCTTGTGGGATGTCTAACGATGCTCTCTATATTCCCTGTGGGACGTCTAGTGATGTTGAATTGAAAACATTCTATAGTTCCTGTGGAGCATCTAGCAATGATGAATTTTTTTATATTCCCTATGGGACATCTAAAGATGCTCACTATATTTTCTGTGGGACGTCTAGTGTAGTTGAATTGAAAATTTACTATAGTTCCTGTGGAACGTCTAGCACTGATGAATTTGAAAGTTTATGTCATAACTGCTATGCAATATATAACATAATGAAGTTTATGACGACTGTGCATCATATAACATAATCATTTGAAATTCATATCATAGCTACTGTGCAGCATATGAATTCTTTGATTAAAATGATGCATGTAAAATGCAAAAAATGAATTATGTAATCTTATTCTATATTTTTTACTTAACAGAAAATTCAAAATCACATATTGATTATGTAGTTTTAGTAATTCAATGAATTATTAATTTGATGAATATCATGATTTAATTAGGAATATATTCCTAATCAAAATGCAAATATGGACCAAATTGCAATGAATGAACTTGAATTCATATGCACATAAAAGTAATGGACTAAAATGGAATACACTACGCTTAATCATGTAGGGTTGATTGATCTAGATGATTATGCTGCAATCCATAATTGCTTGCGATTAGCTGCAACCTTTTCATTACTCACTGATGATACTGCAGTCCATAACTGCTTGCGATTAGCTATAATCCTTTTATTGCTCAATGATGATGCTGCAGTCCATAACTGCTCGCTGATGATGCTACAATCTATAATTGCTTCCAACTTGATTACAATCCTTTCATCTTGCCTTTGATGTTGCTACAGTCCATAACAGCTTGTTGATTTTTATATTTAGTTGTTTGAGTTGAATGCTTTGAATTCTGGTTTTATAATTCCTGTAGACATATTGAAGTTAGTTTCAATCATGATGAATGTATAAAAGTACATTATAATGTTGACAATTTATGAGAAAATTCATCCTTTTATCATGAGATAGCATGTACTTAATGAATCTCACTATTTTTTATTTTCATGTCTATCACTTATTTGAATGCTTTGAATTCTAGTTTTATAATTCCTGTAGAGGCATCGTTAACCATCTTATACTAAGAGTGTATCTTTTACCAAGTGAAGAGCTTACTTCCACACCTAATTTTAGGGAGAATTTTCTAAACAAATCTTATGGAAATTAATCATGAAAATTTTGAATTTGGAGTATTAAAATAGTCTTTGAATTATTTTTGTGATTTTCTTCCTTATCCAAGTATTCCCTTGCCTTTCTCATAATACTCAGCGTGAATACCCTTGGAAAGGTGCTTTGGATACTCATACTCCTATAGAGCATTGGAGTAAATAGAGCAATTTTTTTTAACGTGGGTCCTCTTTTAGTATTCCCCCCTTTCTTGTATTACTCAGTATGGATACCACCAGAGGTTCACATTGAAAATCTTGCTCAATTTTGGGCATTGGAGTACATTATGCTTACTCTCATTCTGATTCTCCTCTTAGTGTTCCCCCACCTTTCTCATATTACTTAGCATGGATACTGTTGAGGGATTTGTACTCGTACTCATTTCTAAAAATTAGAGTAGATTATATGCACATTTATTATTCAAAAGAATAAAATGACACTTTGAAATTCAACCAATTTATATTGTAAGTCCATAGATTTTGTCTTTGCACTTTGGATAAAGATCCTAGGGGAAGTAACTAGGTCATTATATGTGGTTAGGGTCCGGTGAAAAGTTAAGGTTCCCTTAGCAAGATGCTCTCCATTATGGACTTTTAGTTACAGGCCAAGGTCAGAGGGGCCCAGCATCCTTTACTAACTGAAGAGAAGATTACCCCCCTTAAGGACTTGGGCTATAGACTATGGTTAGATGAACCCAGCAATCTCTCTTGAACCGAGTTAAGGCTAAAAGTGATGGTTGGCCAATCTATAACTCCATGAAGCTAGTGGAATCATGGAATCATAAACCAATGCCATCGGTTTAGTAAGGACATGTAGAGTGAAATAATAATTGATAAAATAATTCTAAAGAACACAAGTAGAATCAGTATCTCTTATCTTTAGTGGAGTCACCACTATAGACGGTGGGGTTTAGCGTGCGTCCAAGATTTTAGCAACCGCAACATTGTTTAGGCTCAAGGCCTTAGAGAACACACTAACCACTGTCACAAAGACATGGCGTGGAGATGCGGAGTCACAACTCAAGGTAATAACTGGGACAAATTGAAAAGGTGGTACTCGATTCTCGAAAAGAAAACTAGCACCACAACCAGGAGATTCTGGATACAAAATACTAACTTCTCTTAGTCTTTTATTCATTTAGAATGATTTTATAAATAATTATTTCATCCTTTAATTACATGTAATTTTATTAAACCCTAATTAACATCCATCTAACCCAAAAAGAAACAAATTAATAAAATTACAAGTAAAAAATGCATAAAAAAGGCAATGTCCCTATATCTAAACTATGTTAATTTTATTTTATAAGTGAGCTAAATCCACATATTTTATTTATAAGTAAAATGGACTAAAGGTGGGCCTACATTTTTATTAATTAGTAAGCCTAGATCTATTTATTTTAGTTTTTCTAAGAAATGGGCTTAAGTCTATTTAATTTTAAAGAAAAACTAAAGTAGTGGACCTAAGTCTAACTTGATCTTAATTAACTAAGTGGGCCTAAAATCTAATTAACCTAATGGGCGTAAATTAATTTTAATTATTTAAAGTCCTAAACCATTTTTAAGCCTATTGAAAGTGAGTTAGACCTAAACATGGGCTTGGGACCCAAAATAATATAAAAAAGCCCAAGAACATAAAAAAAAACATAAAAAACATAGCAAAATCAAATCAAAACACATTCACGTATAATTTCTAAGAAAGCTAATTTAATTACATACAAACCCTAATTTTAGCTACTGCCACCATTAATTTTAATTAATTTTACCTAATTGAAACTAATTACTAATTGATTTTAAACGCAGAAAATTAAATCTTTTACTATTCCCACTAATAGGGCTATTATAAACTACGTATAAAAATTAAAATTAAATAATTATACACCCATGAAATAAAAATAAACTACATAGGATACCAAAATGCAGAATAAAATTAAAATCCTAAGAACTATTAAAAAAATAGTATAGGTTCATCCATGGCATTCCATGGATTTTCTGTTCAATTCTTAGATATTAGACTGTTTCATCCTCAATCCATAATCGAGCATCAAAACAAAAACACACCAAAATTAGATTAGTAATGAAATTGAATAAGAAAAAAATAGCAAAATAAAATAAAATTACAAAAAGGGAAGAGAAGAAAGAAAAAAGAATGCTATGCATATGCTTTGAGATAATCCCTCAAACTAGGATTTTCATCGTTGTTTTTGACTTGTTGTTGATTTTGGACTGGAAAGGGCATTCTCAATAGCGTCTAAATTTTTAGGGTTTTTTTTAGTGCAATCAATTTTTTTAATATGTGTATATCTCTCTCGGTCTCTCTGTGTGTAAAAAAAAAATCCTCTCTAAAAAAGGTAACCCCTTGCATGCATCTAAACTCCGCTTTTTAAAGCAGAGTCTGCGCATACTGGCTTCCTCCAAAGGAGGAATAGACTCATCTCTTAAAAAACAACCTGATAAGAATTTTGTTTTTTGAAGCATTTTGAAAGCATTGAAATTTTCATCAGATAATAATAAAGATAAAATTGAATTTTCAACTGATCAAAATATTGAAAAATCGATAAAAATATGCGAAAAAATCAACTTTTATGATTTAGAATTGTGCAATGTGAACCGGCATTGCACAATGCCGACAAGCATTATGCAATGTCGGTTGACTTATGGAATGCCGATCGGCATTGTATAATGCCGGTCAGCATTACATTAATGCCGATCGACATTAAATGCCAACTCTTTTTTTAATTACCAAAAGACCCCTAAAAATTGACTTATTTATAATCAAATCCTAAAAAAATATTGCAATCTAGTCCTTAAAGTCCAAAAAATCGACAACCAAGTTCAATTTTTGAATGAATTTCATCATAGGGGCATACGTCGCAATTGTGCACAATTGCATCTCGAACTTGGGTGCTTACAAATATGTTTAGTATATATGTGACATATATGTTTGACATATTTTTAGTATATATTTGGTATATATGTGACAAATATGTTTGGTATATACTTGGTATATTTTTTGTATATGTTCAGTATATATTTGGTATATGTTTGGTATATAAGTGGTATAATTCTTCAAAAATGGATGCCATTTATGTTTAAATTATGCATTTTTTATTTTAATAATTATATGATTTATTTGAAGGCTAGCAGCAGAACATGCTACCTAGTGGGCTGCACTAGGATTGTGTACGTATCAGTGCATTAGATTTTAGGGTTGAGATATGAAATTTTTTTATGTGAGACATGATTATTCGATTACTGAGAATTATGGTGAGAGAGTAGTATGAT
Source organism: Mallotus nudiflorus (assembly GCA_947683625.1). NCBI lineage: Eukaryota > Viridiplantae > Streptophyta > Magnoliopsida > Malpighiales > Euphorbiaceae > Mallotus > Mallotus nudiflorus. Next base: position 403,235 of record CANTUR010000738.1, read on the forward strand.
TATGGGAGCTCGGTTGATCTAGCGTCTCGGGGCCGAACACACTAATAGTGAGACTATAGGAGCTCGGTTGACTTAGTGTCTCGGGGCCAAGCTACTGTCCATAAATGGAAAAGAGAAATATTTTGGAATTAAGTAAGCCTACTAGCTAGTGAACGTGATGATTGAAGTTGCACAATATTTTAGGGTTCTGCTCCGATTCTTCAACCAAAATAAATTTTCTTGCATTTATTATAATATAAAAGTGGATTTTAGCATCTGTGTGAAATGCATGTATATACATATTTATATTGATGCTTCTTTGTATATGACTTGAGGTTGTATCTATATATATTATAATAATTCACTCTGTGAGGTCTAACTCCCCTCAACATTTTTTTAGGATCTTTGACATTATACCTTCCTCATAATACTCTACACCTGACTCTTTCCTCTTCAGTTGATTTATGTAAATACTAAACTATTGTCTTCCTATATTTTTAGTATTCACTATAGTAGTAATGTTATTTTATTAGTAGTGTGTTGTTATATTAGAGACTTTGTATCGAATATTGTATGAAAATATTTTTTTATTATGTTATAAAATAAAGATTTACTTTTATATTAATTAAAATTGTAATTATGGCATACTTTTATATTATTATTGTATGTGTTTTTATTTTTTAAGGATTGCTATGGTTTCTGGATTCTAAAGAATTCTGCTTCCTTAGCGTCAGTCATGACTCCCTTTAGGTCGTGAAACTTTTGCATCTATTCACCTGAGGCTAGATAAGGCAAAGGGAATTTCCTACACTCTAGTTCAAGCTAATGATGATGATGAATATTACCAAAATCTAAAAAAGGCACCAAAAGTTACAAAAATTGCTAACATGACCAAGACTGAATCGATAGGGGAGGTAAAATTATTAGCTAACAGAATGGCTCGGTTGGAATTTTCCTTCAAAGACAAGGGGACTCATCACTCTAAAAGCTTTGCTGACTTGGCAATATTCAATGATGAGCCACTTCCAAATAATTTTAAACAACTAAACTTTACTAAGTTTGATGGAATATGGGATCCAAAGGTCTTTGTAATGCAATATGGTACTTCCATGGTTGTTATAAAGCTTATAGAATCTCATATTGTTTGATTTTTCTTTACATCATTAGAGGAAGGACTGAGGTCATGGTTCTTTGACCTTAAAGATGAAATCAATGTTAGTGATATGCACTAGGTCAATCATGTGTGACCATGTTTTAACTTTATCATTTTATTTAATAAAGAGGCATTTTTCATTATCATTTTATGTTATGATAATTACTTGAATAGTCAATTCAAGTGTGTGACTTGATAGTAAAACCCTTAGTTTAAATATGAGTTCTATTCAAATTATCCCTAGTCATAATGATGCATTATGGCTAGTATGGTGTTAATTGATGATTATGTTTTACTATTCATGAATATGATATATTAATTCAACTCATAGGTACTTATTTGAGAAATAAAATGCTGGATTGACCCATCATGAGAATACTACATAGATAATTTTCCTAAGTAATTCCCATCATAGTAATATTGACTTAGTTCTTTGACCTTGAAATCACCATGGATTTTTACATAACTATTTTATATTTTGACATAATCTTACATTATCTTTAATTGAAAGATAAAATAGGTTATTGTTAGGTATAAAATAAGTTATGTGAGGAATGTGAGTGATTGAAAAGGAATTTGTCCCTCGTTTAATATAAGTAAGATATCTATGGGCCCCTTGATAAGATAATGACTGAGGAAAAAGTATGGCCATGCTAAAGTGAATGGATAAAGAGTTATCATTCTCAGTCTATTTGGAATCAAGATATAATATAATTGAATTCTATAAGGAAGACAAAAACTATGTCTTATATTCAATCAAGATATCATGTGATAAAGGGACTACAATATTCATTATAAATCAGGTCATGTCTAATTATCAGCCTTCACATGACTTGGGTAGTCATAATGTCTTACTATAGGCCACTTATGACTTATAGGCCTAAATAGAGATTTAAGGCTCACAGCCAACATCATGTGAACCTAAAGGGTCACACACTTTGAACAAGGCTAAAACTAATGTGGGTTTAATAAGCTCAAATAAGCTCTATGGAAAAGGTTATCTTAAATAAATAGAATATTATTTCTGATTTAATTTTAAATAAAATCAAAATAAGAATAAGTGAGAAATTACCAAAGGTTGTTTGGCAAGTGAAACCCTAATTTAAATGTCTATAAATATGTTATATTCTTTAGTGTTTTACATACTCTCATTATTCTACCACCAAATTCATTTTCTATCTTTTAGAAAACAAAACACAGAATTCTTTTTAATTATTGATTTGTGAGAAATCAAGAGAAGGTGCTAGCACACAAATATTCATTTTCAAAATCAAGGGTTATTCATGTGGACACTTGTGGAGGATGGATTCTTTTGGAGATGTCTTAAATCTAAAATGCTAAATTAAAAGCTCGAGGTAGGGTGTCACTTGAGTGAACGTCCTCTCTTCCTTCCAGATTTCTTGCCTTTTCTGCGTTTGTGGTAAGAAAATGAAAACTCTAGATTTAATCAATTAATCGAATTACTTGGATCCAGGTTCAAGTTTATGATTCAAATTTAATTTTTCTGATGCGTATGAAATCACGAATCCCAATAATGGTATCAAAGCCACTTATAATTCAATTAATTTGATTTTATGTATATGTGATATATCTATGTTTGAGTGATTCATTTTTAAAAAGGAGTTCTAAAAAATTTTATCCAAATAGTTTTGATTTTGTGATGATTAATTATAATTTGTATGAAAACAGTATTAAACATTAATTTCATTAATGTTTATAATTGTTTAATGTGATTAAATCAAGTTGGAGGTCCATGATGGAGATCTAAGGTGGGAGCCCAAGGAGGAGGTTCATGGTAGAAGATGAAGATCCAAATTGAAGGCCTAATTTGTATTTGTTATATAACCTAGGTTTGACCTTTGATCTTCATATTGGCTTATGAAGATCAACTTAGTTATGGGCCATGCTATATCACGTTTATCATATTATGTTACTATATTATGCATGTGATGCCATATTGTGCCATGTATGTGATGAATATAATAATAACTAAATAAGATAAAAATTAACTAAACCCTCATTTAATATTAGGTCATTAAAATGCCTGCCATTAATCAACACTTATCAAGATTTGGATTGTTATAAATAGGTTATGCCAAAGCATTATGTAGAAAGCCATCTAAATAAGATAAGATGGATAATGGTGATATCCATATATTTGAGTTAGTCAGACTTAACTAGGTTATCAAAATGGTTTTGGACTTAGGGCATTTTATAGGATATGTCGATACATGTGATGTCAATGTCCTATACTTATCCAAGAATTACATGAAATGTAATTGGTAAAGTGTTACCTACCTAAATAGCCACACTTTAAGTGATAAGCCAAAACTTACTTGAAGTAGGGTGAAATATGGATCTTGGCCCACTAAGAAATTTCAATTGTTTAAATTATTTTGAGGGTTTTATAATTTATGAAAATTTAATGGGAGTTTTCTTATGCCTCTTTCATAATAAAACTCAATGTACTATATATATATATATATATATTATAGATAATGACATCAAACATTGCACCTACCATGTCATTGCGATCGATCTTTGAGAAGGATAAGCTAAATGGGACTAACAGTCTTGATTGGTACATAAACCTAAGAATTGTTCTTAGGTAAGAAAGAAAGGAATATATACTTGATCAACCCATCCTAGAGGAACCAGTTGCTAATGCTCCTAAAGCATAAAAGGATGCTTATAGTAAGCATCTCAATGATTCAGTAGATGTCACTTATATCATGCTTGGATCCACAGAGTCTGAGCTTCAAAAGCAACTAATGGAAATGGAGGCTTATACTATAATAGGCCATTTGAAGGAAATGTTCTAAGGAAAGTTATAATTGAAAGTGTCACGACCCAAAACAGGAGTCATGACCGGCGCTAGGGAACGGGAATTCTTTCGAATCCGGAACCCGTAGCAAGCCTAAAAATAAAATAAAAATGCAATAATAACCATAAAAATATAATATGCAGCGGAAAATAAAATCATAAATATCACAATATCATCCATCTCAACTGGATATAATTCAAAACTCATCACATCGCATATATAATCTCATAAATGTATAATCTTTATACAAATCCAGTTTTACTATAATACATCTCTTTAAAATCAAGTACATAAAATCCAATACTTTAATTCACAACTACTGCAGTATCTAGAGTAAATAAATAAGACTCAAGTATACAATTTACATAAAGAAGCCGGGGCGGAAGAAATCCGGCGTATCGACCTGCTACTGAGGTATGAGGAAGTTGACTCTCCTGAAAAATAGTCAACGGAGGGGAGTCAGACCTCACTGAGTGAATTACTATAGTATATATACATACACTCTAAGTGATAATGCATACAGTCAACAGTATAAGAGTAATATGTATATATACAGGCAAGTTCATACAGATGCAGAAAAATCATTTTATATATTTTGTCTGAAAATCAACTTTTATGAAGGATCACATAGAACCCTAGAATATCGCAACCTCAGAAAAATAGTGTTAAACAACACTCTAGCCATACAGGCTCACTGATTCCAAATATATCCACTTAATCCATTTGGACAGTAGACTGGCCCCGAGACACTAAGTCAACCGAGCTCCAGCAGTCTAACTGCCAGTGTGATTGGCCCCGAGACACTTGGTCAACCGAGCTCCAGCAATCACACCCCAAACCACATCTCACATATCAATAATCATAATCAAATCAATATCCACAAATAAGTTAGTAATATAGCCTAAATACTATAGGCGTACCGGTACGTACTCGGTCCTAGTGCTGCCCACTAGGTAGCACGTTCTATAGATATCCTTCATTAATAATATAAATCATTCATTCACAATAAATGATGCATGAATTTAAATAAATCAACAATATAAACCATATATATACCGAAAATATACCAAACATAAACCAGGTATATTTTGAGTATATATATACGTCAAATAAATTCAATCAAATCATGAATTAAACTAAAAATATATTTAAAAACATTTTAAATATATTTTATTAATAAAACATGTATATAATTTATTATATACCAAAAATATACCAAAAATATACTTGAATATAAATCATGTTATTTATGCATAATTAGTCAAAATAAAACATGCATTTTCTAAATCATGCATCCTAAGCATATATATATAATATAGTAACTCACCTAATGCGCTCCACGAGACAGGTCCGACGGGCCTGGTCCACTAACCCTCGGTCTCGGCGCAACTAAACAAGAAATAATTACTCGACATCAGAATAACCCTAACAGAAATCCTAGAATTCAATCTAGAGTATTAAATACAGAATCGAAAATTAGGGTTCGACTGGATATCACGTTTTACGAGAATTCTACCGGAAATCCGGCAGAACCTCCCCTGTAAAACAGACATCTCTCTACTCAAAAGAGTAGAGCCGACCCTGCAAAGAAAATACACTTCGAAAATAACACCACAATCAATCACAACCCCTCGGTCGGACTCCAGACTACAATCTGTCGACCGGGGTCCACAAACACAGAATATATATTCAAATATACCAAAAATATTCTTAAATCATAGAAATACATTTTATAAATAAAAATTACATAATTGACCTTGAAACACTATAAAAATCGATTAAAACTCATTTTATTTGAAAAACCGTATATTAAATATATAATTGAAAATAATTCACGAAAAATAGTTTTAATTAGTTAAAAATACCAAATAATTTATAGAAATCATTTTTATACCTTAAATAAATATTAAAACCAATTAAATTACATTTTTAGACAATTTAGGGTAAAATTACCAAAATACCCCTATATATATATATATACCTAAATTACTTCAAAAATTCACTAAAAATCATACAATTATCCAAAATTAATTTTCTCAACATATTTATCAATAACATAAATATTTAACTCAATTTACCAATTAAATTCAAATAAAAACACAATTAACTTAATTTTACAAAATCACATAAACTTCAATAATTAAAAATAAATACTTAGAAATTCATAAAAATTCCAAATAAATTCCTATAATTCATTTCAACACCTAATTCAACCATAAACTCCAATTTCATAATTTAAATAATTAATTTCCGAAAATTCGAAAATAATATTAAAATATTCAAAAATACCCAAAAATCCAAACAATCTCCAAAAATTCTACAAAAATTCATACATGAAGATTAAGCTACCAGGAACAACATTTGTGAAGGAAGTTTCCATGAATCATCCAAATTGAAGCTCAAAAAAATCAAAAACCAAAAGTGGCCGAAATATTCAACTCAAAACCTAAGCAATTCTAGACCGTTTTAGCTCAAACAAAAGCTAGAATAACACTCACCGGAGCTCAAGGAGAAGATAGAGACCGGCGGTGTCGAAAACGGTGGCCGGAGGAGGGAGAAACCACGGTGGGAAGATTGGGTGGTCCGGCGCCTACCTACGGGAAGAAGAAGAAGAAGAAGAAGAAAAAGAAAAAGAAAGAAAAGGAAAGAGAAAAGAAAAGAAAAAGAAAGAAAAAGGAAAAGAAAAAAAAAGAAAAAAGAAAAAAAATAATAAATTTTAATAATTTAATAATAAATAAAATAATCAAATAATAATAAATAAATAATAAAATATTAGGGTAATAATAAACCCTAATTAAATATACACACACAGGCTTTATTTAATAATTTAAAAATATGTATGAGTTCATGCAAACCCGTAAATACATTTAAAATAATTAATAATACATTGTTTACGTGAAAATTTCCCCGAAAATGAAAGTCCCGGGAAAATTTTACGTAAAATACTGAAAATAATAGACAGTAATTAAAATAGGTTTAAAATACATATTAACTCATAAAAACATCATATAAAATACAAAAATTCACTGACACTGCATATCCCGGTACAGTGTAAAAATATTTTTAAAATTACGGGATATTACAGTCTTCCCCCCTTACAGGAATTCGTCCCCGAATTCTAAAAACAAGATTACAGAATCAGGAAGGAAAGAGATACGGGTAAGAAGCTCGCATCTCAGCTTCAGTCTCCCACGTATGCTCTTCAACTCTGTCGCTACGCCACAAAACCTTGACCATCGAAATCTGCTTCGATCGCAACTGTCGAACTTGAAAATCAACGATCGCCACAGGTTCTTCCACAAACGTCAAATCTTCACTCACTTCCACACTGTCGGGTTGCAACACGTGTGAAGGATCTGAGATATACTTCCTCAACATCGAGATATGAAATACTGGATGCACTTGTGACATACTCGGAGGCAAATCCAACCGATATGCAACAGTGCCAATTCTCTCCAGAATCTCAAACGGTCCAATATATCTCGGTGCTAACTTACCCTTCCTACCAAATCTCATCACACCCTTCATCGGAGATACTTTCAGAAAAACGAAATCTCCAACCTGAAACTCCACATCTCTGCGCCTAGGATCCGCATAACTCTTCTGTCTGCTAACTGCGGTCTCTAACCTGCGCTTGATCACGGCAACTTTCTCTGCAGCATCCTGAACCATCTCTGGTCCAGTCAAAGCTCTCTCACCAATCTCATCCCAACTCAACGGGGATCTATACTTCCTTCCATACAACGCCTCATATGGTGCCATGCCAATACTGCTATGGTAGCTGTTATTATATGCAAACTCAACAAGCGATAAATGATCATCCCAGCTACCTCCCAAATCCAAGACACACATCCTCAACATATCTTCCAATGTCTGGATCGTCCTCTCAGACTGGCCATCTGTCTGAGGATGAAAAGCAGTACTGAAATCCAACCTAGTGCCCATCGCTTCCTGCAACTTCTGCCAAAAACGAGAAGTAAACACCGAACCTCTGTCTGACACAATGGACACAGGTACTCCATGAAGGCACACAATATGCTTCACGTACAACTTCGCCAATCTAGCAACTGAATATGTGGCTCTCACAGGCAAGAAATGTGCAGACTTCGTCAATCTGTCTACAATCACCCAGATGGAATCGTATCCATCCTTCGAACGAGGTAACCCGACTACAAAATCCATAGCTATCCTTTCCCACTTCCACTCGGGAATAGGAAGAGGCTGAAGCTTCCCAGAAGGCTTCTGATGTTCGGCTTTCACTTGCTGACACGTCAAGCACTTAGCATCATAATCAGCAACATCCTTCTTCAATCCATCCCACCAGTATAAATCTCTGATACTGTGGTACATCTTAGTAACACCAGGATGAACGCTGTAGGCTGTAGAATGTGCTTCCTCTAAAATCTCTTCTCTCAAATCATCCACATCAGGAACACACAATCTACCACTGATCCACAACACACCATCATCATCAAGTGTGAAATCAGTGAACTTCCCTGCTCTGACATTCTCTGCAAGCTCTTCCAGAATAGGATCTCGGCTCTGAGCTGCTTTAATCCTATCTCTTAGCACAGATCGTACTTTAAACTGAGTTAACAGTCCACCTGATCTACTGATCTTCATCATCAGACCTTGATCCACCATCAGATGCAACTCTTGGATCAATGGTCTCCTCTCAACACCAATGTGAGCAAGACTACCTGAAGACTTCCTACTCAAGGCATCTGCTACCACATTAGCTTTACCCGGATGGTAAAGAATCTCGCAATCATAATCCTTCAACAATTCCAACCATCTTCTCTGCCTCAGATTCAGATCTCGCTGCTGGAAAATGTACTTAAGGCTCTTGTGATCAGTAAATATCTCACAAGTCACCCCGTACAAATAATGTCTCCAAATCTTCAAAGCAAAGATCACTGCAGCCATCTCTAGATCATGTGTAGGATAATTCTGCTCATGCTTCTTCAACTGCCTCGAAGCATAGGCTATCACCCTTCCATTCTGCATCAACACACAACCAAGACCAATTCTAGAGGCATCACAGTAAACTGTGAACTTATCCACACTATTAGGCAAAGCTAATACTGGTGCTGTGGTCAACTTCTCCTTCAACAACTGAAAAATATTCTCACAAGCTTCTGACCACTCGAATCTAACATTCTTCTGAGTCAAGCGAGTCATAGGGGCTGCTATCCTGGAAAAATCCTGCACAAACCGCCTATAATACCCGGCTAAACCCAGAAAACTCCGAATCTCAATAACTGAAGTAGGTCTAGGCCACTCAGATACTGCTTCAATCTTCTGTGGATCAACCCGAATACCTTCTTTAGACACTACGTGTCCAAGAAAAGAAACACTCTCCATCCAGAAATCACACTTCGAGAATTTAGCATAAAGCTGATGATCTCTCAGTGTCTGTAGTACAATCCTCAAGTGATATACATGCTCTTCCATACTCCTCGAATATACCAGTATATCATCAATGAAGACTACCACAAACTGATCCACATACGGTCGGAATACCCTGTTCATCAGATCCATAAAAGCTGCTGGTGCATTAGTCAAACCAAAAGACATCACCAGAAACTCATAATGACCATATCGAGTGCGGAACGCTGTCTTAGGAATATCAGCTTCACTAATCCGCAGCTGATGATAACCCGACCTCAAGTCAACCTTAGAAAAGAATTGTGCACCCTGGAGCTGATCAAACAAATCATCTATCCTCGGGAGAGGATACTTGTTCTTCACTGTCACCTTATTCAGCTCTCTGTAATCAATGCACAGTCTCAGGGTACCATCCTTCTTCTTCACAAACAAGACTGGTGCACCCCAAGGAGAAACACTAGGTCTGATAAAACCTTTATCCAACAACTCTTGCAATTGCTCCTTCAACTCTCTCAACTCTGCAGGAGCCATACGATAGGGTGTCATAGATATAGGAGTAATACCTGGAACCACATCAATACAGAACTCAATCTCTCTATGAGGTGGTAAACCTGGCAACTCCTCGGGAAAAACATCAGGAAACTCACAAGCAACAGGAACATCTGTGAGTGACAACTTCTCCACTGACGTATCCCTGACCAATGCCAAATATCCCTGACAACCTTTCCTCAATAACTTCCTAGCAGAAATAACAGAAATAAGATTCTGAGGTGCTGAACTCCTATCACCAACAAACTTAAAATCTTCTTCACCAGGAATTCTAAAAATCACCTCCTTATTCCTGCAATCAACCACGGCAAAGTACTGAGACAACCAATCCATTCCCAAAATAACATCGAATTCCATCACATCCAACAAAATCAAATCAGCGGGTAATTCTCTATCTCCCACGAGAACTGGACAACCAGAAAGAACAATATCGGCGTCCAAAGAATCACTCAGAGGAGTGGCAACAGACAAAGGAAAAGCCATCCTCGAAGCTTGCCAACAAGATTTAGAAGCAAAAACAGGAGAAACAAAGGAATGCGTGGCACCCGGATCAAACAAAACCAAAGCATCCAGGTAACAAACAGAAAGAATACCTGCCACGACTGCATTAGATGCCTGAGCATCTAGCGGAGTCAGATGAAAAACTCTGGCCTGGCCTCGACCTCCCTGCTGACTGGTAGAAGCCTGGCCAACACCTCTGGTACCTCCTCTCGTACCTCTACCACGACTCTACTGTGGAACAAACTGAGTAGAACTCTGATGCTGGGCTGGTGGTAACTGAAATGGCATAGGTGCAGCACTAGCAATCGACTGCTGTGGGAATCGCGAAATCTGCTGCTGCTGATATCCGGGATAAGGACACGATCTGGCAAAATGTCCTGTCTGCCCGCATCTAAAACATGTCAACGGTGTCAGATAACACGGTCCCTGATGGACTCTACCACAAGTCTGACAAACACTGGCCGCTGATCCAGAACTACGACCACTGCTGCTGCTCGAAGCACCTGACCCAAATCTGAACGATCTACGCTGACCTCCACGACCATGTCTACTGCTCCGATGCACTCGCTGCTGCTGTCTCTGACTCTGCTGAGTCGAACCTCGCTGCTGACTACTCGAACCAACATGAAAACTCGAATACGGAGTAGCCTGCAATCCACTCGACTGAACTCCCAACTGGTAATAATTAGGCATCGCTCCCTGCCTAACTAACCTCAGCTCAATCTCCTTAGCTAGCTCGATCACAGACTCCAGAGTAAGACCTGCTGTAGGCATACCAGCAAAAGCTGAACCCAAACCAGTAACATACGTAGTAACAGCGAAATACTGATCTCGCATCAGATCCTCAGCATATCTACCCAGACGAAGAAATTCTCGGGTATACTCCTCTACTGATCGATCTCCACGAGAAATACTGGTCAGACGAAGACGATAACTCAAACGAAGAGGCTCTGGACAAAATCTCCTCATGAATCGCTCTCGAAACTGAGCCCATGTCATCGTCATCATATAGGGCTGGATCATCTGAATAAACCAATCCAAGGCTGGTCCCTCAACAGACAACTCAACAATCATGATCCTCTGGTACTCGGTATGAGCAGTCCGAGTCCTAGTCTCAATCGCATGCAGAAAATCTAAAGGATCAGAAGTACCATCAAAAGCAATCCTGCCAACTCGGGCATAGAACAAAGCTGCCTCAGGGTCAGACATACCCTGCTGATAGGCAGGCTGAACAGGCTGAACAACAGGAGGAATAGGAATATCAAATTCAGGCTCAACAGGCTCCTCGTCCTGTAACTCTCTCTGCCTACGGCGACCTGCCGCTCCTCGAGGTCTACCCCTGCCATGACCTCTACGTCTAACTGGCGGCTCAGGAGGTAAAACCTCATCCTGAAAAGACTCATCATCCTCGGCCTCAACGACCGGTGGAGCGACACGCGCTCGCCTCCTCATTCTGAAAAGACAAACGGAAAGATTCAGACAAAACAGACAACGGAGGAATAACGCTGAAAACTACAGCAAGGAATACTCATCAAAACATACTCGAACCTAATACACTGCAGTAGTCCAACAGAAACACAACTTTAAAACTAGGGCCACAACTCACATAACTAAGCCCTGACACAGAACTCTGCTCGGATACGAACTTCGCTCTGATACCAACTTTGTCACGACCCAAAACAGGAGTCATGACCGGCGCTAGGGAACGGGAATTCTTTCGAATCCGGAACCCGTAGCAAGCCTAAAAATAAAATAAAAATGCAATAATAACCATAAAAATATAATATGCAGCGGAAAATAAAATCATAAATATCACAATATCATCCATCTCAACTGGATATAATTCAAAACTCATCACATCGCATATATAATCTCATAAATGTATAATCTTTATACAAATCCAGTTTTACTATAATACATCTCTTTAAAATCAAGTACATAAAATCCAATACTTTAATTCACAACTACTGCAGTATCTAGAGTAAATAAATAAGACTCAAGTATACAATTTACATAAAGAAGCCGGGGCGGAAGAAATCCGGCGTATCGACCTGCTACTGAGGTCTGAGGAAGTTGACTCTCCTGAAAAATAGTCAACGGAGGGGAGTCAGACCTCACTGAGTGAATTACTATAGTATATATACATACACTCTAAGTGATAATGCATACAGTCAACAGTATAAGAGTAATATGTATATATACAGGCAAGTTCATACAGATGCAGAAAAATCATTTTATATATTTTGTCTGAAAATCAACTTTTATGAAGGATCACATAGAACCCTAGAATATCGCAACCTCAGAAAAATAGTGTTAAACAACACTCTAGCCATACAGGCTCACTGATTCCAAATATATCCACTTAATCCATTTGGACAGTAGACTGGCCCCGAGACACTAAGTCAACCGAGCTCCAGCAGTCTAACTGCCAGTGTGATTGGCCCCGAGACACTTGGTCAACCGAGCTCCAGCAATCACACCCCAAACCACATCTCACATATCAATAATCATAATCAAATCAATATCCACAAATAAGTTAGTAATATAGCCTAAATACTATAGGCGTACCGGTACGTACTCGGTCCTAGTGCTGCCCACTAGGTAGCACGTTCTATAGATATCCTTCATTAATAATATAAATCATTCATTCACAATAAATGATGCATGAATTTAAATAAATCAACAATATAAACCATATATATACCGAAAATATACCAAACATAAACCAGGTATATTTTGAGTATATATATACGTCAAATAAATTCAATCAAATCATGAATTAAACTAAAAATATATTTAAAAACATTTTAAATATATTTTATTAATAAAACATGTATATAATTTATTATATACCAAAAATATACCAAAAATATACTTGAATATAAATCATGTTATTTATGCATAATTAGTCAAAATAAAACATGCATTTTCTAAATCATGCATCCTAAGCATATATATATAATATAGTAACTCACCTAATGCGCTCCACGAGACAGGTCCGACGGGCCTGGTCCACTAACCCTCGGTCTCGGCGCAACTAAACAAGAAATAATTACTCGACATCAGAATAACCCTAACAGAAATCCTAGAATTCAATCTAGAGTATTAAATACAGAATCGAAAATTAGGGTTCGACTGGATATCACGTTTTACGAGAATTCTACCGGAAATCCGGCAGAACCTCCCCTGTAAAACAGACATCTCTCTACTCAAAAGAGTAGAGCCGACCCTGCAAAGAAAATACACTTCGAAAATAACACCACAATCAATCACAACCCCTCGGTCGGACTCCAGACTACAATCTGTCGACCGGGGTCCACAAACACAGAATATATATTCAAATATACCAAAAATATTCTTAAATCATAGAAATACATTTTATAAATAAAAATTACATAATTGACCTTGAAACACTATAAAAATCGATTAAAACTCATTTTATTTGAAAAACCGTATATTAAATATATAATTGAAAATAATTCACGAAAAATAGTTTTAATTAGTTAAAAATACCAAATAATTTATAGAAATCATTTTTATACCTTAAATAAATATTAAAACCAATTAAATTACATTTTTAGACAATTTAGGGTAAAATTACCAAAATACCCCTATATATATATATATACCTAAATTACTTCAAAAATTCACTAAAAATCATACAATTATCCAAAATTAATTTTCTCAACATATTTATCAATAACATAAATATTTAACTCAATTTACCAATTAAATTCAAATAAAAACACAATTAACTTAATTTTACAAAATCACATAAACTTCAATAATTAAAAATAAATACTTAGAAATTCATAAAAATTCCAAATAAATTCCTATAATTCATTTCAACACCTAATTCAACCATAAACTCCAATTTCATAATTTAAATAATTAATTTCCGAAAATTCGAAAATAATATTAAAATATTCAAAAATACCCAAAAATCCAAACAATCTCCAAAAATTCTACAAAAATTCATACATGAAGATTAAGCTACCAGGAACAACATTTGTGAAGGAAGTTTCCATGAATCATCCAAATTGAAGCTCAAAAAAATCGAAAACCAAAAGTGGCCGAAATATTCAACTCAAAACCTAAGCAATTCTAGACCGTTTTAGCTCAAACAAAAGCTAGAATAACACTCACCGGAGCTCAAGGAGAAGATAGAGACCGGCGGTGTCGAAAACGGTGGCCGGAGGAGGGAGAAACCACGGTGGGAAGATTGGGTGGTCCGGCGCCTACCTACGGGAAGAAGAAGAAGAAGAAGAAGAAAAAGAAAAAGAAAGAAAAGGAAAGAGAAAAGAAAAGAAAAAGAAAGAAAAAGGAAAAGAAAAAAAAAGAAAAAAAGAAAAAAAATAATAAATTTTAATAATTTAATAATAAATAAAATAATCAAATAATAATAAATAAATAATAAAATATTAGGGTAATAATAAACCCTAATTAAATATACACACACAGGCTTTATTTAATAATTTAAAAATATGTATGAGTTCATGCAAACCCGTAAATACATTTAAAATAATTAATAATACATTGTTTACGTGAAAATTTCCCCGAAAATGAAAGTCCCGGGAAAATTTTACGTAAAATACTGAAAATAATAGATAGTAATTAAAATAGGTTTAAAATACATATTAACTCATAAAAACATCATATAAAATACAAAAATTCACTGACACTGCATATCCCGGTACAGTGTAAAAATATTTTTAAAATTACGGGATATTACAGAAAGGTTCAATACCATCAAGGCATTGCTCTCCTACAAGTTGACTGCTAGCGGCTTTACCAGTCCTTATGTTATTAAGATGAAGGGTCATCTTGAACACTTGGACAAGCTTGGTCTCAAGATTGAACAAGAATTGGCTGTTGATATCATTCTCTAGTATTTGCTTGAAGCTTATAATGGTTTCATCATGAATTTCAATATGCATAGTATGGACAAAACTATTTTAAAGTTGCATGGGATGATTAAAACTGCTGAAAAGAACATCAAGAATTCCAATAAGGATATTCAAATGGTGAGTAAGGGAAAGGGTATGAAAAAGGTTAGAAAGGGCAAGTGCAAGGTTCCCAAAGGTTTTTAAAAGCCAAAGCTAAAGCCCAAGCCCAAGCCCAAGTTCAAAGCTAAACCCCAAGCAAAGCCACCAAAGGAGGGGATATGCTTTTTCTGCAATGAGCCAAGTCATTGGAAAAGAAATTGCAAGCTATATTTGAATGATCTAAATAAGAATAAGGGTAGTGCAACTACCTCTTTAGGTATCCATGTTATAGAAATTAATTTGTCTACTTCTGATTCTTGGGTATTAGATATTGGATCAGGATCTCACATTTGTACTAATATGTAGGGTCTCAAAAAGAGTAGATCATTAGATAGAGGTGAAGTGGACCTATGAGTTGTCAATGGAGCAAGAGTTGTTGCTTGAGTTGTAGGGACTTATGAGTTAACTTTGCCTAGTGGACTTGTTTTGAATTTGGAAAATTATTATTATGTGCCTACTATGTGTAGGAATATTATTTCTGTTTCTTGTTTGGACAAGAAATGTTTTGAATTTATTATTAGGAATAATAAATGCAATATTTATCATGATAACATTTTCTATGGATTTGCTCCATGCACTAGTGGTCTTTATGTTCTAAATGTTGAAGACACTAATGAAAAGTAAATCTATACATTGATACAAAGAAGTTTAATCCTAATGATTTAAACACTACCTATCTCTAGCATTATCATTTAGGCCACATAAATGAGAAACACATTTTAATGCTTCAAAAAAATGGGCTTTTGAATTCATTTGATTATGAATCATTTGAAACATGTAAATCATATTTATTAAGAAAAATGACTAAAACACCTTTTACTGGAAAAGGTAAGAGAGCTAATGATTTATTGGGCCTTATACATTCATATGTATGTGGACCATTAAGCTCAACTTCTATAGGTGGTTTCCAGTTCTTCATCTCTTTTATATATGATTTTAGTAGATATGGCGATGTCTATCTAATGAAACATAAATCTGAATTTTTCAAAAAGTTTAAAGTTTTCAAGAATGAAGTACAAAACCAACTTGGTAAAAATATTAAAACACTAAGATTTTATCGAGGTGGTGAATATTTTAAGCTAAGAATTTGTAGATCATCTTGAAGATTGTTGGATTATTTCACAATTGACTCCTCTAGGTACACCATAATGGAATGGTGTGTCCAAATGGAGAAATTGGACTTTATTGGATATGGTTCCATCAATGATGAGCCAATCTAATATTCTAATCTCTTTTTGGGGATATGCTTTAGAAACTATTGTATTCATTTTGAATAGAGTTCCAACAAAGGCAATCGAAAAGATACCATATGAGAGGTGGACTGGAAAACCTCCTAGTTTGTCTTTTCTTAAAATTTGGGGATATGATGCTTATGTCAAGCGTCAAATCTTATATAAACTAGCACCCATATTTGATAAATTCCTTTTTGTTGGATATCCTAAAGAAACTAAAGGATATTATTTCTATAATGCTTTTAAGAACAAAGTGTTTGTTACTCGAAATGGTGTATTTTTGGAAAGGGAATTTATTTCCAAAGGATCTATTGGGAGCACAGTCCAACTTGAAGAAATTCAAGACCAACAAAACATAATTGTATTAAGTATGGAACCGCATATGGATCAACAAGTAACTGTTGAACCTACACAAGTACCAAAAGGCCCAAGAAGGTCTGGTCTGACAAGTCAATCTTTATGAGATATGGATTTCCCATAATTGGTGATCATGATGTATTGATTATGGATCAAAGTGAGCCCACATCCTATCAAGAGGCCATAAATAGTCCTAACTCTGAGAAATGACTAGAAGCCATGAAATCAGAAATGCAATCCATGTATGATAATCAAGTTTGGACCTTGATTGACCTAACTGATGGCTTAAAAACTATTGGATGACAATGGGTTTTTAAAAAGAAAATAGACACGGATGGCAATGTGCATACCTTTAAGGCAAGATTGGTTGCAAAGGGTTTCAAACAAACACATGGTATAGACTATAGTGAAACCTTTTCACTAGTTGCTTTGTTGAAATCTATTTGAATTCTCCTTGCTTTAGCTACATACTATGATTATGAGATATGGAAAATGCATGTCAAAATAGCATTTCTTAATGGAAACCTACTTGAGGATGTGTACATGACACAACTAGAGGGTTTTGTCAATCTTGAAAATTTTAGAAATGTATGCAAACTTCAAAGGTGCATTTATGGACTGAAGCAAGTATCTCGGAGTTGGAATCTTCATTTTGATGAAGTAGTCAAAGAGTTTGGCTTCATTAAGAATGAAGATGAACCTTGTGTCTACAAGAAGGTTAGTAGGAGCGCAATTGTGTTTTTAGTATTATATGTTAATGACATACTACTCATTGGAAATGATATCCCTATTTTACAAAATGTTAAATAATGGCTATAAAATTACTTATTAATGAAAGGCTTGGGTGAAGCCACTTATATATTAGGCATCAAGATCTATAGAGATAGATCTAAAAAGCTTATTAGCCTAAGTCAGAGCACTTACATTGATAAGGTATTAAACAGGTTTAGCATGCAAGACTCTAAGAGAGGATTCTTGCCAATGTCAAATGGCATTAGTCTCAATAAGACTCAATGTCCAATGACACAAGATGAGCGAGACCGTATGAGTAAGATTCCATATGCTTATGCTATTGGATCTATCATGTATGCAATGTTATGTACTCGACCTAATGTTTCATATGCCTTAGGCTCAATGAGCATATACCAGTCAGACCCAGGTGAAAGTCACTAGATAGCAGTTAAAAATATCCTTAAGTACTTAAGAAGAACTAAGGATGCATTTTACTGTATGTTGGTAAGGAAGATGAGCTAGTTGTAAATGGTTACACAGATGTTAGCTTCCAAACTGACTAATATGATTTTTGATCATAGTCTTGTTATGTGTTTTGTTTGAATGGAGGTGCAGTGAGCTATAGGAGTTTTAAGCAAGACACCATTGTTGATTCTACAATAGAAGCTGAGTATGTAGTTGCCTCAGAAGCAGCTAAGGAGGCTGTTTGGCTCAAGAAGTTCATAACTAGACTAGGTGTTATTCCTAGTATATCAGATCTAGTGAACTTATATTATGACAATAATAGAGCTATAGCTCAAGCTAAGGAGCCCATATCACATCATAGATCCAAACACATACTCAGGCATTATCATCTCATTCAAGAAATCATTGAGAGAGGAGACATGAAGATATGCAGAGTACCTACAAATGATAATGTTACTAATCCACTGACTAAGCCGCTTCCATAGCCTAAGCATGAGAGTCATACTAAGTCCATGGGTATTAGTTTTAATATATATTAGGCCTAGTGCAAGTGGGAGATTGTTAGTGATATGCACTAGGTCAATCATGTGTGACCATGTTTTGACTTTATCATTTTATTTAATAAAAAGGAATTTTTCATTATCATTTTATATTATGATAATTACTTCAATAGTCAATTCTTATTAAGGTCATCAAGTATGTGACTTGATAGTAAAACCCTTAGATTAAATATGAGTTCTATTCAAATTATCCCTAGTCATAATAATGTATTATGGCTAGTATGGTGTTGATTAACAATTATGTTTTACTAATCATGAATATGAGATATTAAGTCAACTCATAGGTACTTATTTAAGAAATAAAGTGCTGGATTGACCTATCATGAGAATACTATATAGATAATTGTCTTAAATAATTCTCATTATAGTAATATTGGCTTAGTCCTTTGACCTTGAAATCACCATGGATTTCTACATAACTATTTTATATTTTGACATAATCTTACATTATGCTTAAGCTGATGATAAAATAGGTAGTTGTTGGGTATAAAATGATTTATATGAGGCATTTGAGTGATAAAAAAGGAATTTGTCCCTCATTTAATATGAGTAAGATATCTATGGGCCCCTTTATAAGATAGACTAAGGAAAATGCATGGTCATGCTAAAGTAAATTGATAAAGAATTATCATTCTCAGTCTACTTAGATCAAGAAATTATATGATTGAATTCTATATGGATGACATAATATATGCCTTATATTCAATTAAGATATCATGTGACAATAGGACTAGAATATTCACTTTATATTAGGTTATATTGGATTATTAACTTCACATGACTTGGGTGGTCATAATGTCTTACTAGAGGCCACTTATGACTTGTAGGTCTAGATAGAGATTTAAGGCCCACTACTAATGTCATGTGAACTTATAGGGTCATACACTTTGAACAATCCTAAAATGAACATGGGTTTAAAAAGCCTAAATAAGCTTTGTGGAAATAAATAAATAAAATATTTATTTATTTATTATTTACTTATTTCAGGTAAAGGTTATCTTAAATAAATATATTATTATTTCTAATTTAATTTTAAATAAAATTAGAAAAAGAATAAATGAGAAATTACCAAAAGGTTGTTGGCAAGTGAAACCTTAATTTAAATATCTATAAATATATTATATTCTCTAGGGTTTTACATACTCTCATTATTCTACCACCAAATTCATTTTCATTCTTTTAAAAAATAAACCACATAATTCTTTTTAATTCTTGATTTGTGGGAAATCAAGAGAAGGTGCTAGCACACAAATATTTATTTTCAAAATTAAGGGCTGTTTGTGTGGACACTTATGGAGGATTGATTCTTTTAGAGATGTTTCAAATCCGAACTGCTAAATTAAAAGCTTGAGGTAGGGTGTCACTTTAGTGAACCTCCTCTCTTCCTTCTAGATTTATTTCCTCTTCTTCATTTATGATAAGAAAATGAAAACCCTAGATTTAATTAATTAATTGAATTACTTAGATCAAGATTTAGGTTTGTGATTCAAATTTGATTTTTTCTCTACATATGGAATCATGAATCCCAATAATCAAAAGCGATTAGCTACTGCTAACTCAAAAGTTTATCAAGCAGTATAAATACAACACTTAGCTAGACATCACTCAAAGAGATCTTAAGACCATAAAGCAGCAACCTAGTGATTATGTCATAGGATGTTGGGGAAAAGCAGTCAAAATGAGAAACCATCCTCTATAGGATGAACAAATAGAGCTGATAACCAAAGGGGGCACTATTGCACAATAGAAATATCTGATCTTTGCCCATTATCCTAACTTTAGAGCTCTCCATCAAGCTATGATTAGAATCAAGGATGAGGAACCTCAACAAGCTAGGAACACCTTCTGCCGCAACACCTAACCAAATATCCAAAACACCTTTAACGGAGCCATAAAAATAAACATGATCCCATCTATCAATGCAATCATACCACTAAGAAAGTTCTCAAAATTTAACCTCCCACTGTCCAAAGTATTCTAGAGACTCTAACAAAAGAACCTCTTGTAACCTCAAGAACTTAGTCCTCTTCCAAACCCACTACCCCCCCTTAGATTAACCAAAACTTGTTTTGCCACTTTCACTAGATGCCTGGTCACACCATTGATACATACAAAACCCTTAAGAATGCAATCCAAGACCTCATTGACTCAAAAAATTTGATGACCTAAAAAAATGACCCAATAGTAAGACCAATCCTCTCCCAAACTATCAAAACATGCCTCCACCAACCATTAACATGATTTCCTTTAATCTACCAGTAAACCTTATTGAACAATTGATCAAAGACGTCCAAGAAACCCAAGAAAAGCCCTCAAAGGACAAACTCTCAAGTCTCATTCTTAAAACTCTATATTTTGATAAAGGGTGAAGTGATTGATTACCCTTACTTATAAGAAGTAGACATAAATGAAAGTCCCAACAGTGACTATAAAGTATGGGATTTACTGGGCCAACCATCTAGGAAGTTCGATTATAAAGTCAAGTACACAATAACCCTTGCTACCCACATACACTTAAAAGATATAGTACCCTCAGGACGGGGAGAAGAATTTGACATCAAAGATGAGTTTGTCAGTACTATCTAGCTTTAGAACCTATAAGTCACGGGGATCGATATATGGTATGGATTTAATGATCCTAAAATCATTGTTTGGGACTAGAACATCAGTACAAAAGTATATAAAAAAGTAGTTGAGGAGCCCTCAATAGTACTCAATCATGTAACTAATAGTGGGTGGGTATATCAACCTCTCGAAAAAGAAAAGGATCCCTTTAAAGGAAAAGAAGTAATAAGTGATCAAGCTTTAACCAAAGAGGAAGACACTATCCTCAAAAAGCTTAAGGAGACTCAGGCATAGGCTAGTATCTAAGACCTACTCATGGGCTCCAAGAAGCATAGGGCTCCCCTTATTAAAGCACTAGATTAGGCAAATATTGCCACTAATGCCTTGCCTTGTGAAATGATAGCCTCTTTAATGAAAGCTCCCTCAAATATAATAACCTTTTCAGATGAAGATTTGCCCCTTAAGGGAAGGGTCCATAACCATCCTCTCTTCATATAGGCAATTGTAAAATCTAATAAGACTCTATGTGTTATGGTGGATGATGGATCTACCATTAATGTTTTCCCCATGAGGTTGCTACATAAGTTCAGGATGAATGTTGAAAAGTTGGAAGAATCCAATGTGCTCATACGAGCCTATAATGATTCAAAGAAGCCAGTCATTGGCACTTTTAAAGTAGTAGTCACAGTAGGGGATATCAAATCAGTAATAGAATTTACCTTCTTGGACATCCGTCTAACTTTTGCCTTATTACTAGGAAGACCTTGGTTTTACCCATTAGGGGGCATACGCTCCACTATGCATCAAAAGATAAAGTTCCCTTTGAATGGAAAGGTCATTACTATCCCTACTGAAACAAATAACATTATTGCTTGTATAAATGTGGTCCTACCAAGATTTCAAGTTTCTATAATCAATGATGATCATGTCAATCCCAAAGTTACTACTATAATGAAAAAGATGCAATATCTACCTGGAATAGGATTAGGAGGAAGGAACATTGGGTCACAGAATTCCCTAACTTCCAAGGATAGACAAACATATAAGGTCTAAGTTATGATCCTGAAAAGGACACTAGGCTAAGAAGTCGATCTCTTTTATGGTTGAAAGCTTAACCCAAGTCTACCAAGGACAAGCTGAGAAGTGGGTAAGCAATGGAATTGAGAAATCAACGTTCAAGATCTTCAATGATGCCCTTAAAGGAAAGCACTCACTAGACATGGTCACTAAGACTAACATCAATAGGCTGATGAGAAATCTTGAACCAAAATATAGGAGTAAGACTATTGATTATGCTCCAGATACTGTCATCCTCGAATTAAGCATCAAGGATATCCTATTTGAAAACATAACTAATGATGATCTCTATACTTTTTCTTTGTTTGAAACTGATGATGTAATGAACTCCAAAGTTAATAAAATGAAGTTAAATTTTGCTTACTTGTTTGATGTCTTTCTTGATGGCAGTGTGCATTTCATTGATAAAAACATTAGCATATTTGATATTCATTTTATATGCACTTAATCATTTAACATTGGCACATAATCTGAACCACGCTTTTTGCAAATTTTGAAAGATGTTACCCTTAAAGAGAGAAATTGAAAAAATATTAATAAAAAATTCAAAAGTATTTGCTTGTACATATGAAGATATGGCTAGTATTAATAGAGACATTACTTAACACTTCATTGCCACTACAGATGGGTGCAAATTGGTAAAGCAGAAACTAAGAAGACTAAAACTAGAATGGGCCCAACTAGTGAAAGAATGTTAGTGATATGCACTAGGTCAATCATTTGTGATTATGTATTGACTTTCTTATTTTGTTAATAAAGAGGTATTATATTATCATTTTATTTTATGATAATTACATGAATGGTTAATTCTTACTAAGGCCATCAAGTATGTGACTTGATAATAAAACCCTTAAATTAAAATAAGAGTTCTATTCTAATTATCCCTAGCCATTTATTCATTATATGAATATTAAAGTATTAAGGCTAGTATGATGTTGATTGATGGTTATGTTTTACTAATCATAAATATGAGATATTAAGTCAACTCATAGGTACATGATGAGAGATCATGTATTGGATTGACCCACTATGAGAATGCTACATAGATTATTGTCATAAGTATTTCTTATCACAGTAATTTTATTTCGATCCTTTAACCTTGAAATCATCATGGATTTCTACATAGCTATTTTATGTTTTGACACATTCTAACATTGTTTTTAAACAAACGATTAAAAGGATGCTGTTGGATATAAAATTAGTTATGTGAGGAATGTGAGTGATTTAGAAGGAATTTATCCCTCATTAATATGAGAAAGATATCTAAAGGCCCCTTGATGAGATAGATTGAAGGAAAATGCATGGCCATGCTGAAATGAATTGATAAAGAGTTATCATTTTCAGTCTACTTAGAATCAAGTCATAATATTGAACTATATAAGGATGACATTCTATGCCTTATGTTCAATTAAGATATCATGTGATAAAGGGACAATAAAATTCACTGTAATTAGGTTATGTCAGATTATTGACTTCACATGACTTGGGTAGTCATAATGTCTTGCTAGAGGCCACTTATGACTTGTAGGCCTAAATAGAGATTTAGGCCCACTGCCAATGTTATGTGAACCTACAGGGTCACACACTTAGAACAAGCCCAAAATGGATATGGGTTTAATAAGCCCAAAATAAACTCTTTGGAAATAAATAATTAAAGTGTTTTATTTATTTAAGATAAATGTTATTTTAAATAAATAAATAAGATATTATTTTTGATTTTTTTTAAACAAAATCAGAATATAATAAATGGAAAATTACCAAAAGGGCATTGGTAAGTGAAACCCTAATTTGGAGTCTATAAATATGTTATATTCTCTAGGGTTTCACACACTTGTTTTTCCTGCCTCCAAATTCGTCTTCTTTCCTCTTAGAAAATAAAGATAGAGTTTTTCTTTTTGTTCTTGATTTGTGAGACAGTCAAGGAGGTTGCTAGCACACACACTCGAATTCATTTTGTGAAGGGCTATTCGTGTGGATACCTATAGAGGACGCATCCTTTTGGAGATGTCTTGATCCTAACAACCAAGCCAAAAAATAGCTCGAGGTAAGGTGTCACCGGTGTGAACCTCCTCTCATCCTTCCAGAGAATCTTGCCTCTTCTATGTTTTGGTAAGATTTTAAAACCCTAGATTTAATCAAGTAGTCGAATGACATGGATCCAGGCTTGGGAACGTGATAAAATTTTAATTTTTCCACTGTGTTTGTATCACGAATCCCAATAAAGAAGACATCAAGAAGCAGAGGTAGTAGACTATTTGGAATGGTTAGTAAATATGGTGCTAGTATAGAAGAAAGAAAAAAAGGGTAAGAATCTGCATTGACTACAAAGATTTGAACAAAGCCTACATGAAAGATAATTTCATACTACCTCTCATAGATATACTAGCTGATAGTGCCACCACATGTTCAATGTACTCCTTCATGGATGGATTCTCTAGGTACAATCAAATCCTAATGGTCATTATCGATAAAACAAAGAAGCTTTCATAATGGAATGGGGTACTTATTACTATATAGTAATGCCCTTCGAACTAAAGAATGCCAAGGCAACTTACCAAAGAATGGAAACTGCAATGTTCCATGACATGATACATAAAAAAGTAGAGGTGTACATTGATAACATGATGGTCAAGTCATAAACTAGGGAAGAACACTAGTCAAACCTTAAAAAATTCCTCAAAAGAGTAAAAAAGTATAGCCTTAGGCTTAATCCAAAAAAATGCATATTCAAGGTCACTTCAGGAAAGATGTTGGGGTATGTTGTTAGTTACAATATGATATAAATGGATCCAAAAAAAAAAAAGCAGTCAGAGAGATGCCAGTGCCAAGAACAAAGAAAGAATCTGAGGGTTTTTGAGGAAACTATAATTCATCAGCAAATGTATCACCAAGTTGATAGCGGTGTGCAAACCAATCTTCAAGTTACTCAAGAAAGATCAGCTAGATCAATGGAATGAATAATGTCAACTAGCATTCGATAAGATCAGGAAATACCTAGCCAATCCACCGATTCTAAGACCACCTAAACTAAGGATACCTTTAACCTTGTATCTAGCCATCAAAGGAAATGCAATTGGTGCAATGTTAGTTTAAGAGGGAGAAATAAAAGCAAAACACTTAGTTGACTACTTACGTAAGAAGAAGTTACTATAGAAGGAGAAGTACAACGAAGTCAAATAAATATGCCCGGCAATTGTATGGGTAGTGAATAAACTTAGACATTTCTTTCAGTCCTATAGAATTTAGGCAATATCTAAAAATGGACCTGATGAAGTATCTCTATGAAGCTCCCTCTCTAGTGGGAAAACTTGCCAAGTGGCTCGTGCTGCTAATAGAGTTTGATGTGCAATATCTAACTAATAAGGCAGTAAAAGGAAGAGTAATGGTTGAATTTTTAGTTCTCAACCCCATTCCAGACTCAGAAGAAATCCAACTAGACTTCCCAGACAACCTCAATTCAGCCATCAAAATCCAAGGATGGAGTATGTACTTTAATGGACTGGTCAATCAACTCAACACAAAAGGTGAAGTAGAACCAATGGCCAAAATGCTCGAATTCAGAGTGATAAACAACAAAGCAGAATATGAGGCATATGCACTAAGACTAGAAGCACTAATATCCCTAGATGTTATAGAAGTCAAAATCTTCGGAGATTCTTTGCTAGTAATCAACTATGCCACGGAAGAGTAGGAATTGAAAGAGCAACACTTAAGGCTTTACTAGACTAATTGAGGCTACTTACCATGTCCTTTTAAAAAGGCAGATTCATTCGTCTTCTTAGGAATCACAATCAAATGGTAGATGCACTTGCTTCCCAAGCATTAGTATGGGAAAGACCATTCAAAATGACCATGAAGCTTTTAATCCTACTTAGAATGGGACAACCTTGTCATAAGAACTATAGAATAATGATATCTGAAGGAACGAGCCTATGTTGATCAAGTAAATGAAAGTGATAAAGCAGTCATTCGATGATTAGCATATAAATTCACATCATACTAGGGTGTGCTATGTAGAAGAACCTTAGATGATTTATAACTCTGATGTCTATACGAAATTGAGGCTGCAAGAGCAAGAAAAGAAGTACATAAGGGTGCTTATGGTCCACACATAAATGGAGTAATCCTAACTAAGAAACTAATTGGACAAGGGTTTTTTTTGAATAATAACAATGGAAGACTATATCAAATTTGTAAAGAAATGCCATAAGTATCATATTAACAATGGGTTCGAGCAAGTGGCTAAATTCATCAAAAGAAATATGTTCTATTGATATTAGATCCCCAATCACGTAATCTTTGACAATGGTGTCCAATTCCAAGGGGAAGTTAGAGAGTTACTAAGTAGTTATAAGGTGGAACATCATGAATCTTCTCCTTACCAACCACAAGCAAATAGGGCCATTAATGTTGCAAACAAGAACATTAAGAAATTTTTCTCAAAAATGACTCTAACTTACCAAGATTAGGTAGATAGATTTCCTTATGCCTTATGGGGATACCGAACAATAGTTAGGACTTTAACCATAACAACTCCTTTCTTGCTAGTATTCGAATCAAAAGTAATGCTTCCAGTTGAAATAAAAATAAAGTCTCTTTAAGTAGTGATCAAATATAAACTGCTAAAAGTATAATGGGATCAATAGAGGCACGATAATCCCACCCTCTTAGACTATCAAAGGCTTAAGGCTCTATACCATAAATAGTTGTATTAGTCTTGGCTAGCCAAAACCTTCAACAAGAAAGTCAAACATAAAAGTGTGAAAGTAGGAGACTAGTTTTAAAGCAAACAAGGTAGAATATTTCAAACCTGATAGGGAAATTCATACCAAATTGGGAAGGCCCATAATTGGTTAAACATGTCTTATCAAAAGGAGCAGTCAAGCTAGTGGATTTTGAAGGCAAAAAATTCTTCAAACCATTTAATATAGACAACTTGAAAAAGTACTATGTCTAAGGCACACAAAAATCCTGCTGAGTTAAAACCTTAAAAATGGCAGCTCGGGTATAAGTTAGGGACCTCCTATTAGATTGAAAACCATGCATAGGCAACCTAGGCAAAAGGTAGGGACAGAGAGAAAATACTTAACTAGAAAACCTAAGAAGGCTAGTTAAGGATAGGGGTAACCTCAAATTTGAAATTTGTATGAATGAACTTGTGCTTATCTTAAATGACTTTAATGAAATGAGAATGATTGCCAATTTATCCAAAATGCCTTTAAAAAATGCAATAAATTTTATCATCATGAATTGCATCAAGCATGCTTTGCATTTTCTTTCATTATATAACCTTAGTTATTAACTCTCTATTTAAGATCAGGCATTGCCATTAAATCCTTAAAAAAATCCTAGCTAGGTATGAAGAGCTTTGAGAGGAGACACCCTAGGCAAAAAAAGGAAGAAAAGAAAACAAAGTTAAGTGTGAAAAACTCCAAAAGGAGATGCTTTAGGTAGAAAAGGAAAAAATAAAAAAGGCAAGCAAGAGCAATGGCAAACATCATCAATGATACACAACAAGAAGCATATAACATCATCATCATATAAGTATCATACAACACATGTAGGACAAACACTCGAATACAACACCCAAAGTCCATAATGTCTCGAAGATGATACAACAAAGCAAACTATAGGCTGAAAGTCCTACACCTAGCTCCTAAAATAACTACATCGATCATGGTTACTATCAAAAGCAAGCATTAATTCTGCTCAAGCATCTCCCTCATTTGATCTAGGTGTCATCATCGTTCATTATAAAGGATAATAACCGTGACTCCAGCTCACTAATACAATCACACAACTTGTGTGCTCCTACTCCTATTCATGACTAGCATGGTGGTATTCAGCTGGCATGACATACTGCATATTATAAATGTATACATAAAAAAAATATGCATAAAATAAACAAGTATAATAAAGAAGGTGTACCTTCTAAGTGGTCATAATCTCCAAAAACTACAGCTGTGTACTCCCTATAATGGTATACTAGTACTAACCAGAGGATATAAGAATCTACAAAAGTGAGCAAATAAGCCAATCACCACTCACTGAATAAATGAAACAAAGGAAAAATAAGTGAAATAAAACATGAACATGAGTAGCATCAATAGGAGCAACACCCGAATGAGGAAAGCTAGTGCAAGGCAAATCAAAATGCATTACTCTACCAAGGTTATCCATCCCAAGCGAAGCCAATGATGGCTTAACCATTAAGTCCCTGAGAATAGTACTATCAAAAGCCACATTACTAGCATGGATAGTCACCTCACTACAGAACATGCCCTCATTCTTTTAAAAAAAGGACCCATATCTCTTTTGATGAGATCCTCATCACTACAGATAAGCTCTCATAACTTTTGTCAATTACAGTTTATTACTAACAATGTTTGTTACATGTAATAAATAGGAATAAAAACCTACAAGATCAGAGGAAGCAACTCTCGAGGATCCATGTGATGGGCCTTGAGATGCATTTACCTGAGGAGGTAGAGGTGGCAGAAAAGTGCCACTAGCCATAGCATCAATTAATTAAGCTATCAACACATTAGCATAAGGCAAGCCTGCACTCTCTAAGAGACTCTTAAAGGAGTATTCTATCATTGTAGCAGTAAACTCATCACCGCTAAGCTCATGGCCCCAGAACATATCTCCAGCGGGAGGAATAGGGACACTCCTCATAAATGGACCATCCCACCAATGATGGACTCACTCACCCAAATAGCACACTCTACCAGAAAGGCCAGAGAGCAACACTCGTCTCTCCATCAACTACCATAATATCACTATCTCTGCCATCCAATGTGACCATGCCACCCACAGTGAGGGAATATCTACTCAAAAGGAAAGAATGAAAAAAAAATGTCTAAAAGAGAAATAACTAACACAATAAGAGTCAGACATACCTAATCAAGGGAAAGCTTGCCCATGCAGTCCTAAGCTATTACACAATCCTTAATCAAGTTAGTAGTCCTCTTAATCCAATAAGAATAATGAGGAAATCCATCCTCTAGAAAATGTTAATGGTTGAAAAAGGGAGAACCTAGAACTCATAAGCTCATAGCTGAGCACCAGACAGACCATCAGTAATAGTCCTCGTAGTGGAAGTCCCTACTCTAGTGACCTATGCGAAGTTACCCTCCTCATCCTAAAAGATATCCTTTAGATCCTTCAAAATGTCACGGAACTCCATCTTATGTAGACAAAATCAAAATGCAGAAGCAAAAATATAATAGAAAATACTCAAAACATGAAAGGGGTTAAGAAGAGTTGGAAAACACTCGAAGAAGTCTAGAAGAAGCCTCCCAAACCTACATAACACACATTTAAATAAGTGTGGAGACGGGAAGGTGCATGGCCATGTGCCTACTATATGCAGCCATGTGTGTAAGCACACCCAATTT
The DNA here is from genome assembly GCA_947683625.1 of Mallotus nudiflorus. Lineage (NCBI taxonomy): Eukaryota > Viridiplantae > Streptophyta > Magnoliopsida > Malpighiales > Euphorbiaceae > Mallotus > Mallotus nudiflorus. Next base: position 433,062 of record CANTUR010000738.1, read on the forward strand.
TAAGATGCAATTGTGCACATGTGCAACAAAAGCACCTATGATGAAAATCTAATTGAGAATTCATCTCCAATGTTGAGTTTCACGATTTAAAGGACTAAACTACAACATTTTGTGGATTTAATTGCAGAATTGGTTTTTTAGGGATTTGATTACAAAAATTAGAAACATCTGTGGACCTTTTTATTATAATTAAAAATATATATAGTTTTGGTCAGCCAACATTTAATGCTAACCGACATTATGTAATGTCAACTGACATTACATAATGCCAGTCAGTATTAGGCAATGCCAGTCAACATTACAGGTGAAAATCGGCATTTTGGAATGTCCATTTTCACTAAAAAGTTATGTTTATGCATTTTTTACATTGATTTTATCATTTATCTTTTTTTTCATTGGTTGAGAGTTTTAATTTTTCAAAATCTTATCGCTTATCATTTCATTATCCTGAGTTTGAAAATTCAAAACTAAAATGCAGCTATTCTCCTTATCACTCCCAGCCATCACTAAACTTCCTGCGTGACTATAGCAAATAAACTGATTGGGTATGGCTTTAAAAAGCCAGAAGGGAACGTTGTCAGGGGGCTAGCTAGGGAGTGAGAGAAAAAAATAAAAAAAGAAAAAGGCGAAGAGAGTCTATGAAAAGAAAAGCTGTGTGAAAACCTTAGAAAAAGAGCTTATAAAAACTAGAGAAAAAAGAACCCTAATTAGCTATTGCAAAAGAAAATTATGATCTTTGCTTTTAAGGTCTATAGAATCAAGAAAAAAACAATAGAGTCAATCTCAAAATGGCGATAATCTCAATTTGAGAGGCATTCAAACAACATTGGCATAACATCTTGTACTCTTTTCTCTTTTATTTTTAATATGATTTCATTATTTTATTTTTGATTAATTCATTACTTATTAATTTGTATGTTTATTTATTTGTTTTGATTAATATTTTGTGGTACTCTATAGATGCGATTGAAATCAGATTTTGGCAATGATTACATTTAAGAATCCATGGGATGCCATGGATTAAGATTTGTAAAACTCCCATAGAATTTATGATTAACTTTTTTTGCATTCTTTTAATTTGCTTTTGTTTTGGGTTGTAATTAAATTGATTTTAATTTCTATACAGTAGGTTGTAATAGCCCTAATAGTGGGAAACAATGAATATTCTTTAATTTTCTACACTATTAAAATTAATTAGTTTAATTTGGTAAACTCTAATTAAAATCAATGGAGGCAGTAGATTAATTTAGGTTGTATGTTAATTAAATTAGGTTTTTTAGAAGAAATAATTTAATTGATTGTTTGATCTTTTTATTTGATTGTTTTGAATATTTTTTTTATGTTTTTGGGCTTGTTTGAATTTTTTAATGATTTGAGCCCTAAGCTCACGTTAGGATCCAAACCCACTAAATAAAAAGAGGTTTAAAAATGGTTTAGATTAACTAACTAAAATTAATTTAGGCCCATTAGGTCAATTTAGACTTAGGCCCATTTTTTTAGGTTGACTAAAATTAATTTAGACATAGCTCAGCCCATTAATTTCATTTCTTTTAAAATAAATAGATTTAAGATCACATCACTGAATTAAAATCAAGTTGGAATTAGGCCCACTATTAATTCCTTTCTTTAAGAACTTGTAGACTATAGGCCTATTTTTAGTTAAAATTAAAATGATTAGACTTAGGCCCACTTATTAACATGTAAGCCCATCCTTAGTCCAATTCACTTGTAAATAAAATATGTACAATTAGCTAATTTTAATTAATAAAATTAACCTAGTTTTGACTTAGGGATGTTGCTGCCTTTTGCATGCATTTTTTTACGTGTAATTTTATAACCTATTACCTTTTTAGGTTAGATGGATGTTTAATTAGGGTTTAAATAAAATTGCATGTAATTAGAGAGTAAAATAGTAGTTCATAAAATAAATCTAAATAAACACAAGACTAAAAGAAGTTAGTATTCCATTCCCAGAATTTCCTGGTTGTGGTGCTAGCTTTCTTTTAGAGAATCGAGTACCATCTTTTGATTTATCCCAATTATTACCCTAGGTGGTGACTCCTCATCTCCACGCTATGTCTTTGTGACAATGGTTAGTGTCTTCTCTAGGGCCCTGAGCCCAAACAGTGTCACGATTGCTAAAATCTTGGACGCATGCTAAACCCTGCCATCTACAATGTGCACTTCTTCCCTTTATATGCTCCTGTATGGTTTTATGCACACTTTGAGACTTTACACACTTATTTCTCTTATCCTAAACCTCCATTTAAACATAGGACATGCATGAAACTCACATGAAAGCACACCGATGAGGACTACATCTCTCTAAAGAAACTACTTGAGGCCTCAACACTTTTAAAAACTCAGCACCTCTTGAAAGAAGAAAATAGAGAAGAATCATCAAAAGGATACCCTACTCGAAATCATCAAAATAACATCTTCAACAAAATAAGTAATCATCATTACTGTATCATTACTATGTTATCATTACATCATCACTGCATTTTCATTGCATCATAAGTGCATTATCACTATATCATCACTACATCATCACCAACTAAGACTAAAAGAGAAGGACACATTCATAAATCACAATGATCATCAAAACCTATTTGCCTGACACTGAAAGAGGTTGTAGTGGCATGATTTTGTTTGCCTGACACCCAAAGAGGTTATAGTGGCATGATTCTGTTTGCCTAACACCTAAAGAGGTTATAGTGGCATGATTTTGTTTGCTAACACCAGAGGAGGTTATAATGGCATGATTTTGCTCACCGAACACCTAAAGAGGTTATAGTGGTACTATCTATTTGTTCTTTTGCCAATTGAAGAGGCCATAGCGGCATGATTTTGCTCACCTGACACCTGAAAAGGTTATTGTGGCAACATCTATCTATTTGCCTGACACCTAGAGAGGTTATAACGACAGTATCCTAATAATCGAATTTTAATAACACAACAATCAGGTAAGTACCTTTCTCTTCAAAAAATGATTTTTTACATCTTTGCATTTGGCTATGCAACATACGTGAAGCAGGGGGCAACTGTCATACATAACTTTGATTGTCCCCAAAAAGGTCTAATGATGAAATGAACCTCTAAGATGACTAGAGTCTACTTGTTTGTAACACCTATAAAGTGTGCAACCTTAGAATACCTAATTGATCCCACCAGTGTGCAAAATCGATCATCGAGCCATTAAGTTATGCTCCGACCTTATAAAATATGAATTATCAGAATAATGAGAAGTGAGAATTCCTTTCTTAGAACACTTAGCTTGTTGAACCAGTGTTCATTTCATTAGACTAAGACCCAACTTCATGAAAAAATGGAAATTAATTTTGACAAAACAGACTTTGAAAACATGTTTAGAGGCTCTAAAACACAACCTAATAATGAGCATATGTCACTTAGAAGTGCACGTAAAGCCATAAACACCAAAATTAAAGCCAAACCAAATAAAAAAACTTTAGAAATATGTTCAAAAGGCTCCAAAATCATTGGAAGTGGTCCCAGAATAGTCCAAAACAACTCGAATTACCATATATCACTCAAAAGTTCATATAAACACCCCTAGGTGTCACACATTAAAATAAAGGCCAAATTTGACAAAATGGACTACAAAAATGCATTGAGAAGGCCTAAAAGCCCTAGAAACCAACACAAAAAAAGTGTACTTGGCCACACGTCAGTGTGTGACCACACGCCAAGTGTGAATTCATATGGTCACATGTTTTGTCCTAGGAATGCATGCATGACCATACCTATACCCCCTTATTCCACATATTTGTCACTATAATTAGACAGCTCCACACCCTCATTTTAAAAGGGGAGCAAGTGGAAGGACACACATACTAAAAAATCTATCCAGTCGAAGGCACTATAAACCATTTTTCAAATTCTTTTTGCTCTCCCATTATCTCTTTTCTTAGGAGATTATACCTCTTTTCCACTAAACCAAGCCTCATCTTTGTCAAATAACACTTCAAAGGTATACAAACTAGCATCATTCTATTGTCATTTTAGACATCTCGATAAATAAAGCTTGATAATCCCTCAAAGCTAAAGCTTGAAAACCCAAGTAAGCTTAGTCAAGTCAAAGGACCACACAATCATTTTAGCACATTTATTTTATCACACTGCATTTCATTTTATTGTCACCAGCATTTAGGAATACTATTGTGCTTGTATGATAAGATTAGTAATTTTGCATGCTATATGAATAATTAATTCTTTATTATGCTCATTTCATATCATCATTCTGAATCCTCTATTTTTGAAACATGAAATCATATCATAAATATCAATAATGTGAAAGTTCATATCTCGAAATAGAGCCATCATGTTTTTGGTCCACTAATGACATCATATGTCCCTTATATTATCATCATAGCATAAATAATCACTGCAAGCATGCATGATCATTTACATTTCGCTTACTCTTTTAAATGGTTGAGTGTCCATTGCTTATCCCATTGTTAATATGATCGAGCAAGTTGTGTGAATGGTTGTATTTGCCTTGCATATTCATTAGATTTATTTCTCCACAATCTTTTTTTCCTTTTTTATGTATTTTATTGGAAAAGTGATGTAATAATAATATCCTTTAGCTTTATTATCTTCCACTATCTGATGAATTATGTGAATGCTACATAAACTTTCATTACCAAAACTAGGGTGTTACGGTAGCTATATATCGAGCATCACATAGTGAGAAATAATCAAAAAGTATATGCAATCCCCCAATTTCATAAATCTCTATTGGGAGCAATACTTGTTGAGTGACCTAATGTTATCCCTTTTCTTTTTTTGATTTTTAAAAATTGAGTGGCGATTCCATAAAATAAAAAAACATCTTATTCCTTTCAAGACTAATCATTTGTCCCTATTCAATAAAGTTACAATGTCCCTTAGAAATAAAAGAACTTTATGGAACTAATTCATCTCGAAACTAAGAGATGAAAAATGAAAAAGGTCACTCATCACAATGCTTGTTATATGCTCAAAATATGCACATGATATACTTAAAATGAAAACTATTCCCCCCACACTTAATTGTCACATTGTCCTTAATGCGTGCAGTAGTGCCCTAAGTGCAAAATCTTTAAACTAAATAAATAAATAAGCATAAACATTCCTAAAAAGAAAAAAAAGTCACAAAAAAGTATTATAAACATTAAATGCACGAATAACAAACTAAGCTAGACTAAGACTAAAAGTAAAAATAAAAAGTTAGAGAAAAGAAAGTTTGCTCCTATGTGGTAGGGAGTCTGGAGGTAGAAGGGCATGCCATTGTGGAGATGGTAAAGGGAGATTATCATGTCTCGTAGCCTTGAAATATTCTTGAAGCTTAAAATGATGGCAAGATAATTATGTCTCAATATTAGAGAGTCAATTATGAACATCATTATACTTACATCCATTGGTTTCTCAAGGCTTCGAAATATAGAGTTTATTATTGTATTTAAGAGATCCAACTTCTGAAAGACTTGGTTCCATCCTTCATTTGATGACTGAGGTAGTTGCAAAACTGGTTCTTGCTTTTGCTCTTCCTCTTCCTCTTTCTCTTCCTTATCATTACCCTCATCTTTACTCTGATGTGGTTTAGGTAAAATTATTCTCCTTAAGGGAAATTTCCTTAAATGATAGCACTTCCTAGTAGTTAGGTCAATTAATTCTTTTGTAGATGAAATTACCTTTGCTCAAGTAAGTAGGAGCCTATTTTTCTTTTCCTATGGAATACAAGGCATTTTAGTGGTTTGTGGAAAAAAAAGAATGGAAATGTAAAGCAAAACCTATCACAATGTTGAGATCAATGCTTTTTGTGCTCTAGTAACTTACCATAAGGTCTACAAAACAAAGTCAGTTATAGAAATCCTTGTGCAAGTGTGCATACACCACAACATCAGTTTCAAAAGAAAAGAGGAAGAGGGAAAGAGAGTGGCAGTAGTTTTAGGTTATAAGAATTAGGACGGGTGCGATTGCGGTGGATGACATGATCACGATAGAGAGAACTAAAGTGCCTATAATGATGTACTGATTATCGGCCTAGGCCAGTGCTCACAATAGAAGCACACTAGGCTCCCAAACTATGAAATCTTAATTACTAATCTATGGCAATCTCAAACTTTGACTAAACTCTATAAAAGTCAAGGAAATGGTGATCGTGATTACTAATACGATCGTGATAGTGACTAGAGGAACAACAAAAGAAATAATCAATATTAGGCCTTATGTAAGAAAAATTAACTAACACAACAAAGACACACTAAAATGTAAATTAATAAACAAAATAATATGAAAACATGCTAATTTAAGGTTATTACCTTGACCATTCCCTAATCAAATCACTCAATTAATAATGAAGGACGAACACCTCCTATCTTTGTCAACAATGATTTCTTGGCCAGCTTCTCTATCATTATAGCGATCTTGATAGTTATGCCTTTTAGGAATATAAACCACTTTAAGCACTTGCATTGCTTTCCTCTTAAATTTACCTCTATTTTGGCCTTTTTAGCTTTGTTTATATCTTAAGAAGTTGAAGGTTTAATTTTTATTTACTACCCTATTTCTTAGTTATGGTTGACTTTATCTTAGTTACTTGTTGGTTTTCTATTTCTTCCACTTCCCTATAATCTTATATGAGTTTTTTCATTACAAACTCCACCTTTTTCTCTTATACTTATAAGTTGTTCTTGCCTTCATATGCATCGATAAATGCCTTTTTGGTGTTAAGAAATGACCTCCCTAATATAAGAGGGAAATTCTTATCCTACTTAAAATCCAAAATTACAAAATCCACTAGGAATACAAATTTATCCACCTTGATAAGCACATCTTCAACTACTCCAAATGGTTTCTTGATAGAGTGGTTTACTAATTGAAAGGTCATATTTATGTTGATGCATCTCTTAGACTCAATTCGCTAAAATGTGAAAGAGGCATAAGATTAATATTAGGTATTAGATCATAGAGGCATTTAGGAAACTCTTGAGATCCAACTATGCAAAGGATAGTAAAACTCCCTGGATCATTTAGCTTGAGTGGGATTTTCTTAAGATTATGGAGTTGCAAGTCTCCATCAAAAGCATCCTTTTATTGTCATCCCACTTTCTCATATTTTTTATAATGTCTTTGAGGATCTTGGTGTACTTAGGCATCTCATTCAATGCTTCGGATAGCAGCAACTTTAGCTCTAACTTCTTGAAGGTTTTTAAAAATTTTGTGAATCATTTTTCATCCTTATTTATCTTCCTTTTCTTTAAAGGGAATGGAAGTCTTGGAGCATATTTGGAAGTGTTAATGGTAGAGGGCTACTCCACATGCTTTTCTTAAACATTAGTTTACTTTTATTTTCCATTCTCTTTGATTTATTTATTCTTCTTCTCTTGATTGTCCTTATTATCTTCAACGTTCACTTAAACTTCATTAGGACTTTTAGGCTCTTTACCACTCTTTAGTGTGATAGCCTTAATTTACTCTTTAGGATTGACTTAGTATTGTCAGGCAAATGTCTTTGGGCTCTAGTGGTAACCATATGGGCTAATTTTCCTAATTAAACTTCAATGTTATGGATCAAAGAGGCATGGTTCTTAGCAATATGGTTGAACTTAGCTCCCATCCTCTTTTGATTCTCTTCTTAATTTGTCATCTTAGAAATTACTTCATCAAAGAATTTGTCAAGCTTTATCTTCATTACTGCTAACCTATAATTGCTTGGTTATGGTTGAAATCTAGGTGGTGGTGGCTTAGTAAATTGATTTGAGAACCCTTGAGAATTCTGATTATTGCTCCATGAAAAATTAGGATAATTCCTCGACCCTTTGTTATATGTATAATAGAAAGGGTTGTTGTCTTGTCTTAGTTGGAATTGATCTCTGATGTAGCTACAATTCTCATTCATACTATCTCCAAACACATTATTATTTCCAAAACCACATTCAAAAGTAGAATGTTGAAGCATATGATAATATTCATAAGGTGAATTTGAAGTGGAGGGGATAACATTACCCTTTGAAGTTAAATCATCAATTTGCTTTGAAAGTACAATAATTTAAGCTTACAATGATGTTACGATGTGAACTCCTATCATTCTACCTTATTTTTGAGGCAATTTTCTCTTGGATGACTAAAGACAATTATTGTTGGCCATTTCTTCCAATAATTTGAAAGCTTCATCCATCGTTTTTATGCATGAGATAACCTTTAATGACAACATCGATTATATTTATTGTAGACCTTATGACTCCATTATAGAAGGTACACATCAAAACATCCCTTATAAGATCATGATGGTAGAAACACCTTAAATCTTTCCCAGACATCACACAAGGATTCAATTTTGTATTATTGAAATGTAGTTATATCTTTAATGATCTTAGCCATCTTAGAAGGTAGGAAATACTTTGCTAAAAAAGCCTTTATAAAAAGATCCCAAATTGTTAGAAAAGCTAGTGGCTAAGAATTAAGCTATACCTTTGCTCTATCTTTGAGTGTAAATTGGAAGAGCATAAGTCATATGGCATCATCGAACACACTGTTATACTTGAAAGTGTCATAAATTTCTAAGGAATTTGCAATGTGTGCATTTGGATCTTCTAAAGCTAATCCATGAAATTGAATATTTGATTGAATCATTTTTAGAAGCACCAATTTAATATTAAAATTGTTGGCTTGGGTATTTGGCCTTGATATACTATGTTGAGCACCCTCTAAATGAGGCATAGCAAATTTTATAAGAGTATTCTCTGATGCTTCTTATGGCTTAACCATTTATGTAGTTATAATTCTTGATCTTCTATGATTTTCCTTCTTAAATCTTAAAAAATCCACAATGAAAATCAATGGTTCAGTCTGAGTACATCTAGTGTTATGCATAAACAACAAAAAGAGTAGCTAAAAATATAGTAAAATGAATTAAAAGCAAAAAATGAAAATGAAAATGCTCTAATCCAAAATAACTATAACTAATTATTTGGTAAATTTTGTAAGTGCATGGCTCGTAATAAGTAGTAAAGAATGAGTATCAATATTGTTCTCATGAGGAGATTGATACCAAATACTAACTCTAATTTTATTTTTACAATCTAAAAAAATCAAATAATTGTAATGAAATAATAAATCAATGATCAAAAATAGAAAACTTAAAACTAAAATAATTCTTTTTAAAATTCAATAATTAAAAATCTAGAGCCTATATTTGCTTCACTAGTTATTACTTGAATTACATAATCAATTCACAATTTAAACCATTAACACAGTTTAAGGTAAAGCACTCAAATTACCTAGTCTCTTTTGAGTTCTTCTAAGAATACCAAAGTTAATTATAGCCTATTTTCATGGTCACATCAATTAATTAGGGTTCATTAAGTTTCTTAGAAATTTATTTCTCCCCAAAGGATTCATCTACTTTCATGATCAAGGTTCCTAAGTTTTACAAGTCTATGAGTTGATAAATCATGCAACTTTCATTGTCTCTAATTTACTAAAAAACATGCAAATGATTGGTCCCTTAATTGAATACAAAATATTAAGCACAACTAATAAAATTGATTGAAAATTAATTCATTAGAAAGAAATAAGAATCTAAACATGTAATAGGCTAGCCATATAAATATAAACCCTAAAAATGGTTTAGCCATACATAATTGTGGCAATGAACACAAATATAATACAAGGAGTTAAAGATGAAGAAGAAGAAATAATGATTATTGCTCTTAAATCTTGCATAACTCCTTCTTCAATCCTCATTAATTGCTTGTTTATGTCTTTCAAAAATGAATAGAATGGAATTAGTTGTCCCAAAAACTCTATTGTATCCCTTTTTATAAGCAAGGTCTCATGGTAAACCCACTTACACTTAAATTCCCAAAAAGGAAGTTTTCTCTAATTGACATGAGTTCAGGCACAAGATGACATAAGTCATGTAACATCATTGATTTTATGGCACAATTTCCTTCATGGTGTGTGCCGTCCCATACTGCAACTACTTCAAGTCTAAAGGCAAACACGTCTTTCAGTATGTCGTGTCTCAAACCATGCCGCATTGATTTAACTTCTAGAATAAGACATGGCTATAAGCATGCCATGATGTAGCCCACATCACACCAATCCTTAATTATTTGAATTCCTTTCTAGGCTTACCTACAAAAAGGAAAATACTTATTAATATTAAATAAAAACTCATAATTTGATAAAATTTAATCTAAAGACAATAAAATCCTAAATAAAAATAGTTTTTGCCAAAACATAACTACTTAATTATTTAAAATTCATTAAAATTAAACTTAAATACATGTGATAAATTACACTCAATAAATTTCCCCACACTAGAGTGTGAGCGACCTCTCTCCCTTTCAATTTTGGATAGCGATATGTTTGATGGGATATTATGTTGGTCTTTTCCTTTCTGAGGGATAAATGATTGGTCTTAGGGGGATGAGACACTTTTGATTTTATGGAGTCACCACTCGATTTTTAGAAAATTAGGAAAAGAAAGGGACAACATTGGGTTACTCAGAGAGTATTGTACCTAGTAAAGATTTTTAGGTCTGGGGGATCGTGTTTACTTTTGAATATTTCTCATTGTATGATATTTAATATATAGCTACTGGAACACCCTAGTTTTGATAATGACAGTTTGTATAGCATTCAAATAATACATCAAATAGTGTAAGATAATAAAGCTAAAAATTTAATTATTACATTGCTTTTCTGGTAAAATACATATGAAAAGGAAAAGATTGCAAAAAAGTAAATCTAATTTGGATATCACTAATCTATAAGATTAACATGACCAGTCACATAACTTACTCGATTTCATGAATAATAGGATGATCATGCATGCTTGTAGTGATTATTTATGCTTTGATGATGTATGATGATAATATAAAGGATGCATAAGGTTATCACTAGACCAAGAGCATGATGACTCTATTTTGAGATATGAACTTTTCACATTGTTGGTATATACAATATGATTTCATGATTTCATAAATAGAGGATGTAGAATGATGATATGAAGCGAACATAATAAAGCATACATTATTCATATAGCATGCAAGATTACTAGTCTCATCACATAAGCACAATAGCATTCTTAAATGTCAGTAATAGTAAAATAAAATGCAATAAAATAAAATAAATATGCTAAATTAATTATGTGGTCCTCAGACTTGACTGAGCTTGTGTGGGTTTTGAACCTTTAGCTTTTAAAGATTTATCAAGCTTTCCTCGTTGAGAGGTTTAAAATGACAATAGAATGATGCTAGATTGTATACCTTTGAGGCATGCTTTGATAAAGATGAGGCTTGGTTTGGTGGAAAAGGGATCTAACAACCCAAGAGAAAGGCTATGGAAGAGAAAAACTATCTAGAAAGGGGTTTCCAGTGCCTTCGATTATACTGATTTTTGAGTGTGTGTGTTTCCACTTGCTCCCCCCTTAAAATGGGGTATAAAGGGGTCTATTTATAAGCAAATTAGGTAGATTAGGGTGGTAGGTGTGGTTGCATGTGCATAATAAAGGTTTTAAGTATGGCCATGCCAAGTGCACATGGTCCATGTGCACTTTAGCCTTCCACGCACAATTCGTGGGTTTTATGTACATTGTTATGGGGTTGGTTTATAGGGTTTTTAGGCCTTCTGAATGCATTTCCAGAGTCTGTTTTACCAAATTCAGCCTCAATTTTAGCACATGACACCTAGGGGAATTTATGCACACTTTAAGCAATAGGTGCTGATCCTCGAGTCATGTTGGACCATTTCGGGACCACTTCTAGAGGTTTTGGGGCCTTTCGACTGTGTTTCCAAGGTTCATTTTATCAAAATTAATTTCCATTTTTTTACAAAGTTAGGTCTCGGTCTAATAAAATGCTCACCGACCCAACAAGTTGACTATTCTAAAAGGAGTTTTCTTGAAATAAACCTCTTGTTATTTTGATAATTCATATTTCACAAGGTCATAGCATAATTTAATGGCATGGTGATTGATTTTGCACATTGGTGGGGTTGATTAGGTTTTTAAGGTTTCACACTTTAGAGGTGTTATGAATGAGGAGACACTAGTCATCTTGGGGATTTGTTTCATCATTGGACCACTTTAGGGACAGTCAAATTTGAGGTATGACATAGAGCTTTGCTTGTCCTTAAGCAAAAATATGATTTAAACATTTAAACACTAGCTCAATCATAACCAAAGAGTAACAATTTCTAAGATATGCAAGCTGACAACATTGAGACTAAAAAATGTTTACTAAAGAAGATAATTAAATAAAAATACATCATATATGGACAATTTACTACTAACAACCCAAGCACATAACCTATTTAAAATTGAATAAACTTAACCTTATGAGAAAAATACAATTCATTGTGAATGCGTTTTATGATTCATTTCACAACATCTTTTCTTTTATTTGATGAGTGAGTTTTACACTCCATCTCATCACTTTTTTCTCTCTAATTAAATCTTCCAAGTCTTAGTAATACCCCACCATTCTTGTACTACTAAGCATGGATACCGCTGAGTGGGTCCTTTGAATATTATGAGCAACCTTCAATTTCTCTCATTTTGATCTTATGCTTTCTTTCTGAGGGGCATGAAAACTTTACCAAACAGTGACAAATGATTGGTCTCGAGAGGAACAAAATGCTTTTTGATTTTATGGAGTCAACACCTAATTTTTAGGAAATTGAGAAAAGAAAGGGAAAGTATTGGGTCACTTAACGAGTATTAGCCCTAGCAATGATTTTTGGGTTCGGGGGATCACACCTACTTTATGACTATTTTTCATTATATAATATTCAATGTATAGCTACCGTAATACCTTAGTTTTCATAATGATAGTTTATAAAGCATTCACATGATACATCATATAATAAGGATGAAATATCATTATTACATTATTTTCTTAACAAAATACATATAAAAAGAAAAGAAATTTTAAAAATGTAAATCTATCATAGATATAATGAACCTACAAGGTTAGCACAATTATGCATGTAGTTTGCTCGATCATGCGAATAACAGAATGAGCAATGAACACTTAATCACTTGAAAGAGTAAGCAAAATTTATATTAATGAGTGTGAAAAATGCATTTTATTAAGTAGTCTTTGTCTTAGGAAAAATTCAATTTCAGTTAAGTTTATGTTTCTTTTATTCAGTTTTTATTTAGTTGAGTACTTACTGTATGTCTTATGTGTTTATTTATTTTTACGTATTAGTTGGTTTATTTTTGGTTGATTTTTATGTATTTAAGGAAGTCAAAGAATAGCAGAGGAAGGTTATATGGGAGCCATGAGCACTTGAAGCGAGCCTAAAAAGCAATGGAGATCAATATGCTGAAATGCTAAAAAAATGATGTGCACAGCCATGCGCATTTTGCACATGGTCGTGCGACCTGGTGATTAGGAAAGTCAGAGTCGAATTTAATTGCTAACTCATGAAGGACAAGAGGGAGATTTCACATGGATGTAACCCTAGGGCTAGTAATTAGGGTTTTATAAGAGGCTAGCCACTAGAAACAAGAGGAGGAGGAGGATTATTCTTTTTCTTATCATCACTTTTTGGGAGATACAATTTTTCTTAGAGCAATTTTGAGAAAACAATGATTTTTTTCTTGCTTATGTTAGTTTGGAGATTGGAGAATAAAAATTGAAGAACATCAAGCTTCCTATTTAACAGGGGGTTTATTCTATTCAATTGTTGTTATTTGTTCTTAATTTTAATTCAATGATGATGTCTGTTTTCTATTATTATTCCTCTTTATTTCTTAAAATTACCATGAGTAGCTAAATTCTTACTTAGGGTTGTTATTGCTATTCAACCATGGGCTAATCACAATTAAACCTAAGCCATTAACCTAGATCCTTTGATTGAATATACACAATAAAACTTAATCGAGAGATGGGTTGTATTGGATTTAAACAATAACCTATTAGATGCTTTCTTAGTTAAGAAACACTTAAGCAACTAATATTGATTAAGGGTTGGTGCTTAAACTGGGTTAACCGAACACTTAGTAGGCAAAAGCTTTAAATCTAAGAACATAAATTTACTTGGTTAATTATAGGGTTGTCTTAGGAGGAAAGCCTATGATTATTGAGAAACCCTCAAATTGGATTAAGGTTAGGTATGGCTTAGCAGTTAATTTATTTTAAATAAAGGTTAAATTAGTAATAAGAACCCTAGCTCTCTAAAGTGATTGTTATTTCATTGTGATTTTTGTGTTTTGTCTTAGTTTAATTTTTAGTTTAATTCAAAATACCCTTTTTCGTTGTTTAAATAAACAAACACAACTAGTATCACTATAATCAATCTGCAATCTCTGTGGGATCGATATTTAATTACTACTTATGCAAATTCGTATACTTGCGGAAACCCATCAATTTTTTAGCACTGTTGCCAGGGATTGCCAAATTGATATTGTTGAGAATTTTATATTGTTTGATTTAGACATTATTTTTTACTTTAGTTTTTGTTATTTTTTGGTTTTATAGGAACTCTTATTGTTGCATGCACACAACGCGTGGTGCAAGCAGATAAGGAGTCCAATTAATACCAATTGATTTAGAGATTGAGAAAACTATTCGCAGAAGGAGAAGACATAATAGAGATAGGATGAATGGAGGGGAAGCACACAATGAGCAAGATGGCCAAAATGGGCACGTTGCCCACAGAACTATGAGGTACTTTGTGAGTCCCAATGTCCAAGGTGATCAAACTCCAATTGTGAGGCTGGCGGTTGCTATAAACAACTTTGAAATCAAACCCGCAATGATCCAAATGATTCAAAACTCACAGTTTAGTGGCTTACCACATGAGGATCCAATTGGTCATATGACAAGATTTTTGGAGTATTGTTCAACCTTCAAGATGAATGGAGTATAGCCAGAAGTAATTAGGCTTATCCTTTTTCCATTTTCATTGATGGATAGACCAAAAAGATGGTTCACTAGCTTAGCACCTAACTCCATAAACACATGGAAGGAGCTTTATATAGCCTTTTTCAATAAGTACTTTCCACCAGCTAAAGTACTCAAAATTAGAAATGAAATCAACTCTTTCTATTAAAGAGATGATGAAAGTTTTTATGAGTGCTGGGATAGATTCAAGGATCTTCAGCGATAATGTCCACCACAGTTGATTCCTTCATGGGATTTGGCATAATCTTTTTACAAGGGTGTCAATCCCGCAGTAAGAGCAAACATAGATGCATTAGCAGGAGGAACTATCATGTCTAAGACACCAGAAGATGCCTTGGAGCTTTTTGAAGAAATGGCTAATACCCAAAGCCTCTGGTCCAGTGAGAGAGCTATTCCAAAGAGAGGGGGAGCAATTGAAGTTGACAGTTTGATGATGTTAAATGCAAAGATGGATGCTTTATCTAAAAGAATGGATAAAATGAATATCAATGCCATATCTAACTTATCTTCCTCTTGTGAATTATGTCAGGGTAGTCATCCAACTATAGAGTGTCAGATGATACAAAGCCTATCCATGGAGAATGTAAAATTTGTGAACAACTTTAAAGGACAGCAAAACCAAGTGCATGGCAACACCTATAATCCAAGTTGGAGAAATCATCCTAATTTCTCTTAGAGCAATCAAGGGAACAACCAGTGGAGGCCACAAGCACCACCTGGTTTTGTAGGGCATAATGTACAACACCAGTAACCAAATTACCATTAAGAAAAAACTTCATCTTCTGGAAGTTCTCTAGAGAGCAAGTTGGAGAAGTTCATGGATATGATGTCAATAAAAATGAATCAACAAGATGAAGCTACAAAAAGGTTGGAAGGCAGATTTGAGCAAATGTATCAAGACACTCAGTTGATGTTCAAGAACCACTCTTCCTCTATTCATAATTTAGAAGTGCAAATGGGGCTGTTGGCAAATTCATTGTCAATGATGAATCAAGGTTCTTTGCCAAGCAACACTACGAAGAATCCAAAAGAACAGTTGAAGGCTATCACCTGGAGAAGTGGAACAGAAATATAAATCCCAAAAGCAACAATAGAATATGAGCAGGAAAAGAATAAGGAAGAGGAGAAAGAGCAAGAGGATGAATGGGTTGAAGTGAAAACAGAGGAGAAGCGGCAAGGGGATAATAACAATAAGGAACGAGTAGTGGAGAAACCTACACCACCACTAGTGAAACCTTACAAACATCCAGCTCCATATCCTCAAAGACTAAAGAAATAGGAGCATGATCAACAATTTGCTAAATTTCTAGAGAGGTTTAAAGCACTTCACATTAACATGCCTCTGGTGGAATGTCATTTGCAAATTCCTAAGTACGCTATATTTCTCAAGGAACTAATTTCCAACAAAAAGAAGTTGTAAGAATGTGAGACCATCACACTCACAAAAGAGTGTAGCACTATCATCTCGAAGAAACTTCCCTTAAAAAGGAAGCATCTAGGGAGTCTCACTATTCCTTGTTCTGTGGGAAGTTTAAATTTTTAAAGAGCTTTATGTGATTATGGAGCTTCAATTAATCTTATGCCTTTGTTTGTTTACAAGAAATTAGGATTAGGAGAAGCAAAACCTACAAGCATTTGATTACAACTTACACATAGGATAGTGAAGGAACCAGAAGGGATAGTGGAGGATGTGTTAGTAAGGGTTGGAAAATTTATTTTTCTAGTGGATTTTGTAGTCCTTGACTTTGAAGAAGATGAGGAGGTTCCACTAATCCTTGGTATGCCATTCTTTTACACTACTAGAGCAATAATTGATGTATATGATGGAACTTTTATATTAAGAGTGGGGGATGAGAGCTATAAGTTTAATATCAATGAGACTATGAAATATCCCTATGATGAAGATTTTTTCATGCGAGTTGAAGTCATTGATGAATGTGTGAATGAAGTCCAACGACGGAGGTTGGCACGATCTTTAGAAGTTGAGAATAATGAGAAGTGCTTACAGGTACAATCTTCTCAAGAAGAAGTGACTTTCAAATACCCGAACCAACCACACATACAACTACCAAACACTGAACCCACACCACCCTCATTCATAAAACCACCAAAACTAGACGTGAAGCCATTACCTCAATATTTAAGATACACTTTTCTTGTTGACGACCAAAATTTACTTGTGATTATATCTTCTAAACTTAGCAAGGATCAAGAGGATTTATTGGTAAACATGCTGAAGAGAAAAATAAGGCAATAAGGTGGCAGATTTCGGATATAAGAGGAATAAGTCCCTCTTATTGCATGCATAAGATTTTGATGGAGGATGGACACAAGGAAACCATTGAAAGACAGAGGAGGCTTAACTCGAACATACAATAGGTGGTAAAGAAAGAAGTGGTCAAACTACTTGATACAGGAATTATTTATCCAAAATATGACAGTTCTTAGGTTAGCCCAATTCAGTGTGTACAGAAGAAAGGGGGAATAACGATTCTACAAAATATGGAAGGAGAGTTCGTTCCTACAAGAGTTATGAATGGATGGAGAGTGTGAATTGATTACAAGAAAATGAACTAATCCACAAGGAAATACCATTTCCCATTACCCTTTATTGATAAAATGTTGGAGTGGATAGCAGGACATGCTTTTTACTACTTCCTGGATGGTTAATCAGGCTACAATCAAATTGCAATAGCTCCAAAAGATCAAGAGAAGACCACCTTTACATGTCCTTATGGCACATTTGCATACAGGAGGATGCCATTTGGGTTATGTAATGGTCCTACAACTTTTCAAAGATGTATGATGGCTATATTTGCAAATTTAGTGGAGGAGATCATGGATGTTTTCATGGATGATTTTTCTATCTATGGAAACTCATTTGAAGGATGTCTGAGCAATTTGGAGCAAGTTCTAGCATGTTTTGAGGAAACAAATTTGGTGCTAAATTGGGAAAAGTGCCATTTCATGGTAGATGAAGGTATTGTACTTGGACACAAGATTTCAGCTCAAGGCATTCAAGTTGATAAAGCAAAGGTGGAGGCAATTGATAAGTTGCAATACCCCATAAATGTTAAAGGAGTTAGGAGTTTTCTTAGTCATGTAGGCTTCTATAGGCGATTTATTAAGGATTTCTCAAAAATCTCAAAACCCCTTTATAAGTTAATTGAAAAATATTGACCTTTTGATTTTACTGATGATTGCAAATTGGCTTTTTTGACAGGTTGAAACAAGCACTTGTTTCTGCTCCTATAGTGATGGCACCAGATTGGAGTCTACCATTCAAGTTGATGTGTGACACCAGTGATCATGCAATAGGAGTTGTTCTTAGCCAAAAAAAGGAGAATAGGTTACATGTGATCTATTATGCGAGTCAAACATTGACAGATCCTCAGTTGAATTATGCCACTATAGAAAAGGAGATACTGGCTATTATATTTGCTTTTGATAAGTTTATATCATACCACCTTGGATCTAAGGCAATTGTATACATAGATCATGCAACATTAAAGTATTTAATGAACAAAAAGGATTCAAAACTAAGGCTCATGAGATGGGTACTTCTATTGCAAGAGTTTGATATTGAGATATGAGATAAGAAAGGAGCTGAAAATATAGTAGCTGATCATCTTTCAAGGTTGGAGTTGAAACATGAGGAAAGTGATAAGTAAGAGCCTATCAAGGAGATGATCCCTAATGAAATGCTTTTTGCTATAGAATTTATGGATGCTCCTTGGTTTGCTAATATAGCAAATTTTTTGTCAGTGGGTGAAATTCCAAAAGAGTTCACTCCTCAGCAAAAGAAAAAGTTGATTTGTGATGCTAAGTTCTACATTTGGGTTGAGCCATTCTTGTGGAAACTATGCAACGATGGCATAGTCAGGAGATGTGTAACAAATAAAGAAGCAGGAGACATCTTACAACACTATCATAGGAGGGTCACCAGTGGACATTATGGACCACAGTGAATAGCTGCTAAGGTTCTTGAAATAGGGTTCTATTGGCCTACAATTTTTCAAAATGCTAGAGATTTTATAATGTATTGTGACGCATTCCAAAGGAGTGGAAACATTTCAAAAAAGGATTAAATGCTCCAATCTGGAATTCTAGAGGTGGAAATTTTTTATGTTTGGGGCATTGATTTCATGGGACCATTTCCAGTGTTAGATGGTAACAAGTATATTCTTGTTTGTGTGGATTATGTTTCCAAGTGGGTGGAAGCTCAAGCATGCATAGTCAATGATGCAAGGGTTGTTTGCAAGTTCTTAAAGAAACTATTCTCTCGATTTGGAATGCCTCGAGTAATCATAAGTGATGGGGGAACAAACTTTTACAATAGGAATATGGAAGCTTTATTAGCTCGCTATGGTGTGAAGCACAGGGTAGCTACACCTTATCACTCGCAAACCAGTGGCCAAGTTGAGGTAAGTAATAAGGAGTTGAAGAAGATTTTGGAGAGAACTGTAAGTAAGTCAAGGAAAGAATGGGCAAGGAAGCTTGATGATGCTTTGTGGGCATATAGAATAGCTTATAAAACACCTTTTGGGATGTCTCCCTTTAGGGTGGTTTATGGCAAAGCATGTCATCTTCCAGTTGAGATTGAACACAAGGCCTACTGGGTAGTCAAAGCTTTGAATTTTTATTTCAAGAAGGCAGTTGAGAGGAGAATGTTACAGTTGAATGAACTTGAAGAGATAAGGGAAGCTGCTTATGAAAATTCAAGGATTTATAAAGAACGTACTAAGAGATGGCATGATGCAAGAGTAAGAATCAAGGAGTTTAAGGAAGGTGATCAAGTTTTGTTGTTCAACTCATGGCTCAGATTGTTTCCTAGAAAGTTGGAAAGCAGATGGACAGGACCGTATACAGTGACTCATTCATATCCTCATAGAGCTGTGGAATTGAGCAACATAAAAGTAGACATGTTCAAAGTGAATGGGCAAAGATTAAAGCTATACCATGGAAGCACATTTAAGGAGTTCCATCAAGTTTCATACTTGAGGGAATTAACTGGATGATCAATTTGATGTTCTAGCTCATGGACCATTAAAAGAGCACTTCTTGGGGGCTCAACCAAGATTATTATTATTATTATTTATTTGTATTTACATTTATATTTTTTTTATTATTGGTTATTTGTTTTACATTTTTTCAAGTTTATTCTATTTTTTATGATTATTTCTGGTGTATTTCAGGAAATGAAAGAAAGGTTGGAGCTCTAGAAGAGGTATTGTGAGTTAAATGTTTAGTGCAATTTTTGTTTCGAGTGACTTGTAATTTAAATTGATGATGCATTGCTTGTCTATGTGTGTTGAATTTTTAATTCAGTGAATTAATGAAGTATGCATATACAGGTCACACGGCCGTGCATCTTGCGTTGCCACTTCTGAACCATCAGGTGACACGACTGTGCACATTTTGCACACGGCTATGTGCCTTACGATGCTAGAACTCGACACACGACTGTGTGAATTTCGCATATGGCTGTGTGACGAGACAAACCTAACTTTTAGAAAAGACGTGAAATTTTATTTTAAGTGGATTTTTCTACTTCCCAACACTCCACACTTCCCCAAAACCCTAGGGACTCCACTTTTAACCACTTTTCCACGTCCCAAGCCCTAGAAAACCTAACCCTTGACCACCTTTTCAATTTCTTATTAAATTTGACCTAATTACCCATCATCCCACTCTCTATATAAACACTCACTTCCTCTCTAAAAAATCATTTCCTACACCATTCTCCACTCTATATATTCTCTCAATTCTTTTTAAGGAAGTCTCATGGAGAAAGATCAAAGAAGGAAGGGCATAACAAGGAAGCAAACTAATCCTTTCAAAAGAACAAGACATGGTGGAACTTCCAATAATCTAGATGGTGCTGAAGAGGAACAAATGGTAAAACCTTTCCCCTCTCAAATTCAATTTAGGCATGGTGAGCATAGGAATAAGTTTCAAGCAATGATGAGTAGGAAGATTGTAGCAAAGAGATATTTGAGTGCCACATCTTTGATTGAAATTGGGTTGTTAGATGAGATTAATTTGTATATTCATAGGATGGGGTGGAATGATTTTATTTTGATGTAGAATCCTTCTTATGCCATCCCCACTTATGCATTTCTCTCTTCTTTTGAGTTTAATGATCATACCCTTATGCTTACTTTTCATTTAGGGAATGAGGAGCATACTCTAGGTTTGTTTGAACTCAATGATGTATTTCATTTTCCCAAAAATCAGGATGCTAATGTTGCATATGATAGAAATGATTTTTGGAGAGAATTAACCGGGGAGAGGGGAGTTTTCTATGAGGCTCAGTCAGTAAGAGAATTAAGGATTCGATTGCCTGCACTCAAGTACCTTCATAGACTCATGGCACATTCTTTGTTTCCAAGGAAAGAGGTTGACTCTGTGATTACCACCACTGAGCTAAACATTTTATATTGTATGGTGAATGATAAAAACCTTGATGTCTATCATGCTTTAGCCGGGAAATTGAGAGATGTTGCTATAAAAGCTACTAGGACTATTAAAGTGGGAGGCCTAGTAACAGTTATAGCCAAGTACTTAAACTTTGACATCAAGAACATGCCTTTTGAAAGGGTCCCGGGTCATTACTTCATTGACACTGGCATTATGGAATCCATGGGAATGGTTAGAGTTGATCATACTAGGAGAGCTTTTCTTATTTTGCCTGCACCTATAGAGCAAGATGAATATGAATAGGAAGATGTCTCTCTAAATAATGTGTTAGAAAGGCTAGACATATTGGAGTTGCAAATTGGATTAATCGATTCCAACGTAGGAGAGATGAATTCTGAACTGGTAGGAATGGCTTGTACTTCTAGGCAAATGATCGCACATTGTAGATGATTAACCATAACCTTAACGCCTATTTTAGCTCTCACAATTTTATCCCGCTGCCATTCCCATATGATGAAGATATGCCAGCACAAGAGTACTCCTCTGAGGATGAAGAGGAGGAATGAAGACCTTGTTTCGAAGTGTTTAGCTCTAGCTTGAACAATGTTTACTTTATGTGTTTTCATTTTTTTTTTATGTTTTGTGGAACGTTATGTGTTATGTTTCATGTTTTGAATTGAAGTATGTTTTTGTTTAAGTTATTTTTTTTTATGGATTTTTATTTTAGGAATGTTACTTTTTCTTATTTTTCCATTTAATTTTTTCTTCGAATTGTGCAATAAATATGGGAGGTTTGTCCTAGCAATATTCAAAAAAAATTATGTGTTAGCAGGTAGCACGACCATGTGCATTATGCACACAACTATGCATAATACGACGTCAATCAGGTAGCACGGCCATGCGCATTTTGCATATGGCCATGTGACCTGATGCACAGGCACAGTCGAATTCCTCAAAATTTTTCCTATTTTAAATGTTATAATGAGGACACTGCACATTTTAAGTATGGGGAAGGAAATAAAAATAATAAATAACTAAATTTATTTTGCGATCTTGTTAGTTGTGATTTTATTTGTTTTTATTTGTTTCCTTATTCCATTGAGGGTTTAGTTGATTTTAGTTTCCTAAGTAAGCTAAATTTCCTGAATTAATAGGTAAGCAATTTTTACTGAAATTGGAATGTTTTGTTTTTCTTATTTAAACTCTACTGACATTTGTTTTTTTGTTCTTATTAATTTCATTTTTTTATTGTTTTATTTTAGTACTAGAATTGTTATGATGGCTAGAACAAAGACACAATTTCAAGGAAAGAAGCTTAGTGATGGCGAGGGCAAATCTAAAAACATGAGGGACGATTATGAGGCTTTCTTTGCCATTTATTCTGAAGAAGAAGGGATGAGATTCTACTCTTTAGTCAAGAGAACATTCAGCAAGCCAAAATACTTTGATGATGAGGTACTATTGAATATGGGTATTAAGGGAACCATAGATATGTTTTGCAATAAATTGGGGTGGTTTAAATTGGCTATAGCCCAATATGATGTATTCTTTGAACTCACAATAGAATATTACACTACATTTAAGATTTTAGATGCACCTCTAGGGATATTTTCATGTGGGTTCTTTAGGAAAGAATACTTATTTGACTATGAAATCATGTCTCAAATCTTTGGTTTTCCTTAAGGAGGTGTTTGTCAACCTTCTATGGATTATAATATGAGTAGTTTTTGGCATGAAATCATTGGAGGTGATAAAGTTTGTGAGGGTCAAATAATGACTTGTGGTTTGATCAAAGATCACTCATATTTAATCATGCATAAATTCATGGCACATACAATCTTTGGAAGAAAAGAGAGTACTAGGGTTTCCCCTGATGAACTATTCATGTTGTGGTGCTTGAAGACTAACACAAAAGTATGTAGTACATACTTTATTTTTTGTTCTATATGGTGGGTTGTTCAGGCTAGAAAGGCATTGATCTCAATGGGGCATACTATCACCGAATTGGCATTGTATTTTGCTCCATTCGAATTTGCCAAACATAAATTGGAGCCTTTAGAAGCTGAGCCCCTTGATGAAGATTACCTAGTGTGAGCTAAAATCATCACCGAATTTAATGAGTTTCATGATGTAATGGGTAGAAGATGCTACATGATCCGTTAATTGGCAATGCAACATGGTGAAATACCTTTACCCCCTAATGCAGTTGAAAAAGGAAGTAATGGGAGTGAAGCTCAATCAAGGAAGCGATGGAACACCGAAAAATGGAGTGATGACATCATGGAAAATATCAAAGAGCGGATGGATATCTCTAACAATAGGATTGGGAATATGGTTATGGATTTGTCCAACCAGTTAGAGAAGTTCGAGAGGCGATGTGAATCTAGAGCTGAAAGGTTACAACTTCAAATTGATGAAATCTTTCGCATCCTTCCTCAAAGAAAAAGCTATAAATGAAGCAGCAAAGTGCATCATGGTCACACCATATATTCCCCCTCCAGTTTCACTAGAATAAAGGGAGTATACTGTTCTCTAATTTTCTTTTATTTATTTATTTTCTTTTCATGACTATACGCTTGTGTGTTTGTTTTACTTTAAGAGTCTACATGCTTTATTTATTTATTTATTTTTACCCTTTTTTGTGTGTTTGTACCTTGCTCTTACACTTGAATTTTTGCAACATATATACCTTTAGAGCCTTGTTCATTAATCTTAGTTTTCTTGAAGAAATGCCTTAATCTTCCCTTAATGGATCGTTTTAAATTTTTAAATTAGAAGGGCAACTTGTGGTTAAGAATTTTTACATTTTAATGAACATTAGTGCTTACTTTTCTATTGAACAAGTGAATCTAGATGATTAATATTTAAGAAAAATATTTATGAGTAGGAATTTGAGGCTGCTTTAGAGTGGTTATAAAAAAAAATCAATCAAGAAGCGAGATGGAGCGTAAAACACACCCATTTGGAGCTTAAAATTGAAAAGAAAAATCTTTTAAATGCTCCTTCTACTCCAATGCTCTTTAAGAGTAAGAGTACCCAAAGGACCCTTTTTGGAGATTTCCACACTGAGTAACACAAGAAAGGTGGGGGATGCTGAGATTAAGAAGATATTGATTGATGAACTTCTTATCCTCTTTATTATTGGCACGATTCCTACTTGTTTTTATTTTTCTTGAGTGTCAATCGTTTGTTTTCATATTTTCACTAAAAAATTATGCTCTTCACACGGTAACAATATATTCTTAACCTCAGTTACTGTTTTACTTTTTGAGTTTAAAAACTTTTTATTAAAGGAAGGTTATGGTAGTTAGTCAAGTTAAAGCTAGTTAATGAGTATGATTTTTTAGGTAGATATATGTTTTTAGGTTTTGCTTGAGGACAAGCAAATATTCAAGTGTGGGGGAATTTGATGAGTGTGAAAAATGCATTTTATTAAGTAGTCTTTGTCTTAGGAAAAATTCAATTTCAGTTAAGTTTATGTTTCTTTTATTCAGTTTTTATTTAGTTGAGTACTTACTGCATGTCTTATATGTTTATTTATTTTTACGTATTATTTTGTTTATTTTTGGTTGATTTTTATGTATTTAGGGAAGTCAAAGAATAGTAGAGGAAGGTTATATGGGAGCCATGAGCACTTGAAGCGAGCTTAAAAAGCAATAGAGATCAATATGCTGAAATGCTAAAAAAATGATGTGCATGGCCATGCACATTTTGCACACGATCGTGCGACCTGGTGATTAGGAAAGTCAGAGTCAAATTTAATTCCTAACTCATGAAGGACAAGAGGGAGATTCCATATGGATGTAACCCTAGGGCTGGTAATTAGGGTTTTATAAGAGGGTAGCCACTAGAAACAAGAGGAGGAGGAGGATTATTCTTTTTCTTATCATCACTTTTTGGGAGATACAATTTTTCTTAGAGCAATTTTGAGAAAACAATGATTTTTTTCTTGCTTATGTTAGTTTGGAGATTGGAGAATAAAAATTGAAGAACATCAAGCTTCCTATTTAACAAGGGGTTTATTCTATTCAATTGTTGTTATTTGTTCTTAATTTTAATTCAATGATGATGTTTGTTTTCTATTATTATTCCTCTTTATTTCTTAAAATTAATATGAGTAGCTAAATTCTTACTTAGGGTTCTTATTGCTATTCAACCATGGGCTAATCACAATTAAACCTAAGCCATTAACCTAGATCCTTTAGTTGTTGTTGAACTTAATTTCTTCTTAGGATTGATCACCCTTTGATTGAATATCACAATAAAACTTGATCGAGAGATGGGTTGTATTGGATTTAAAAAATAACCTATTAGATGCTTTCTTAGTTGAGAAACACTTAAGCAACTAATATTGATTAAGGGTTAGTGCTTAAGCTGGGTTAACAGAACACTTAGTAGGCAAAAGCTTTAAATATAAAAACATCAATTTACTTGGTTAATCATAGGGTTGTCTTAGGAGGAAAGCCTATGATTCTTGAGAAACCCTCAAATTGGATTAAGGTTAGGTATGCCTTAGCAATTAATTTATCTTAAGTAAAGGTTGAATTAGTAATAAAAACCCTAGCTCTCTAAAGTGATTGTTATTTCATTGTGATTTTTATGTTTTGTCTTAGTTTAATTTTTAGTTTAATTCAAAATACCCTTTTTCGTTGTTCAAACAAACAAACACAACTACTATCACTGTAGTCAATCTGCAATCTCTGTGGGATTGATATTTAATTACTACTTGTACGAATCTGTATACTTGCAAAAACCCGTCATATATAATCTTGTATGTTTGTAGTGATTATTATGTTATGATGATTTATGATGATGATATAGGGGATGCATAATGATATCATTGGACTGAGAAGATGATGTTGTTCATAATGCAAACTTTTCAAGTTATTAATATATGCACAGTGCGATTTTACATTTTGAAACTAGAGGATGCAAAATGATGACATGGAATGAGTAAAATGGAACATAGATTATTTACATAGTATGCAAATTACCAGTCTCAACATGTAAAATGCTTACAATAATAAAGTAAAATGTAGTGCGATAAAAATGATTATGTGGTTCTTATATTTGATTGAGCTTATATGAGTTTTAAAGGTTTAGCTTTAAGCGATTATCAAGCTTTCCTTATTGATAGGTTTAAAATGACATGTAGAATGATGCAAATTTGTATACCTTTAAAGCATGCTTGAAAAATATAAGGCTAGGTTTAGTGGAATGGAGGCCTAATAACCTAAGGAAAATGCAGTGGGAGCACTAAAAGGTATGGAAACAAGTTTGCAAGGCCTTTGAACGAATAATTTTTTGAGTGTGCATGTCTTTTTCTCTTGCTCCCCCTCAAAATGAGGTGTGAAGACATCTATTTATAGGGAAAAATTGTGGCTAAGGGTGTGTGAGTGCATGGTTGCACATGCATTCATAGAATGGAGTGTGTGGCCATGTGAATTGTGAGTGGCTATGCATAAGTGCTTGACCACACGTGAGTACTTTTGTAAGATGCACATGTAGTTTGAGGCTTTTTTAGGGCTTTTCAAGGTTGGTTTCTAACATTTTTGGGCCTTTTGAACACATTTTCAAATTTTGATTTTTTCTAATTCAGCCTTGATTTTAGCATATGACACCTAAGGCTGTTTGTGGCTATGTGTGCACTTTTAAGCGACGTGTTCTAATCCTTAGGTTATTTTAGACTATTATATGACCACTTTCAGGGGCTTTGGAGCCTTTTATACGTGTTTTCAAAGTCTGTTTTGTAAAAATTGATTTCCACATTTTAACAAAGTTGGGTCCTAATCTGATGAAAAGAACTCTGACTCAAAAAGATGCATATTTTGAGATAAGATTGCTTAAAATAGGCCTCTTATTATTCTGATAGTTCATATTTCATAAGATTATAGCATAACTTAATGGCTCAACAATTGATTTTGCACACCGATGGAATTGATTAAGGTTTTAGGGTTTTGCACTTCAGAGTTGTTATGAACTAATAGACTTTAGTCATGTTTTAAGATTCATTTCATCATTGAACATTTTTAAGGACAATCAAATATTAGGTATGATAGTTGCCCCCTACTTCGTACGTGTGACATAGCCACCTAGTGCTAGTGTCAATACACTTGACGCAAATGCAAGGATGTAAAAATTGTTTAGTAGGGCGAGAGGTACTTACCTATAGGTCATATTTAGATGTCTTGATGAGACTCGACTGCCATCACAGTATTATGATTAGAATCATTTTCGCTTTATGATTTGGTTATCATGCAACGATGCAATTTGGATATATGTTAAGATGTGACTCGAGATTCACACAAAGATGTGATTTCCACACGAATGGTGTGTGTGCATATGAGGTACTATGACTACCCCTTTTGGGTGTCATACTTAAAATATCCCTTATCTTGTTAAGAGTTCTAACATTTTTCAATGTTAGGAAAATGACGCCATTATAACCTTTTTAGGTGTCAGGCAAATGAAGATGCTACTAAGCAAAATGAAGATACAACTATAACCTCCTTAAGCATCACACAAACGAAGATTGTGGCTATAAACTCTTTAGGTGTCACATAAATGAAAATGCTGCTAAGCAATAATGAAGATGCGACTATAACCTCTTTAGGTGTCATGCAAATGAAGGTGCTACTAAGCAAAATGAAAATGCAACTATAACCTTCTTAGGCCTCATGCAATTGAAGGTGCTACTAAGCAAAATAAAGATGCAACTATAACCTTGTTAGGTGTCACATAAATGAGGATGCGACTATAACCTTCTTAGGTGTTATAGATATAAAGATGCAACTAAGCAAAATGAGAATGCAATTATAACCTTCTTAGGTGTCACGCAAATGAAGATGCTATTAAGCAAAATGAGAATATGATTATAACCTTCTTAGGTTTCATGCAAATAAATATGCCACTAAGTAAAATGAGAATACGATTATAACCTTTTTAGGTATCATATAAATGAAGGTGCTACTGAGCAAAATAAAGATGCTCCTAAGCAATATGAAAACGTTACTAAATCAATGTGAGTGCTCATAAGCATTATGAAATGCTATTAAGCAATGATGATGTTGCAATGAGGTAGTAACGATAATGCAGGAATGATGATGTCACTAATGATCACATTATGGATGTCACTTTGATGATTTTGAGTAAGAATTCCTTACCATATTTCTCCCCATTTTTCTTCTTTTAGGAGGTGTTAAGCTATTTAAAGAAGGTTGTGCTATACGTAGTGTCTTTAGATAGGTGAAGCCCACATCAATGTGCTTTTGTGAGAGTTCAATGCATATCTTGTGCTCAAATGGAGGTTGGATACTTAAGGAATGAGTGTGCACAGTCTTCAGTGCGCACATCAACAATTTGGAGCATATGAGGGGTGGAAGTGCATATGGCCACGCCTATGGGGGCACAATGTCACACATTAAGTATGTAATCACACACTAGGTGCATGATCACATGCCTTCCCCCTGTCTAGTTTATATAAACTTGAGTTCTTGAAGTTCATAGAGGCTTCTTCCGATCTTTTTTAGGTGTTTTTCCCCTTTTCTTAAGTGCTTTTGAGTTTTTAGAAATTTTCTGCTCTATTTCTTCTTTTGTAATTTTTTGCTTCAAATAAGATGGAGTTTCCTAACATTCCTAAGAATCTTAAGGATATCCTTAATGATTTGGATGTTGAGGGTGACTTCACGGAGGTTACTAGAGTTAATATAGGGACTTCCACTGTAGGGACTAGCTTTGAGGGTCCATATGGCACTTAGAATCCTCAATTATCCAGGCTTTTTTAGGCATATCTGATTCTCATATTTCATAGTCTTAAGACTCATGCTTAGATTCATAATCATTGCTAGGTAGGTTATCCCTTGTCCTCTATTTTTTCTAAAGTTATTTAACTGCATGTGCTGCTTTGCTGGCTATTAGCTCTTATTGTACTAGTTATGTTTTTCAGTTGATGTTGGTATAGCTTTTATCCATAGCACTATGGCACTTACTATAACTATCTGTTAATCCATAATTTTATTGTAAGCAAAGATAGTTGATAGCTCTTGCTTTGTCTTTATACCTGTCTATTAGCATTTACCATAATATTCTTCTTGGCTTTTAGTTTGTTATTTTTTATTCATATTAAATGAAAAACATGAAGATTCTTTAGTACTTAGTAATTGTACAAGTATTTGATAGCATACTTGTTGTTTGTAGCCTCGTAGGTCCATCACTACATTGCCTTATAGTTTTAACAATATAAGAATGTATTATCAGGGTCTCCCAATGTATATGAAGCAGATAGTTTCTATAGAGGGCTTTGATAGAATTATTGTTGACATTGTTTTATGACTCATATGTCTTAAATCATGTCACCATGTATGCATTGATTGAGCGATGGATGGATAAGATGCACACTTTTCATTTGCCCATTGGAGAGATAACTATCACTTCTCTAGATTTTGTCACTATCACAAGCTTGAGCTTTTCGGGGGAGCCTGTTCCTTTTAGTGAGGAGGAGTGTTCTTCTGTGGTAGAAGGGAAGTGCCTCACTAAAGATTTTCTTAGGGTAGTTGCCCATATGAAGTCTGGTTGTCTGTACCTTACTCACTACACTAAGTTTGATTCCACTGCATAGACAAAGTATGATGCTAATCCTATTTTATCAAAGTAGTTGGAACATTACTTCCTATTATGCTTAATGCGTGTTGTCATCTTCTTAAATCCTTCAGTTACTGGTAGTCTATGATTGCTCACTACTCTAAGGGACTTAAACAGCCTATCGAGATACAACTGAGGTACTACCACCTTTGCACACATGTGCTCAGGTTTAAACACAGCCTGTAAAAGTGGCTTAAGGATTTATGGATGCTTGTTTACGCTAGATGTAAGTAAGAGTTCTTGTGTTCATATGTTATTTCACTTTTTATTCTTTGTTTGTTTTTTTGACCTTCTTCTAATTTGATAGATCTGGGCTTATGAATTTGGGGTTCTTCCTTATTTGACTATTGAGCTTCTTTCAGAGGATAGTTTTCCTATTATTCCTACTAGGTTAGGAAGACCACTGATTTGATTAAGGATTGTGTAGAGGCTCGAGATTATATGAGTAAGTTGTCCTTTAAAAAAATATGCTTGATTTTGTTGTATTAGTTGTTTCATTTCTTAGAGATTCCTTAATCATTTTTTCTTTTTAAGTAGATTCTCCTTTGTTGGTGGGTGACGTGGTCGGTAGAGATGGCAATAGTAGGGTAGCTAATAAAGAGGTGAGTGCTACTACTTGGTCTGTTGGTGATATGCACTAGGTCAATCATTTGTGATTATGTATTGACTTTCTTATTTTTTTAATAAAGAGGTATTATATTATCATTTGATTTTATGATAATTACATGAATAGTTAATTCTTACTAAGGCCATCAAGTATGTGACTTGATGGTAAAACCCTTAGATTAAAATAAGAGTTATATTCTAATTATCCCTAGCCATTTATTCATTTTATGAATATTAAAGTATTAAGGCTAGTATGATGTTGATTGATGGTTATGTTTTACTAATCATAAATATGAGATATTAAGTCAACTCATAGGTACATGATGAGAGATCATGTACTGGATTGACCCACAATGAGAATGCTACATAGATTATTGTCATAAGTATTTCTTATTACAGTAATTTTATTTCGATCCTTTGACCTTGAAATCATCATGGATTTCTACATAGCTATTTTATGTTTTGACACATTCTAACATTGTCTTTAACCGGATGATTAAAAGGTTGTTTTTGGATATAAAATTAGTTATGTGAGGAATGTGAGTGATTTAGAAGGAATTTATCCCTCATTAATATGATAAAGATATCTAAAGGCCCCTTGATGAGATAGACTGAAGGAAAATGCATGGCCATGCTGAAATGAATTGATAAAGAGTTATCATTTTCAGTCTACTTGGAATCAAGTCATAATATTGAACTATATAAGGATGACATTCTATGCCTTATGTTCAATTAAGATATCATGTGATAAAGGGACAATAAAATTCACTGTAATTAGGTTATGTCAGATTACTGACTTCACATTACTTGGGTAGTCATAATGTCTTGCTAGAGGCCACTTATGACTTGTAGGCCTACATAGAGATTTAGGCCCACTGCCAATGTTATGTGAACCTACAGGGTCACACACTTAGAACAAGCCCAAAACGAATATGGGTTTAATAAGCCCAAAATAAACTCTGTGGAAATAAATAATTAAAGTGTTTTATTTATTTATTTATTTATTTAAGATAAATGTTATTTTAAATAAATAAATAAGATATTATTTTTGATTTGTTTTTAAAACAAAATTAGAATATAATAAATGGAAAATTACCAAAAGGTCATTGGTAAGTGAAACCCTAATTTGGAGTCTATAAATATGTTATATTCTCTAGGGTTTCACACACTTATTTTTCCTGCCTCCAAATTCGTCTTCTTTCCTCTTAGAAAACAAAGATAGATTTTTTCCTTTTGTTCTTGATTTGTGAGACAGTCAAGGAGGTTGCTAGCACACACACTCAAATTCATTTTGTTAAAGGTTGTTGGTGTGGATACCTATAGAGGACGCATCCTTTTGGAGACGTCTTGATCCGAACAACCAAGCCAAAAAAAGCTCGAGGTAAGGTGTCACCAATGTGAACCTCCTCTCATCCTTCCAGAGAATCTTGCCTCTTATATGTTTTGGTAAGATTTTAAAACCCTAGATTTAATCAAGTAGTCGAATTACATGGATCCAGGCTTAGGAACATGATAAAATTTTAATTTTTTGCTGCGTTTGTATCATAAATCCCAACACGGTCTTACTAACAAATTATGGTATTTGGGTGAGCAAGTCCATCATTAATGGGATGGTCCGTTCATTAAAAGAGTCCATGTTTCCCCTTATAGTGGCATGTTTTGTAATTATGAGCTTAGTGCATATAAGCTTACTACTACCATGAGAGGATATCCTTCTGAGAGCCTCCTAGAGAGTTTAAACTTCCTTTATGTTGATGTGTTGATTCCATAGCTGATTGATGCTATGGCTAGTGGCTTTGTTCCCTGACCCCCACCTCCTCAGGCAAATGAGGCTCATCCTATGGATTTAAGGATTGGGGTATCACATGGATCATCGAGAGTTTCTTTGTAATCCACTAAGCTTTTATTCTTGTGTTGTACAAGTATATAATGAACTTTGTTAGTAATAAACTATAATTAATATGCTTATGAGGACTTATCTGTAGTAATAGGAATCTCACAACGAAAGATTAGGATCCTGCTTTGAGGAGGATGAGGGCATGTTAGGTACTAAGGTGACTACCCATGCTAGCAGTGTGGCCTCTAGTAGTATCAATCTTAGGGATTTAGCAGTCAGATCATCAATAATGTTGTTTGGGATGAATATCATTAGTGGAGGTGTGAATTTTGATTTGCCTCATCCCATCTATCCTTAGTCAGATGTTATCCCTCCTGACACTACCCATGTTCCTGCTTTATTTCACATTTATTTTTTTATCTAACATGTTGTCTAGTGTTTGACTTATTTTCTTGTTCTTTGTAGGTCCCCATCTCTACTGCTTAGTACAGGTACACTATTATAGGGAATGCAACAGCATTTTTTAGAGTTTGCAAGCAATTAAAGGGTATGCCTTCTTTATTGTACCTAATTATTTATTCATATGTTTTTTGTATGCATGAATGTATGACCTACAATTTTTATGTAATGCAGGCTAAACAACTCTTTGGTAGTCATGATTGGGAGTAAGAGCATATAACGTATTACGATTAAATTGGCAAGTTGGAATCATGGTTAGCATCCTTTATAATGATTGCCAAGGAGCTTAGATTGAATGATTGAGATGCTTGAGTAGGATTGAGGTTTTCTCTTGATGGTAGCCATGATTGATGTAGTTATTTTAGGAGCTAGGTGTAGGGCTTTTTTGGCTTATAGTTGCTTTATTGTATTATTTTCCTAAGCTTATGGACTCTAGGTGTTATATTTGGGCATCTGTCCTACATGTGTTGCACGATACATGTATGATTGATGATTATAGTGTTTATGCTCCTTTCTATACATCATTATTGATGATATTTGCCATTACTATTATCTGCCTCTTTTATTTTCCCTCTTTTGCTTAAGGCATCTCCTTTTGGATCTTTTCGCACTTAGTTGGGTTTTCTTTTTTCTTCCCTCCTTTGCCTAGGGTGTTTCCGTTTAGAGCTCTTCATACTTAGCTAGTTTTTTTTTTTGGCTTCGATGATAGTGGTTGATCTTAAGGAGAGAGTTTAGATAAGATGGTAAGAACTACAATAATGTAATAAAAGAAAATGTAAAGCATGCTTGATGCAATTAATGATAATATAAATGTATTGCACTTTTTAAAACACATTTTGCACAAATTAGCAATCATTCTCATTTTACTGAAATCATTTAAGAAAAGATTGGTGCATTCATACAAATTTTTAATTTGAGGTTACCCCTATCCCTAACTAGCCTTCTGAGGTTTTCTAGTTAAGTATTTTCTCTCTTTCCTTAATTTTTCCTAGGTCACCATGCAAGATTTTCAACCTAGTGGGAAGCCCTTAAATTTTGCTGGAGTTGCCATTTTTAGGTTTTCAACACAGTAGGCTTTTTTTTTATGCTCTAGACATAGTACTTCTTCAAGCAATCTATATTGATAGGTTAGAGAATTTATTGCCTTCAGGATCCATCAACTTGACTGTTCCTTTTGATAGGACATGTTGGACTATGTACGAGCCTTCCTAGTTGGTCTAAATTTCCCTCTAAGGTCTAGAACATTCTGCCTTGCTTACTTTAATATCTAGTCTCATACTTTGACATTCTTATGTTTTACCTTTTTATTGAAGGTTTTAGCTAGTCAAGCCTGATACAACTATATTTGGTATAAAGCTTTAAGTCTTTTATTGTCTAAGAGAGTGAGGCATCATACCTCTATTGAGCCCATTGCACTTTCAATAATTCAAATTCGATTGCTAACTATAGACACTTGATTTTTTTTTCAACTAGGAGTACTGCTTTTGACCCATACACTAGTGAAAAAGGAGTTGCTCTTATTGATGTTATGATTGTTGTTTTGTACCCCTATAGAGCATATGGCAATTTGTCTACCCATTCTCAATAAGTCTAAGCCATTTTTGAAAAAATCTTCTTGATGTTCTTTTTTACAGCTTTGATAACCCCATTTGCTTATGGTTAGTAAGGAGAAAATTTATGATGTTCCGCCTTGTATCTCGTTAGTAGTTGTCTAAATTTCCTTTGAAATTGAACACTGTTGTTATAGATGATATGATTAGGATCTTATATTGATAAATTAGATTCTTTTTTATGAATTTAGCTTGTGATTTAGCTCCTGTCCCTGCAATTTGCTTTGACCCACTTTGTGAAGTAATCTAATGCTGTTGGGATGTACTTATGTATGTTTGAGGCTGATGGGTGGATTTCCCCAATTATGTCTAATTCCAATGTTGAAGGGCCTTGGAGAAGAGATGTAATGTAATTTTGTTGAGGAAAGGCGATTGACATCCCTATGCATTTGGCACTTATGGTATTCTCTTATAAATTTGATATGTTCTTCCATCATCATCATCTATAAGAACCCTTATCTGATTAGCTTCTTAGCTAGGATTGCTTCATTCATGTGTGGACCATAAACATCTTTGTGTACTTCTTACATTGCTCTTGCAGCCTCAGTTTCATTTAGACATTAGAGTTGAAACCCATTTGACATTCTCTTGTATAACACACCCTAGTGAGATATGAGTTTTGATGCCAATCATAAGATGATTGCCATATCTTTTTCACTTGCTTGATCGGGATAGGCTCATTCCTTTATATATCTCTAGATGTCATAAAACTAAGGTTTATCAAATTTTTCCATATTTGCTATTCAATAGTTCTTATGACAAGGTTGTCTTGAACTAAGTAGGATTAAGGCTTCATGGACATTTTGAATGGTCCTTCCCACATCAATGCTAAGTAAGTAAGTGCATCTGCCATCTAATTATGGTTTATAGGGAGATGGATGAATCTGCATT
Organism: Mallotus nudiflorus; assembly: GCA_947683625.1. Taxonomy (NCBI): domain Eukaryota; kingdom Viridiplantae; phylum Streptophyta; class Magnoliopsida; order Malpighiales; family Euphorbiaceae; genus Mallotus; species Mallotus nudiflorus. The sequence continues at coordinate 468,452 of CANTUR010000738.1, forward strand.
TTTAAAAGGATATAGTAATTTCAAGTGATCTAGGTAAGGTTTTAACTGCTACTCCTTTAATTCCCATGCTTCTGTGGCATGATTGATTATAAATATGGAATCTCCAAAGATTTCAACCTTTGAAACATCTAGGACTATCAATGCTTCTATTTTGAGTGCGCACACTCATAATCTACTTCATTATTCGTGACTTTAAATTCTAACTTCTTGTCAATTAGTACTACTTCACCTTATAGGAATTGTAGTATGATCCTGACTCCTACATTGAACTATTAATTACTCTATCAAAATACGTCTGCCATCCTTGAATCTTAATGGCTAAACTAAGGTCATCTGGGAAGTCTTGTTGGATTTCTTTTGAGTTTGGAATGGGGTTGAGAGCTAGAAATTCAGCCACTACTCTTCCTTTTACTGCTTTCTTAGTCAAATACTACACATCAAATTCTTTCAATAACATGAGCCACTTGGCAAGTTTTCCTACCAAAGAGGGAGTTTCATAGAGTTATTTCATAAGATCCATTTTAGACACAGCATGAATTCTATCATTGTTGGCTAATAAGGACCAGTGGTGCATGTGTGATATGTAGTGCAAACACAATGGTGAGGGCCTCTATACGATTGAGTATTACATAATGAGAAATAGTCATTTTCAAGTTGATCACTCTTACTTAGAAGTCCATAATGGAGTTGCCACTATGAGCGACCTTCCGCTTGTCTCATTTTGATCTTGTGTTTTATTTTTTGAGGGACATTGCAACTTCACTGAATAAGGATAAACGATTGGTCTCATGAGGATGAGATGCTTTTTTATTTTGTGGAGTTGCCACCCAATTTTTAGAAATTCAATAAAAGAAAGGGGTAACATTAGGTCACTCAATGAGCATTGCCTCTATTAGAGATTTTTAGGTTCAAGGGATTACATATACTTTATGACTATTTCTCAATAAATAATATTCGATGTATAGGTACCGCAGTACCCTAGTTTTAGTAATGACAATTTATATAGCATTTACATGATACATAAGATAATAAGGATGAAATGTCATTATTACATTGCTTTCCTAACAAAATACATATAAAAAGAAAATATTAAGAAAATATAAATCTAGCTTAGATATAATAAACTTGCAAGGTTAGCATAACTATGCACATAGCTTGCTTGATCATGTGAATAACATAATAGGCAATAAACACTCAATCACTTGAAAGAGTAAGAAAAATGTACATAATCATACATGTTTATAGTAATTATTATGTTATGATGATATATGATGATGATATAAAGGATGCATGATGATGTCATTGGACTGAGAACATGATAGTCCTAGTATAAAATATGAACTTTTCACATTAATGATATGTACGGTGTGATTTCACATTTTAAAACTAAAGGATGCAAAATAAGGATATGGAACAAGTAAAACGAAACATAGATTATTCATGTAGTATGCAAATTGTCAGTCTCAATATGCAAGCACAATAAATTTCATAAATGCTGGCATAATAAAGTAAAATTCATTGTAATAAAATAAACATGCTAAAAATGATTATGTGGTCCTCATATTCGATTAAGCTTGTGTGATTATTGAAGCTTTAGCTTCAAGTATTATCAAGCTTTCCTCGATGAGAGGTTCAAAATGATGTGTAGAATGATTTAAATTCATATACCTTTAAAGCTTGCTTTGACAAAGGTAAGGCTAAATTTAGTATAAATGAGGTTTAATAACCTAAGAAAAATGTAATGGGAGAGCTAAACGTGTATGGAAACGGGTTTCCAGAGCCTTCGAATAGATAGATTTTTTAGTATGCATTTGTTTTTCTCTTGCTCCCCTCTCAAAATGAGATGTGGAGACCTCTATTTATAAGGAAAAATCATGCCTAGCGATGTGTGAGTGCATGGTCATGTGCGCATTCCTAGAATAGAGTGCGTGGCCATATGAAGTGCATATGATTGCATGTTTAACACATGGCCATGCACACTCACGCATGATTGCGTGCACTTTTATACGATGTGCATGTAATTCAAGGCTTTTTTAGGGCTTTTTATGGTTGGTTTCTAAAGTTTTTGGGCCTTCCAAACACATTTTCAAAATTCATTTTGTCAAAATTGGTTTCTATGCTTTCATAAAGTTAGGTCCCAATCAGATGAAAACAACATCAACTCAATAACCTGCAGATTTTGAGAGAAGATTGCTCAAAATAGGCCTCTTACTATTTTAATAGTTTGTATTTCATAAGATAATAGCATAACTTAATGGCTCAATATTGATTTTTCACACCAGTAGAATTAATTAAGGTTTTAGGGTTGCACACTTTAAAGGTGTTACAAACGAGCAAACTCTAGTCATGTTTGAACATTCGTTTCAACATTGGACCTTTAAGGGACAATCAAATTTGTGGTATGAGAAACACTCTTACTTTAATAAGAGCATTGGAGTAGATTTAAAAAATTTAAAATTTTGGAATTAAGCATTGCTCTTACTTAAGAAAAAGAGAAATTTTTTTTAAATATGATTTCATTTAATCTCCTAAATTCATGCTCAAATTCAATCTTTTAGTTTATGGTTAGGTTGTAAGAACTAAATTATTCATACATAATGACCATGTTCAACTATTATAATTAATAAACCATTCAATATTTTAATAATTGAATAAAAAATACATACTTATACACTGTCACCCTCTAGTCATAATTTAGCATCAATTTTGTATAAAACCAAAACAAAAAGTTTTAATCAAGTTGAAAGTTAATAAAACTTATCAAATTTTAAAAAAATTATTTTCTTAATTTAACTAATATGCATGCAAAAATAAATAGAACACACATACATAAAATATATAAATATATAAACATTATCCTAACATTTGAAATCCTCCCCCACACTTATCTACGACATTGTCCTCAATGACAAAAATATTAAAATAAGAAAAAGAAAACAAGGACTTCCCTAGTAAGTATTTTCTTCCTTTTGTGCTTTCTCCAAATGTTAGATGACCTATAAAAGAAAGTAACAAAAACTAAGAAAAATAAAAGAGAAAACCGAAATAAAAATTGACTTACATAAAAGAAATAAATCAAAACATGTTGGGTTGCCTCCCAACAAGTGCTTGTTTAGAGTAATTAGCTCCACTAAGTTCCCATTTCATCATTAGGGATGATTGATTAAAGAATAATGCTCCCCCATGTGAGCTCGCTTATTTAGAACTTGGAAAGCAGATAAAAAGTTTTTTAAATCCATATCCTTTACAGCACTTTTAATTTGCCACTCTTTAGTATCTTTCCTTAGAGATCCCTTTTTCTTGTTAACCTTTTTTTTGTTACTTTAACCTTCTTGGAATCATGAATGCTGAGGGTCTTAAGTGACTCTTTAGGAACTTATGGGAGAAAATCTTTAACACAAACCTCAACTATGTCCACCCAAAAATAAGAAGTCATTGAGGAAGATTATTGTGCCATTTTGAACACATCAAACTCAACCTTCTCTTCCCTAACTTCAAATGTTATCTTTTCTCTCTTGACATCTATGATATCTCTAGCTACAACTAAGAAAGGACATCTTAGGATAATAGGGATGTGAGAGCCTTCCTCCATCTTGAGAATCACAAAATCATAAGGGACATAAAATTATCCTCCTTTGACCAATATATCTTCTAAGATTCCTTTAAGGTAGGTTGTAGATCTATATGCTAGTTGTAAGAAATATTAATTTAATGCACAAAGATAAAGGCATTATGGTTACACTAGCCCCTAAATCACAAAGAGCTTTACCAATATCTAATTTTCTAATAACATAAGGTATAAAGATACTTCCTCGATCTTTAAGTTTTAGAGCAAGCTTTTTTGTGATCATATTATTACATTCTTTATTCATTGGTATAGTCTTGTAATCCTCCCACTTCCTTTTATTAGTGATGATGTATTTGAGGCATTTGGCATATTTTGGCATTTGGGTGGCTGCCTCTACGAAGGGAATGGTGATATCTAACTTTTTTAACACTTTTAAAATTTTATAAAATTGCTTGTCAAGTGCCCCATTACCCATCCTTTTAAGGAAAGGTAACCAAAAAGACATGTTCTTTTATTGAAATCCTAGTAGTGGTGGAGCTTGGAACCCTTGATTGGAGTTTAAAAGTTAGTTGTCACCTTGATTTAACCATGAAAAGTTCAGGTGATTTATCCACCTAGGGTTGCATGTGTTGGAGTATGGATTCCCTTGAGGTCTATCATTAAAATTAATCAAAGCGTTAGGTTATTTAAATGAGCAATTTTAGAAATGAGAATCACCTTGCTAAAACTTTATAGTAGAATGTCCTCCTCCACACACTTCACAAGATAGCACCTGTCATGGATAACTTGTAAATTTGAGTTTTTAGAAATTCTTTGTGAGGGAGTCCAATTTAGCATTTACCAAGATTAAGCTATTAACCTCATACACTTCTGCTATTTTCCTTAGCTAATTCCTCTCTTTATACAACTAATAATTTTTTGATGCCATCTTTTTCTAAGAGTGCATAGTCATCATGTGGAGTTTTACTCATGAAAGAACCTTATGCAATAGCATTAATGGTAATTTGTAAGGACTTAAAAAATCCTTGGTAGAAAGTTTGCATGAGAAGCTAATATGGAATTCCATACAGAGGGCAGCATCTTTGTAAGTCTTTCCTAAGCATCATAAAGAGATTCTCCAAGCTATTGTGTAAATCCAGTGAGGTCTTGACAATATTTGGCAGTCCTTCCAAGTAGATAGTATGTAGTAAGAAAGGCCTTAGAAAGTGTATTCCACGAGGTGATGGAATTTGGTATCAATGATCCTAACCATAATTTTTCCTCGTCTCTCTGTAAGAATGGAAATAGCCAGAGGTGAGTGGAATTCGTGCATACTCTATTGATCGTAAAAGTGTCACAAATGTCAAGGAAAGAGGCTAGATGAGCATTAGGATCTAATAATGGTAGTCCCAAAAACTAATATTATTAAACCATTTGGATGTATACAGGTTTGATCTCGAAGGTATTAGCTTCGATGGTTGGCTTCATAATGTAGTTTTAGCTTCCTGTGAGACTTAGAACCCTATATTCTTATAAAACTCTTACTACTTGGTTAGTCATTCTTCTGCCTTTTTCTCTTTTCTCCTTCCTATTCTTTTTACAAGACTTTTTGATTTTCGGGTTTACTCTCTCTAATTCAAGGCCTTTTAATTTTGTTTGTATAAACAAAAGTCAAGTACCTGAAAAGAAAAAATATAGAAAATTAAACAAAGCAAAAATAAAATGTTAGTCTAGTTATAAGCACCCGATTTTAGGATGAAATTGTGCATGAATGTGATAAAAGCCTCTATGATGACAATTTAATCAAAAATTGACCTCTAGTGTTATGTTTTATGATTTCAAAGACTAAATTGCAACATTTTTTAGTTTAATTATAAAAAATTAACTTTTGTAGAGGTATATTTGGAATTGTGCAACTAGCATTATGTAATGCCGATTGGCACTACACAATTTTGTTCGACATTATGCAAAGCCAATTGGCATTACACAATGCCAATCGACATTACATAATATCGGTCAACATTTTGGAATGTAAGGAGCTAAAAATTTTAGTAAAAATATTTTTTCTCACTATGATTGGTTCAAATTTAATTTTTAATTAAACTAATTTGATATTTATTATATGTTTCATTCTAGTATGCGTCTCTTATGCATATAATCTTCTTTTTGAAATTCTTATCCTATTGTTAGGGATAGATCAGAGCTAGTGTGATCACTATGATCACATAACTCCTGTAGCTCTTGTAACTCCCTCATGTGATCACATAAGTAGTTAGTTGAGGAAGGAGATACAAAAAGAAAAAGATTGGTAAAAAGAAAAAAATAAGGGAGGAAAGGATGGAGACTAAAAAAAAAGAAAGAAACCCTAATCAACTATTGCATATTGAGAAAAAAAGAGAAGACCTAACCTGATATAGTTAATTTTCAAAACCCCATTCTTTAGAAAAAAGAAGAGAAAAAAAGTATGTTCTTTTAGAAGTCCAGAAATTAAGAAAGTGCATAGTCAATTTTCTTAAAACGGTGAAATCCCAGTATGAGGGGCATTCAAGCAGCATCTGCATAGCAGTTCTCATCTTCTCCTCCATTCTTTTTTTTTAATTCTCCCTTTTATATCATCATTTATTTCTATTGTTTTTTCTTTTATTATTTATGTTCTTTTATTCAAATTTTATTTTAATTATTTTTTCTTTGTTCATTAATTCTAATTTTATTTTCTTTTTTGTTATTCCTTATTTTTCATGATTCTAGTGATGAATACATTATTAAACTAAGAAACTCATGGAGAATACATGAATGCAAGCGAAGAGTCAAGATCCCAATCTAATTTTATTTGGCACTTGTTTAGTTTAGTTTCTTTTATTTTAATTTTTTTAGTTTTTGAATTTTTTTAATTTGTAAAGGTTGTATTTTAATTTAATTTAATTTATTATTTTGATAGATTTTGTAACAGCCCCGATAATGGCAATAATGAAGATTTAATTCTCTTGTTCTTAAAAAATTAATTAGTAAATTAGGTTCAATTTGGTAAACCCTAATTAAAATCAATGGAGGCAGTAGATTAATTTGGTTACATGTTAATTAAAATTAGGTTTTTTAGAAGAAATAATTTAATTGCATGTTTGATCTCTCATTTGATTGTTTTTGTTATTTTTGTTATTTTTGGCTAATTTGATTATGTTTATGTGTTTTGGGCCCTAAGCCCATGTTAAGCTCTAACCCACATAATTAAATTTAGTTTTCCTTAGGTTTAATTAACTAAAATTGATATTAGGCTAATAATTAATTAAATTTAGGGTAGAAATAATTTAGGTCCATTTAATTTATTTAGACATAGATCCACCTTTATTTTAATTTAATTAACTTAGACTTAGCCCATTAAATTTAATCCTTTACCATAACTTGTAGATTTAAGATCACCTTAGAATTAAAACATGTAGAATTAGGCCCACTAATTTAAATACTTCATAATTTGTAGATATAGAACCATTTTAGAATTAAAACAAATAGACTTAGGGTCACTTAATTAAAATTGAATAGGAATTAGGCCTATTAGTCTTTAGGCTCACTTGTTAATTAAATCATGTAGATTTAGCACATTTAATTAAAATCAATGTATATTAGACTAACTTATAGACTATGAATGAATGCATTGTTTACATGTATTTTCATGACTAGTTTGCTTGGAATTAATTTTTTTAAATAAAGGTTTATATGATATTGCAAGTAAATAGAGGATAACAAAATAATTTATAAAATAATTCTAAAAGAATATGAGACTATAAGAAGTTAGTATTCCATACCCAGAATCTCCTGGTTATGGTGCTAGCTTTCTTTTAGAGAATCGACTACCACCATTTTTTGTCCTAGTTATTACCCTAGGTGGTGACTCATCATGTCTTTGTGATAATGGTTAGTGTGTTCTCTAGAGCCCTGAGCTCAAACAATATCGTGGTTGCTAAAATCTTGGGCGTGCGCTAAACCGATTGCATGCTCTACTTGTGTTCTTAGAATTACTTTATTAATTATTATTTTATTCTTGCATTCATTCTGCATGTCCCTATTAACTAATGGTGTTGGTTTATGATTACATGATTCCACTAGCTCATGGAGTTATAAATTGGCTAACCATCACTCTTAGCTTTAACTCGGTTAAAGAGAGATTATCGAGCTCATCTAACCAGTGTCTGTAACCTAAGTCCTAAAGGAGGGGTAGTCTTCTCTCAAGTTTGCAAAGGATGTTGGGCCTCTCTAACCTTGCCTTGTAACTTAAGTTTTAAAGGAGGGCATCTTGCTAAGGGAACCTTGACTTTTCATCGGACCCTAACCATATATAATGGCCTAGTAACTTCCCCTAGGATTTACTTGTGAATGTTTCCATGAGGTATTTTTATCTATAAATGCCCAAGCCTATACTTTAGAAGCCCATTTGGGCTAATCTTTTGTACCTAGAAATATTGTTTCTATGTTTTTACTGCTTTAAGATATTTGGCATGTGTGTCGGTTCTTGATATCCCCTATTGATATTAAGGCCAAGCCAAAAAATCCTTAGAAAAGAGACTCACCATTGAGCATGTGTGTGGGAGGAATAAGGTTAGAAGGATTAATGTTGTATGCTTGATTAATACTTGTTATTTGCTACTTATTGTATAGCACATGCATCATGTATACATACATTTCATCCATCACACTAACACTTTGTTTTATAGCCATCAAAGATTCATTTAGGTCTTCTTGTATTTGGGGACGGAAAGGTGGCAAACTAAAAAGAGCATATTTAAGTCCTGATGCCATAGTTGAAGAGATCCTTCATAGACTAGAGAAGAGTCCTGCTAATCTACTTTACTTGGAAGCTGAACCAACTCCAATTGAGCATATAAAAATGGAATAATAATAAGAAGGGAACTGGACTTTAGAAGACATCAAGGGAGCTTTGATGGATCACATAGGAGCTATGATGCAAGATGAACTCAGACATGCTTTATCTAGATTGATACAACCTACTGCTGCTATCATACCATCACCTACAATTGAGCAACTACCTACTACTACAACTATCCCACTTATTGCATATGTTCCACTAGCTACCGATAATGCTGGGGGGCAACTTGTTGCTAGAAGCCCACATGTTATTGATGTGAAGCTTTAGGATGTTGAGAACTACATGATAGAAAAGGTAAAGAGAGAATCACTAGAATTGGTACAAGACCATAAATCCAAGAAAATGCAAGCAGTGACCCAAAAAATGTCCAAGATGGAAGAGCTTATTAGAGGACAAGGCATGGGATATTCATTTGACTTTGATGATATTATGCTAACAAAGGATAATAAGCTACCTGAGAAGTTCAAAATGCCTAAGCTGTAGAAGTTTAATAGAACTGGAGATCTTAGAATTCATCTCAGTCAGTACACAATAACTATAAGCACTACTAAGGCCTTATTAGCAATGAACCACTAGGTTATTTGTATTATGTTTAGAGGGAATGGCTATAAACTGGTATCATGGGTTGGAAAAGTCTGTCAGGGCTGATTGGAAAGAATTGTGTACTGCTTTTTTGAAATAATATGATTATAACACTAGATTAGAAATGTCCATCATGGATTTGGAACTGAGTAAGCAAAAATCTAATGAATCCTTTTCTGATTTCTTAACTAGATTTATGAACAAGGTAGGATTAATGAAGAAAAAGTTAGCTAAGAAAGATCAAGTTATGATGATAATTCGTAACGTGTCACCTAATTTGGTTGAGAGATTACAAATAATGAATCCCAAAACATTTATAGACCTGTATGATGATGGTTTGCAAGCCGAAGAGATTAAGAGTGAGAAGAATAAAAGTTTTAGAAGTATAGGAACTCGAAATTACCTAACTGGGGCACACAATAAGGGAGTACCAGCTGAGCTGTAAAGGTGCGTGCAATTTAATAGCCTATGAAATTCTCTAATTTTCACCAACCACTTTCCAAAGTTCTAGACTATTTGATATAAAGGGGCTTGCTTAGACCCTTAACATTTTCCAAACCACCAAACCCAAATGTTCCAGGCTACGAACCAAACAACTACTGTAAATTTCACCAAGTAACTGGCCACTCCACAAGCACCTCTATCCACTTAAATCATGAAATCCAAAACCTTATAGACTCAAAAAAATCACAGACCCTGAAAAGTCCAATTCCAACCCAAACACTACAAACAACCCTTTCCCAGACTACTGAAATGTTCCACCACTAGCCACTGTGATGATCAACACAGGAGTTAGTGAAGAGGAAGTGTTGGAATCCTTTGAAATCTTAAACCTTACAAATAGTGAAAAAGCTCCTAATGCTTCTATAGGAGTAGAGGATTTATTGGGGAAACCATCATAAAAATTTGACTTTAAGGTGTTATACTCAAAGCCACCCTCTACTCATACTCCCTTTGAATCAATTGTGCCCTCATGATAGGGTGATGAGTTTAATAATGATCCGATTGATGAAGAGAAAGAATATGAAATTCCTAAGCAGTTATTGAGAGGGGTTGAATGTTTATTGGGGCAACCTTCAGGCAAGTTCAACTATAGAGTATTTTACTCTAATCTTGCTACAGGTGATATACCAATAGAGCATATTGTGCCCTTAGGATGGGGTGATGAGTTCGAAGATGATAACGTGAAAGGAAAGAATAATGGATTTTTTACTTTTGAACAATCTCAAGAGGGAGTTAAAGAGCTATTAAGCAAAGATTTAGGCAAACTTAACATGGAGGAGCTGAAAGGGAGAGAAAAATGCATAATGGAAGTATAGAAAGATGGACAGAGGGATCGAATTATTGGGGTTATTGACATTTGGTATGACTCTGATGAACAGAGCCTAGGTGGTCTTGATGTATAGAGTGATAATGCTAAAAGAAAATTGAGAGAGTTATAAAAAGAGAAGAGGCAGAGGATATAGAAATAGAGGAAGGGCAAAACGAAGAGTTGATCTTAGAGCAACTAAAGAAAGCTAAGGCAAATATGAGCATTTGGGAATTATTAATGCATTCAAGCAGCTACCAAAGAGCTTTGGTCGAGGCTCTATCTAATATGAGTACCGAAACAATAGCTACACTTGAGGCTATCGTAGCAAAGGTCATGGAAAAGAAGCATGGTTTAATAACATTTTCGGATGATGATTTTCCTTTAGAAGGAAGAAATCATAACAAGGCATTATTTATCCCAGCTGAAGTAAGGGAAAAAGAACTAATTTTCCAATGGTAGATGATGGTTCTGCTATTAATGTGTGTCCATAAAAATTTTTTCCTAATTTGGATTTGAAAGCTAATGATCTGAAAGGTTCAAATCTTTTAATCAGAGCCTATAATGATAGCACCCATAATGTGGAGGGTACATTCTAAACAATGGTTAAAATAAGACCTATAGAGTCAACTGTTGAGTGCACTATATTAAACATCCTTGTCACATATGCCTTGCTTTTGGGAAGGCCATGGTTCCATGCTCTAGGAGGGGTACCCTCAACTATACACTATAAAATAATATTCCCTTATGAAGGAGAGGTTGTGACTATAGAAGCTAGAACCAGTGCAACTTTGGCAACTATACAGGATAAATAGAAACAAGTATGTGTTCTCCCTGGTTTCCAAGTTGCTAGAACATTCGATGGAACTGAGATGGATCTGAGAGTTGTGAGGATGATGGTGTTAGTGATATGCTCTAGGTCAATCATTTGATTATGTATTAACTTTCTTATTTTATTAATAAAGAGGTATTTCATTATCATTTGACTTTATGATAATTATATGAATGGTTAATTCTTACTAAGGCCATCAAGTATGTGACTTGATAGTAAAACCCTTAGATTAAAATAGGAGTTCTATTCTAATTATCCCTAGCCATTTATTCATTATACAAATATTAAAGTATTAAGGCTAGTATGATGCTGACTGATGGTTATGTTTTACTAATCATGAACATGAGATATTAAGTCAACTTATAGGTACATGATGAGAGATCATGTACTGGATTACTATGAGAATACTACATAGAATATTGTCATAAGTATTTCTCATCACAGTAATTTTATTTCGGTCCTTTGACCTTGAAATCATCATGGATTTCTATATAGCTATTTTATGTTTTGACACATTCTAACATTGTCTTTAATCAAATGATTAAATAGGATGTTGTTGGATATGAAATTTGTTATGTGAGGAATGTGAGTCATTTAGAAGGAATTTATCCCTCATTAATATGAGAAAGATATCTATGGGCCCCTTGCTGAGATAGATTGAAGGAAAATGCATGGCCATGCTGAAATGAATTGATAAAGAGTTATCATTTTCAGTCTACTTGGAATCAAGTCATAATATTGAACTATATAAGGATGACATTCTATGCCTTATGTTAAATTAAGATATCATATGATAAAGGGACGATAAAATTCACTGTAATTTGGTTATGTCGGATTATTGACTTCACATGAATTGGGTAGTCATAATGTCTTGCTAGAGGTTACTTATGACTTGTAGGCCTAAGTAGATATTTAGGCCCACTGCCAATGTTATGTGAACCTACAGGGTCATACACTTAGAACAAGCCCAAAACGAATATGGGTTTAATAAGCCTAAAATAAACTCTATGGAAATAAATAATTAAAGTGTTTTATTTATTTATTTATTTGTTTGTTTATTTAAGATAAACTTTATTTTAAATAAATAAAGAAATAAGATATTATTTTTGATTTATTTTAAAACAAAATCAAAATAGAATAAATGAGAAATTACCAAAAGGTCATTGGTGAGTGAAACCCTAATTTAGAGTCTATAAATATGTTATATTCTCTAGGGTTTAATGGACTTGTTTTTTCCGTGCCTCTAAAAATGGTTTTCTCTCCTCCTAGAAAAAATACATAGAGTTTTTCTTTTGTTCTTGATTTGTGAGACAATCAAGAAAGTTTCTAGCACACACTCCAATTCGTTTTGTGAAGGGTTGTTTGTGTGGATACCTTTAGAGAACACATCCTTTTGGAGACGTATTGATCCGAACAACCAAAGCAAAAAGCTCGAGGTAAGTTGTCATCGGTGTGAACCTCCTCTCATCCTTCCATAAAATCTTGCCTCTTCTGCGTTTTGGTGAGATTCTTGAAACCCTATATTTAATCAAGTAGTCGAATTACATGGATCCAGGTTTGGGAACGTGATAAAATTTTTAATATTTCCACTGCATTTGTATCACGAAACCCCAACAGATGGAGAGTATGAATTATCAACCTCGACAGGGGCTGGGAAAGAATGAGCAAGGAAGCCTTAAACCCCTGAAATTCAGAAGTCAAGGTGACACCAAGGGATTAGGGTGCACTGAGAAAAAACCTGGTAGCAAAAGAGGAAGGGAAAAGGGAAAAAACCAAGAATCAAATTGATGAGTGACAATTTCATCAAGCCAAGGGAAGGCAAGTACTATTTGGGTGCTAAGGAATCTATTAATGTTACTGGAAAAGAAATTACTGGGCTTGAGATCTTCAAGGAGCAAATTATAAAGAACATAGTAGAGAATAACAAAGAGGAAGTGATGAAGCAGGTAGCTAAAAGGATAGGTGATACTGCTATTGAAGAGCTACTGTGTTTGTCACCTAAAGAGGAGCCACCCCATAACTTAGCTACTATCATTAGTAATAGTTTTAGTGATGTTTTTTTATAAAGAAATGATTTAATAATGTCTGCCCGCCCTTTATGAGGATGAAGACTTTGTTTTTTCCATGGTCAATGATATGAATTCTAGTTTGGCTTACTTGTGTGATGTCCATCTTGATGGTTCTGTGCATTTTAATATTGATCATATGTGTATGTTAGACATTAATTACATTTAATTAGATTCATTAAACATGGGCACAAATGATAATCCTAAGAACATTTATATATCATATGATGTAACTCTTGAAGAGAGGGAAAATGTTGAGAGAATATTAACAAAAAGAAAGGTAGTATTTGCTTGGACTTATTAAGATATGTCAGGTTTAGATAGGGAAATTATGGAACATCACATCCCAACTTATCTATAAATTAAATCTATAAAATAGAAACTATGCAGGCTAAGACCAAAATGGACAAAAAAGATAAGAGAGGAAATTGCTAAACAAATCCAGGCTAATTTTCTAGAAGTAGTAGATTATACTTAATGGTTGGCAAATATAGTACCATTACCTAAGAAAGATAGTAAAGTACGTATGTGTATGGATTTCAAGGAACTAAATAAAGCATACCCAAAAGATGATTTTCCTCTACCTCACATTGATGTGATAGTGGACAGTGCAACATCAAGTGCAATGTATTCTTTTATGGATGGGTTTTTAGGATATAATTAGATAATGATGGCAGTCATGGACAAGATCAAAAAAACTTTCATTACAGAATGGGAGATATATTGTTATAAGGTTATGCCTTTTGGATTAAAGAATGTAGGTACAACATATCAAAAGGCAGCTACTACACTTTTCCATGACATGATGCATAAAGAAGTAGAAGTATATGTAGATGACATGATGGTCAAGTGAGAGACAAGGGAGGGACACTTTGAATCTTTAGATAAGTTCTTAGCTCAAATTAAGAGGTACAATCTAAGGCTCAACCCAAAGAAATGCATTTTTGGGGTTACTTCAGCAAAACCGCTAGGGCATATAGTTAGTAGCAAAGGAATTAAAGTAGATCCAGATAAAGTGAAAGCTATACAGGAAATTTTAGTGCCAAAGATAGAGAAAGAAGTAAAAGGATTTATTAGCAGGTTACAGTATATTAGTAGGTTCATTGCAAAGCTTACTAATATTTATGACCCTATCTTCAAACTTTTAAGAAAAGATTAACCTGTGAAGTGGAACGATAATTTTCAGAAGGCTTTTTATATGATTAAGGAATATCTTGCCAATCAACCTGTACTGAAGGTGACAAGGCAAGGTAAGCCATTGATCTTGTACTTAGCTCTAAAGGAAAATACAATAGGGGCAATGCTAGCACAAAAAGGACTAGATAAAGTAGAACATGTAGTGTATTACCTTAGCAAGATGTTTTTACCATATGAGGAAAAGTATGATTGGTGGAGAAGACCTGTCTGATAATGATATGGGCAATAAGAAAATTGAGGCATTATTTTCAATCCTATAAAGTTCAGGCTATTTCAAAGATAGATCCTTTAAGGTATCTATTTCAAGCATATGCTTTAATTGGAAAAATGTCTTGATGGCTTACACTCCATATTGAATTTAATATAGAGTACATTACCACAAATGTCATCAAAGGAAGGGCAGTAGCAAAATTCCTAGCTCAGAACGCAATAGAAGGTGATGAATAGTGGAATTTAGAGTTTCCATATGAGAACTTAGCAGTCCTAGAGCATCAGGAGTTGAAGCTTTCTTTTGATGGGGCTATAAACAACAAAGGAGTTGGATTAGGAGTGATTCTTGTTATGCGAGAAGGAGAAACCATACCAATGGCCAAGAAGTTAGATTTCAAGGTAACAAATAATATGGTTGAGTATGAGGCATGCATTCATGGAGTGGAGGCAGCAATAGCAGTTGGAGCAAACGAGTTATTAGTATATGGGGATTCGATGTTGGTCGACAAACAAGCTAATAAAGAATAGGAGGTGAAAGAGGAAAAGTTGAAGCCTTATATCTACTATTTGAAAACTTTAATAAGGAACTTCACTAAATGTCTCTTCATCCATTTATTAAGAGATGATAATCAGATAGCAGATGTACTGACAACACTCTCTTTGAAGTGGGATAATGTGACTAGACTGACTATAAAGCCTTTGGTAATTGTAAAATTAAGAGCTCCATGTTATGAGGGAGAGTAAACTATGGGTATCAAATAGGGCCTGAATAGAAGTCATGGTTTTATGACATTTAGAGGTTTATTAAGGAAGGAAAGTATCCAAATGAAATGAATTCAAAAGAGAAATATTCTCTTCGTGTTCTCGCACATAATTATTCGAGTCATGATGGATTATTATACAAAAGAATGCTAAATGGAATGTAGCTCATATGTCTTAAGAAAGATGAAGCTAAAGAGATGATAAAAGAGATTCATGTAGGAGTTTACGATTCTCACATGAATGGAATGTTCTTGGCCAAGAAGATAATTAGACAGGGGTATTATTGGATGAGTTTAGAAAAAGATTATATCAGAATAGTAAGATAGTGCCATCAATGCCAGATCTATGGGAATCTTAACCATCTTCCTTCTATGGTGCCAAATAGTTTATCATCTCCTTCGCCCTTTACAGCATAGGGGATTGATATTATAGGAGAAGTAAAGTTGAAAACATCCAATGGGTAAAAGTATATAGTTGTGGCAACAAATTACTTTTCTAAATGGGTAGAGGCTGAGTCCTTCAACACTTTGAAAATGAAACAAATGGCACATTTTATTAAGAATAATCTTATTTGTATGTATAGGGTCCCATACCATGTTGTGATAGATAATGGTGTCCAATTTCAAGCATAAATAGCATAGTTATTACAAAAATATGGGATAAAACATCAAAAGTTTTCACCTTATCACCTTCAGGCTAATAGAGTGAAGCGGGCTAGAATTGTATACCCTAGTCTCTAAGGACTTAGACAAAGCAAGTAGGGTGTCGAACACTAGGAAATTGTAAATTTTATATTAACCAAGTAGATACTAAAATGGATAGGCGATATATTAATAGTGAAATTTATTGGATTATTCTAACTATACTAATTAACTACTAACTATACTAAATAATCTAATTATCTAAGTATCAAATTAAATATTATTTGTTATAACTACAATTTTGAATTAGCCAAAGAATTATAATGAATAATGAACATATGCAATGAATAGAGAATATGACCTAAAATCCTTAAGTGCAACTATCATTGTCAAATAAGGGTATTTCCATCTAGAGTCCATAAGTGTTGTCGTGTCATTATAGAGATAAAAAAAAACCATGAAGTTCCTTGCCAATTCTTTAGCCCCTCAAAGTGGATTTCTTGTCTCTAGTTACTTTCCTAACCTTTAAGTGAATTCAATTATTTTTCCACCAAATTGTCCCAACTGTCATTATGAACAATTTGACTAACACATCATATATGGTGATCAAGCATATACAACTCAATTAAACAATCAATTGAAAGCAATTCATTCATTCATTATAAGAAGATATAATTCATTGATTCATTCTTCCTTGCAATTCTAACAAACAAAGGTTTATCCAAGATACATGATTATGCAACAACAAAAGAAAATCAAATATAAAATAGAAAAAGGGAAAAGATAAGAGAAAAGATAAAACCCTTTTTACTAAATCTTGGTGCTTGTAGTACTTTTCCTTTCTTGGCTTTGCCTTTTGTAATGATGACTAAATAACAAACTAAAACTAATTTAGAGAATAATAGAAAGAATTTCGTTCAAGAAAGAATTTCATATATGAATAGGTATAAAAAAATAATTCCTAATTCATTCTCTCTCCTCCACTTTTTTGACTAAGACTATCTATTTATAGGCATTTACAATTGACTATAAGGGACTAGAACTTTTGAGTTGGAATGGCTTCACTTCATGAAAAGTCATATTCTTTTGCAGATACTATAACTTCAAGGGAAACTTCGTCCATTCATATGACTTTAAATCTTAAAAGTTCCTTCATGAAATTTCTAGATCTCTGAGTTATCTTTCTAGAGAAACTTCAATCATCAAATTTGAATGTCTATAGAAGAAATTATGACCGAAATACAAAAACTACTTGAATCAGAATGTTCTAGACTTCTACATTGTGCCGAGTGGTGACATGGGTGACAACTCGTGACATATGCTCTCTGTTACGAGTCGTGCCCATGGTGATGACTCATGACAAGCTTCAATTGTCCAAAAATGACTCCTTTTTCTCTCCAACTTGTTCTAATCAACTCCAACTCTTTCCCAAGCATGAATTGAGCCTAAAACATGTATTTAACCTACATCATAAACCATAAAGATAAAACATATGAAAATAGTAAATTCATAGGCAAATAAACAGACTAAACATAAGAAAACTTAATGAAATTAAGATTAAACTGCTACTAAATACTAATAATATTTGCATTATATCAAACTCCCCCACACTTAGATCTTGTTTGCCCTCATCATCTAAGATGAAAAAGTTAACAAAATTATCATCTACTCCAAAAAAGTGTAGCATCCTCATCAAGTCATTTTAATCATGAATGAAGTTAGAAAAAGGATAGTTTAATAATTAAACTTCCAATGCTCAAAAATGGTAAAATAGACAAGTCTTATAGCATAAAGAACAAGTTTACCAATTTATCTTAATCTACTATGAATAAAATAAAAAAAAATGTAAAGTCAAAGTTCTAACCAAGCTATTTAGCTAAAATAGTCATGCTTCAAACTTAGGGATTCTGGAGGCAAAAGCAACCTTGAGACAATGTTAAGAACATATGACAACTTACTTTTCTCATGGCATTTTTAGAAATTTTATTCATAAGCATATTTGCTAGATGTACTCTTTCCGAATGAATGCAAATGAGGAGCAAATACAAATGCACACAACTTACTTGAGATCCATCTACTTATGACATTATACATTTCTTTTCAAATGAATGCAACTAAGGAGCATACTCAATTGCACACAACTTACTCAAAATGCATCATATCACAAGCATTATTTACTTATTTCTTTTTATTTTCTTTCTTTTTTTCTTTTTTTTTATGTCCTCATCCATTATTGAAAACTAAGCGTCTTATGTATTATGGCTATAGTTTCTCTAAAATTACTTAAGACTCAAAGAAAACCTAGGCTTAAAACATTACTAATTAGCCTTAAGCATAATTAGCAAATTGACTAATACATTATTTAGACTTTAGAAATAATAAGAAGAGATAAAAACATAAACTTAGTAATTATACTACATGAAACTTAAAATTCTACCAATTGAGCAATAAAATTTTAAAAGTTTACTATTAATAAAACATATAACTTCAATCAAAATCAAAAACACTATTAAAGATAGCTACTTATTAAATATGGGAGCAAAATGAATAGCAAAATGAATGCAAATGCATAAAGATGTAGAATTATAGAATAAAACACATAAACATACATATTACTAATATACTGATACTAATACTAATATCAATATCAATATCCCTTCCCCCACACTTAAGAGCATGCATTGCCCTCAATGTAATAAAAATAAAGAGTAAAGGAAAGGATAAGAAAGACTCTCCTAGTCGTCCTTTGGTGTAGGAGGTGGAGACTCAATTTGATAGCCTGATTGAGCAAAGAATTGCCCCATTTTATACTCCATCTTCCTTTGTCTGTGAGCAAGATGCTTTTGGTGAAACTCCATCTCACTCAATTGACTTTACATAGCAAGTTAATTGTGCAAGATTTGATCCCAAATTGGAGGGTGATCACTTGAACTACCGGGTGCACTTTGGAGAGGATATGTGAGCATTAGGACATCTCCAAATAGTGTATAGGAAGGTGCATCCTCCTCAGGTTCAAATTCATCCTCCTCTTCAATAGGTTGCTCATGAACTGGCAGTGGTGGTGCAAGTCCTCTCCAACATGACCTCATTTGGGCCGGGATAAATTGGAAAGCAGAATCAACAATTTCACCATGAACAAATGCTTGTTTGGTGAAATAAGAACACTAAACAGTTCTGGTAAAGTTAGCAAGATCAACATTGAAAGCTTTAGCAATAATAGTTATCATATGACCATGTGTTATAATCTCATCCTTGTGAGGGGCACATGCCAACAATTGGTTAAAGATCTAATGTGTCTAACAAACTTATTTCTTATGATGGACACACCACGTCAAAAACAACTCTTGGGCAGAAACCCTATTGAATTCAGTCTTGTTGAAAACAACACATGTAAGTATTTTATACAATAACTAGAATTTTAAGTCTTTGATGAACATTGCTTTGCCTTTCTTAGGCTAAAAAGGGGTTTGCAAATCAGCAAGGAAAGTCCAAAATTCATTCACATTAAAAGTTGGTGGAGGGTCATAGAATCCATCTTTCTTAAAACCAAAAATACGTTGCATGGATGAATAAGTGAGTTGGTGCCTATTTCCTATGAAACAAAATTCTAGAATTTATGAATTGGTGGGGTTGACATCTAATGTTGTGTAAAATTCGATAACCAAATCAACATATGTATCCTCATTCATAGACATAAACTTTTTAAGTCCATATTGTATCATCAAGTTTTCAAAGGACTCAAGCATACCAACATCTTTCGAGAGTGAATTTGGAACATACTTACAAGAAGTGATTTCCTGAAACTTGATTAAGGAAAACTTAGCACCTTCTTCATGAGTGAGGATAGGAAACTTAGCCTTATAAGTTTTTGTGAGATTCTCCTCTCTTTAAGGTTGCTCCTTCACATGAGGCCTCTTAGATGTTGAGCCTTTTGTTTAACCCATGGTGAAAGAAGATATAGTTTTATTTTTATTGAAAAATTATAAAGATGGAAATATAAATATGGTGATTCAAAACAAAGAAATAAGGTGAGGAAGAGAATGAGTGGTTCGGTTATGGCTAGGAGAGTGAAGAGGGAATAGTGAATAGAAGTAGTGATGAGATGAGAAAGTGAGAAGGAATTAGGGGGATGTATGTATATATATAGGGCAATAAAAAAACAATATCAAAAAGATATATTATTATGCAGGCTAAAAAAATGAATTGGGAAAATGAGTAGTCAAAGGGGATATATTTATAGGTTGGTAGGGGTGTAAGTGATAGGCTGTGTGTTGATAGTGAAAGGTCATATGGGTTAGTGAAAAGGCATGGGGAATAGTGAAAAAGTTATGACTTTTTCTTGGAAAAGATATGACTTTCCACTAAATTGTGTCATATTTTTTGGGAACATAAATGTAAAAATGTGTAAAAATTGAAAAATGTAAGCAAAACAAGAACTAAAAAAAATGTGTATGCATGTGAATGTGTAAAATGTAAGGTGTAGGGTTAGTTGTCACAAGTCGTGCCCATCGTGTCGACTCGTGATGATAAGGCTCTATCATAAGTCATGCCAATGTGCCGACTTGTGACAATAAGGCTCTGTCACGAGTTGTGCCAATGTGCCAACTCGTGACAATTATGTTGGATTGGTGATGAGTTGTGCCCATCGTGCCGACTCATCACACTATGTCTTTGTCACGAGTCATGCCAATGTGCCGACTCATGACAATGTGTAATACTTAGGCTAGAAAAATTACTAAGTAAAACATTAATATATGTGAAAAAATTGCATAATATCGGTATAAGAAACTAATTATATACCAATTATATACTATAAATGAAAAGACTAATTAAACATATGTAGATAAATAGTATCAAAATAAAGCAAAATAAAGCAAAAAAAAAAAAAACTATAAAGAAAATTAAATAAAATGAAAGTAAAGTAGAAATGTGTGGATAATACTTGGCTAACTTCAAATTAAAGTTCAGAGAGAGGAATAGATTGACTTGAAGGAATTACCTCCCTGATCAAATAGGGCTTGAGACGATGGCCGTTCACTTTGAAAACCTTCCCTTCATCATCTGAAATTTCAACTACACCATAAGGGTGAACCTTGACAACCTTAAAAGGACCCGACCATCGAAACCTCAGCTTGCTTGGAAATAATTTCAACCTGGAATAATAGAGTAAAACAAGTTCTCCTACATAAAAGTCCTTCTTCAATAAATGCTTATCATGCCACAATTTGGTACGATTCTTATATAACTTAGCATTCTTGTAAGCATTCATCCTCAACTCGTCCAATTCATTAAGTTGAAGTAGCCTCTTTCGTCTAGCCTTGTGCAAATCAAAATTCAAAGTTCTTGTTGCCCAATATGCCTTACGTTCTAACTCAACCAATAAATGACAAGATTTACCGTATACTAGCTTATAAGGAGTAATGCTAATTGGGGTTTTAAAAGTCGTCCTATAAGCCCATAATGCATCATCTAGCTTCAATGCCCAATCTTTTCTTAAGGAAGACACTATTTTTTCAAGAATCCATTTAATCTCTTTATTACTCACCTCAACTTGCCCACTTGTTTGTGGGTGATATGGAGTAGCAACCTTGTGTGTCACTCCATACTTCTTCAAAAGTGCTTCTATCACATTATTGCAAAACTGTGAACCATCGTTACTAATCAAAGCTCTAGGGTTATCGAACCTTGGAAAAATTACCTTCTTAAGCATCTTCTTGACTACTCTAGCATCATTTGTCAAGGTTGGCATTTCTTCTACCCATTTGGAGACATAGTCAACCATAACCAATATATACTTGTAGCCCAAAGAACTAGGGAATGGACCCATGAAGTCTATACCCCATACATCAAAGAGCTCTACTTCAAGAATCCCTTTTAAAGGCATCTCATGTTTCTTCAAAATGTTACCAATCCGTTGACATCTATGACATGTAAACATATATGCTCTAGCATCCTTAAATAAAGTAGGCCACCAAAAACCAGAATGTAGTACCTTAGATGTTGTTTTCTCTGCACGGAAGTGTCCTCCAACATCCAAGGCATGGCAATGTCTCAAAACATCTTGAGCTTCATCTTAAGGAATGCATCTTCAAATTAAACCATCAACACATCTTTTATAAAGCAGGGACTACTCCCAATAGTAGAATTTGATATCATGCAGAAACTTCTTCTTTTGTCTATAATCCATACCATAAGGTAAAATACCACTTACCATATAATTGGCAATATTAGCGAACCATGGAAGTTATTTTGATGCAATATTCAGAAGATGTTCACCATGAAATGACTTATTGATTGGGACAACATCATCAAGTTCTTTTAATCCATCTTGGTCTAACCTTGATAGATGGTTTGCTACTATGTTTTCATTTCCTTTCTTATCTTGAACTTCCCAATCAAACTCTTGCAGCATCAAAATCCATCTTAAGATTCTAGGTTTTACATCCTTCTTGCATGAAAGATACTTAAGAGCAGCATGGTCTGAATAGACAATCACCTTTTTCCCCATAAGATATGATCTAAACTTGTCAAATGCATAAACAATAGCAAGAGACTCCTTTGCAGTGGTGGTGTAATTAATATGAGCTTCATCAAGTAGCTTACTTGCATAGTAAATCACATAAGGCTTGCCTTCCTTCCTTTGACCTAAAATAGCTCCCACCGTAAAGTTGCTAGCATCACACATTATTTCAAATGGCTCCTCCCAATTAGGTGGATGTAGGACAGGTGCAGAGATAAGTGCTCTTTTCAAAGTGTCAAATGCATCAAAACACGCATCATCAAACTCAAACATGGCATCCTTAGCAAGTAACTTACATAATGGCTTTGAGATCTTTGAAAAGTCCTTGATAAATTTCTTATAAAATCTTGCATGTCGAAAGAAACTTCTTATATCCTTAACTCATTTTGGAGGTGGCAATTTTTCAATTACTTCTATCTTTGCTTTATCAACTTCACTACCCCTTTTTGAAACTGAATGACCAAGAACAATTCCCTCTTGTGCCATAAAATGGCATTTTTCCCAATTTAAGACCAATCCATGCTTAATACACCTATCAAGAAATTTTGATAGATTATCTAAACAATTGGAAAAGTTAGTACCATAGACACTAAAGTCATCCATAAAAACTTCAACATAATCATCAAGCAAATCACTAATATTGAAAACATGCATCGTTGGAAAGTTGTAGGTGCATTACATAAACCAAAAGGCATACGCCTAAAAGTAAATGTACCAGATGGACATGTAAATGTAGTCTTAGGTTGGTCCTTGGGATGAATAGGAATTTGATAGAATCCACTAAGTCCATCCAAGTAACAAAAATGGGAAAAATTAGCTAACCTCTCAAGAACTTGGTCAATAAAAGGCAATGGGAAATGGTCCTTCCTAGTTGCTTTATTTAATTTCCTATTGTCAATACACATACGCCATCCCATGACAGTTCTAGTAGGTATCAAATCATTAGATTCATTCCTTACAACGGTTAAGCTTCCCTTATTTGGAACAACTTGAACGGGGCTTACCCAATTACTATCACTAATGGAATAAATGATTCCATTGTCAAGAACTTAGTCACCTCTTTCCTAACCACTTCTTTAAGAGTGGGATTCAATCGCCTTTGACCTTCAATGGAAGGTTTGGCATTATCTTCCAAGAGAATTCTATGTATATATATATTAGGACTAATATCTTTCAAGTCATTAATAGAATAACCAATGGCATTCTTATGACTATTCAACTTATCACATAAAGCATCAACATAATCATTAGGCAAAGATGAATTAACAATAAAAGGATATTGAAGATTAGAGTCAAGAAATGCATATCTGAGATTTAATGGTAAAGGCTTGAGCTCCATCTTGACTTCTTCACTAGGTGTAGTGTCTTTTGGATCATCTTCACTCCTTAAAGGTTCAAATCTTGATGTCCTTTGAAAAGTTTGATTTGGAACTACCTCCATAAATTGCTCATTAGCTTCTTGTACCTTGTATTGCTCTATAGAATCATTTCTTAAATACTCATGAATTACTTCTTTAATGCATCCATCGATAACATCAATAAAATCAATTCTACTTGCTACTTCTATAGGTGTTGACTTCATTATATTCAGCACATCAAATTCCATACTTTCATTATCCACTTCCAATGTGATATTTCCATTCTTCATATCTAAAATTGCTCCTGCTGTCTGCAAAAACGGTCTTCCAAACAAAATTAGAATTTCAAGATCCTCTTCCATCTCCAACACAACAAAATCTGCTGGTATCACAAACTTACCTACTTTTTTTGGCACATTTTCTAATATTCCAAGTGGATATATAACATATTTATCTGCCAAGGAAAGAGACATGTTGGTAGGCTTAAGCTCATCTAAGTTAAGCTTTTGTAAATAGAGTAAGGCATAAGGCTAACACTAGCACCAATATCACATAACGCTTTATCAAAATGCATACCTTTAATTGCACAAGGAACCATAAATGAACAAGGATCCTTAAGCTTTGGTGGAGACTTGGAGTACATAGCCTTAGATTCCTCAACAAGGGAAACTAAGCCACAATCTTCAAGCTTGCTCTTATGGCTAATAATATCCTTCAAAAACTTACCCCAAACTGGCATATATATAATAACATCCACTAATGGTATGGTGATAGTGATCTCCTTTAGATAATCAAGGAATTTTCCAAACTGCTTATCTAGATTACGCCTTATGAACCATTGAGGGAAAGGAAGACTTCTAACATCTACCTTTGGTTCATCATTCTTTGATAGTATGGCTTCTTGCTTATTACCTTTGTTTGCACACTCATCATCTTGATTACTTCTAACATCCACATCATCTTTTCCATTATTAGCTTCAATCCCTACTACTTCATCATCATTATCAACCATTCTCTTTTTCTTATTGAGATCCTTTTCAACCTCCTTACCACTCCTTAAGGTAATTTCTTAACAAGACTCTTTTTGTACATACTCCGATTGGCTAAGAAGCTTTCCTAAAGGTTTAGTGTTGGAGGTAGAGGCTTGTTGGGGAATGTGGGTTTCAAGGATGCGGTTATGAGTAGTAATTTTTTCTAATTTAGAGTTTATCTGCTTGAATTGCTCCTCATTTTGTTTATTGATGGACATTTGTTGGTTAACAAATTACTCCATAAGAGTTTCAAGGTTGGGTTTAGATTGGCTAGGATTGAAAGTTTGCTGTCTTATAGGAAATCTAGGTGGGTTTTAGGGTTAAGTGTTTGGGTTGAATTGGGGGTTTAATTGGGAAGATGGGTTTGACCATGAAAATCCGGGATGGTTCCTCCACTGAGGGTTATAGGTGTTGGAATTTATCCCCATTCTTTGGTTAAAACCACCTTACACATAATTTACATCCTCATTTTTACTTAAAGTACATTGAGAATATGAATAAGATCCTTCACAAGTCTCACAAACAACATTAGTACAATATAATGAATTAACTTGAGATTTACTTACCAAGTTGGTGAGGGCGTCTACCTTTGCATTTAGCATGTTGATGGTGTCAAGCTCCAAAACTCCCTTTGCTTTTTCCATAGTCATTTCATCACCCATGTACCCTTGAGATGCAATTTCTTCTAACAAAGTAACAGCTTCTCTAGCTGTTTTATCCATCCATTTTCCACTGGCTGTTGCATTCATAATATTTCTATTTTCATCCGTCAGCCCGTTGTAAAAAATTTGAGGAATCATCCATTCTGGCAAGCCATGATGTGGACACTACCGTTGAAGTTCCTTAAACCTCTCCCAAGCCGAATAGATTGTCTCACTTCCACTTTGCTTGAAAGTAGTGATCTCATTACAAAATTTGGCCATCTTATGTGGTGGAAAATATTTGTGAAGAAATGCTTGCTTCAATTGATCCCATGTTATGATTGACTCATTTGGAAAACTTGCAAGCCAAACTTTTGCTTTGTCCTTAACCGAAAATGGAAATAATCTAAGCCTTATTGCACCATCTGTCACTCCATTTATCTTGAAGGTTGCACACACATTGAGGAAAGTCAAAATGTGAGCATAAGGATTCTCTCCCTGTAAGCCTCCAAACTAATTGTTTTGCACCATTTGGATAATACTTGGCTTGATCTCAAAATTGTTATTAGCAATGGCCGGAGCCACAATTCCACCGAAACTACCCAAAATATCGGGCATGGAAAAATCACCCAATGTCCTTCTCTCCGGTTGAGCCATTCTATTGAAGTTTAATTGATTCTCTATCCTTCACCTTTGTTTCCTGTGCAAAACATGTATGGTTAGATCAATTTCAAGATTAAAAAGCAGGTTACTATCACTAGTACTCCTAGTAAGCATATAGATTCACAATTAAACAATTAATGAAAATAAAATTTAAAAAAATTAAAATATAAACAAACAAAAATAAATAAATAAATAAATAAAAATAAACACAAAAATAAATATAAATTAAAACAAGGCCTAAAACAACCTTTCTCGATGCTAAGTTAATAAAAATTGTTAAACAAAATCCTCGGCAACGGCGCCAAATTCTGAAGCGAGCTAGAATTGTATACCCTAGTCTCTAAGGACTTAGATATAGCAGGTAGGGTGTCGAACACTGGGAAATTGCAAATTTTATATTAACCAAGTAGCTACTAAGATGGATAGGCGATATATTAATAGTGAAATTTGTTGGATTATTCTAACTATACTAATTAACTACTAACTATACTAAATAATCTAATTATCTAAGTATCAAATTAAATATTATTTGTTAGAACTACAATTCTGAATTAGCCAAAGAATTATAATGAATAATGAACACATGCAATGAATGGAGAATATGACCTAAAATCCTTAAATGCAAATGTCGTTGTCCAATAAGAGTATTTCCATCTAGAGTCTATAAGTATTGTCACATCATTATAGAGATAAACAAAAACCGTGAAGTTCCTTGCCAATTCTTTAGCCCCTCAAAGTGGATTTCTTGTCTCCAGTTACTTTCCTAACCTTTAAGTGAATTCAATTGCTTTTCCACCAAATTGTCCCAACTGTCATTGTGACCAATTTGACTAACACATCATATATGGTGATCAAGCATATACAACTCAATTAAACATTCAATTGAAAGCAATTCATTCATGCATTATAAGAAGATATAATTCTTTGATTCATTCATCCTTGTAATTATAACAAACAAAGGTTTAGCTAAGATACATGATTAAGCAATAACAAAAGAAAATCAAATATAAAATAGAAAAAGGGAAAAGATAAGAGAAAAGATAAAACCCTTTTTACTAAAACTTGGTGCTTTTAGTACTTTTCCTTTCTTGGCTTTGCCTTTTGTAATGATGACTAAAGAACAAACTAAAACTAATTTAGATAATAATAGAAAGCATTTCGTTCAAGAAAGAATTTCATATAGAAATAAAAATAATAATTCCTAATTCATTCTCTCTCCTCCACTTTTCTGACTAAGACTATCTATTTATAGGCATTCACAATTGACTATAAGGGACTAGAACTTTTGAGTTGGAATGGCTTCACTTCATGAAAAGTCATCTTCCTTTGCAGATATTGTAACTTCAAGGGCAACTTCGTCCATTCATATAACTTTAACTTTCAAAAGTTCCTTCATAAAAGTTCTAGATCTCTGAGTTATCTTTCTAGCGAAACTTGAGTCATTAAATTTGAATGTCTGTAGAATAAATTATGACCGAAATATGAAAAATGCTCAAATCAGAATGTTCTAGACTTCTACATTATGCCGAGTCATGACATTGGTGACACCTCGTGACAGAAGCTCACTATTACGAGTCGTGCCCATGGTGATGACTTGTGACAAGCTTCAATTGTCCAAAAATGACTCCTTTTGCTCTCCAACTTGTTCTAATCAACTCCAAATCTTTTCCAAGCATGAATTGAGCCTAAAACATGTACTTAACCTACATCATAAACCATAAAGATAAAATAAATGAAAATAGTAACTTCATAGGAAAATAAACACACTAAACATAAGAAAACTTAACAAAATTAAGATTAAACTACTACTAAATACTAAGCATATTTTCATTATATCATGGAGCGGTAAAAATAGCTAATAAAAATATTATGAAGGTTCTCTTTAAAGTGGTCAAAACTTACAAGGATTGGTCTGAGTTTCTTCCTTTTGCTTTATGGGGGTATAGAACTATGGCTAGAACTGTCATGGGCTAAACACCATTCTCTTTACTTTATGGTTGTGAAGTAGTTTTTCCTATATAAACTGAGATCAAATCTTCAAGAGTGGTTATAGAAGCTAAAATACCTGAGAATGAATGGGCATGAAAGAGATATGATCATTTGGTATCTCTAGATCAAAAAAGGATGAATACTTTGTTTCATACTCAGATATATAAAATAATGATAGCAGGATCATTTAATAAAAAGCTTAAGCTTAGAAAGATAAAGGTTGGGGACATGGCATTAGAACAGTTTAGAGCAGTAGTAGTATTTGATCCAAGAGGAACATTTAGACAAAATTAGGAAGGACCGTATTTAGTCAAGTCAATTCTACCTAAAGGAGTTGCAAAAATATCAGATCTTAAAGGGAATGAGTTCATTGAGCCAGTCAACCTAGATTGTCTCAAGAAATACTATCTTTAAAAAAAAGGAAATAATAATTGTATAAAAGAAACAAAAGTCCATTGGCTAGAAAACCTAAAAAGGTTAGTCAAGCAAAAATTAGGACATTCTCGCTATTCAAAAAACATGTAAAGGGCTAGCATGCAAAAATTAGGGAATAAAAGAAAAAGGGTGATCCCAATGATTAGAAAACCCATAAAGGGTTGGTCAGGTAGAAATTAGGGAAATAAAAGTGAGAGAAAAGTATTTAGTTAGAAAATCTGAAACGACTAGCTGATAACAGGAGTTATATCATGTGATGTAATAATTAAACTCATTTTGGCCCTAATTAATAAAGCAAATTGAAATTAAATTTTTGTCTGAATATTGCATATCCTATCTTTATTATAAGGCAAAAGCACTTAAAGGAAAAAAACAAAGCATGAAAAGGCTAAAAAAACTAGGTCTATGAGATCACTACTCTAAATATGGCTATGTTTCTTCCATTGTACTTCATACTACAATACTTGAGTCCTCTTGTACTTAGCAAATCTAGGTTGCTATGTAGTTTGCATGATATTCCAAGCTTTCTAGTTATCATCATTAGTCACATTGGCATTCAAGTGCATGTTTCGCTCAAAAGTTCCTATGAGGCCATAAGTTCCTAACCTTGTCCATAAAGTCCTGTCTCAAAGGGAAGCTTTAAAGTAAGTAAGAATAGTGACAACGAAATATGGGTGACCATACTGATGGCAAAGATGTCAAGGGGAGAAAAAGGCAAAGAAAAAAAAGAGCATGTTAAATTAAAAACCCGAAAGGGCAACTTAGGCAAAAGTTAACGCAAATAAAAGATTTTTGTTACACACCTGAAGGAAAAGTAAACTACCTGAAAAATAATTTTGAGTTCTGAAGTTGTCCAGTCCTATAATAGTTTTAAGAATAATAACAAGCATAGGGTTAGCTCTAGCTTGTGCATGCAATAAAATTCTCACAATCTATGTGTTAGCATTTCCATGATATAAAACTAGCAAAAAGTGTGCATAAAGACAAAAAGCAACAGTTTTGGTCCAAGTAGCACTCTTCTTATCTTTAGTTTCATAGATAATAATTAGAAAAGATAGATCAATGGTTCTAGGGTTATGAGCATACAGATAGATGTCATCTAGGGACAAATCAAAGAATGCTACT
Source organism: Mallotus nudiflorus (assembly GCA_947683625.1). Taxonomy (NCBI): domain Eukaryota; kingdom Viridiplantae; phylum Streptophyta; class Magnoliopsida; order Malpighiales; family Euphorbiaceae; genus Mallotus; species Mallotus nudiflorus. The sequence continues at coordinate 498,239 of CANTUR010000738.1, forward strand.
AGCTTATTAGGAAACTACATGGTCATATCAGGAAGAGCAACCATGGTAGTTGAGTCTAATGGGCACCCCAAGATAGCAGCAAATTCTTCAATCATTAGGCATAACTCTTACCCATTGAATCTAAATATGTGGTCCTTAGCATCCCAAAAAGTTCCAGTAGCATGCAAATAGTTATTATTGATATTCAAATGTTGAAACAATTTTAGCGACTTGCAATGAAAAAGGAGAAAGTTGTTCCAATTATTTCCATTAAGGCTCTTAAGGAATTTCTTCATCAATTGGAGAGATGCTTGAGTCATGATTGAAAGTCTAGAGAATGAGGAATAATGCTCCTTATGTGTTCTTTATATAGAGAATGAAAATGAGTCCATATGAGAAAAGGATTCTATTTGCTTAAGGAATATGGATAAGATGAGGTGATGGAATATAAAAGAGATAAGGATAAATAAACAATTATTAAAAGGATAATATTAATTATTTATCTTTTTAATTAATTAGTTATTTATTTGATTATTTAGCATTATCCATAGTTAGAAGATTTTAATGGAAGAAGTTTACTCAAAAGTAGCTACCAATTCAAGTGATACATAATATTACTCAGAACAGTGAAAAATATAGAAAGTAATAGTATTACAGAAATAGTCATATACAAGCACGATAAGAGTTAGAAATAAAAATAGTCCTAATCAGTCATCATGAGCTCCTGAATCGAGCTAAGGCCTCCATCCTCCTGTCAGGTCATCATGCTGATAAGTATCTGATGGTCTAGCATACAAAGTCCCAATACTATGAGAATCAATGCCCAAGTCTACAAGCTACCGATGAAGCATCACATTCTCACGCTTTAGACCACTAGAATAACTCTACATATAAGGGAAATATCATATCATATGCATTTCATGCATAATATGCATACACTTTGCATTTTTTAGTGTATATACTTACTCGCCAACTATCTATGACCTGCATAGTAAATAACTTCTGAGACGTGGCAAGACCATGCAAATACTCTGCCTATGTCCGGGGAAGCTACTTTGTAAAATTTTATATTAACATCCATGTCAAGTTTTTAGATCATGCAGGAAATAAGTAAAATAGACTCACATAAGAAGTATCTGCCAAAAAAAAGCTAGGAAGCTGAGCATCGCTAAAGTGCATATACTGCTCAATCAAAGTCTGAATATCAGGAGCAATCTCAGTCCTCTAAGTAGTCTCGGTCTCTTCCCCCTTCATCGTGGTAGCAAGGGAACCAATCTCCTTAAACTGTGAAAAATAATGAGTAATTTATGGGTTCTAAAAGAATAAATGAAATGATTAGAAGTTACCTCAGCTTGGTTAGTAGGAATATACTTTAGGAGGTTCTCATGAATGAACTACTAGTAATGGCAAGATTGCTCAAGTAAAGTTGAAGCAGCATATCCCTGTAGTGCCTCTCTCAGCTCTGAACCCATTAGGTGCAAGCTATGTAACATCAAAGGAAGAATATTAGAAGGAATATGATGTCGTAAAGGTCTAGAAGACCAGTGATATACTTATTCCCTCATATACTACATCTGACAACCATATCTAGGGAGTAAAATCCTCATGGACTCAAGACATACTGCTCTAACCATAAAATCATATCTCTAGATATCATCAGCTCTCTCTAGCCAATCAGAATTAATCTGTAAATTATGTTGATTAAGTTTAAACTTGCTTTATAAAATACTAATGATTTTGTTTTCTTACCAGATGCCACATAATGGAGTTTTTCTAATCATCATAGGTCTGAAGAATATTTCTGATGCTATCTAGACAAGAAGAACCACATCTCTACATTAGAGGGAGACTCATATTAGAGCTGATCACATCGAAGCCCCGGATCATCCCGATCTCTATGCTCTAAATATGGAAAGAAAAGAAATTAGTAAATCATGGAAAAAACAAAGAAGAGCATACATGCAGGATGTGCCAAAAGCCACACATCATTACAGTACCTCTACAAACGGTATCCAGTCTATAGTAAAGATAAGCTAATGCAGCAGATCCCTAATCAAGGGTAGCAACTCGATGTAAGTCACAAAGGGGGCCGAGTAAAGCAATGCTCTGTGACTAGTCTCATAGAAAAGAGTTATGCTTATTAGTACAAGGAGGACCTTGCCTTTTGACTAATTTGATAGGGAGTAGTAGTGGGCAGACATTTGAATTTCTCAATTAGAGGAAAAAGGGCCGTATTTTTCAGATTCTTCCACATCGGGATGAACCCAATCAAGTTACGCACGTACTGATGCCATGCATCTTCAGGAAGACTGCAATAACTAATGTTGAAAGGAACATGAGTTCCTCTAAAGTAAATCCTAGCGATGCTATAAGAGCTCATAGGAGAAATAGTCAGTTCCCCTATATGAGTGTGAAAAGTGTGGGTGGTGTCCATCCACCTCTCAATCAAAGAAAATAGAGAATAGCAGTCAGATCGACCACAAACTATCGAAAGCATAGCAATGAATTGTTTGAAACCTAATGCCCATATTAGCTATGCCACATTGACTAGCAGCCCGTGAAATAATTCTCAAGCTATGTAAAAATAGCCCATGAATTTCATCATTCACTATATGTAATTCAAGAATAAAATAATGATAATAAATAAATAGAAAATAAAAAAAATTTTGGTAGGCAAAATGGAATGCTGATCGGCATTAGGCATTGCCAATCAAAAATATGGATGGTGATTGAAAAATCCAGACTTCTAATCGGTATTTTAGACATTCAATCGAACATATAGCAAACTCGAGCTAAAATTTCCATACTTTCAGGGTTTAATTTCAAAATTACATGCATTGTTTACCAGTTTCTAATTTAATTTGAATAATGTGCATACTAATTTGCATTTTAAAATTGATTCTAATTACTAACTTTATAAATAATTTTTTACAGAAATAAATAAAAAGGAGGAAATATTACCTTATTATCCACATTTGTACACCTATGGAGATGTGGATAAGTTAGAGGGATGATGGTAGAGCCTTCTCCATGTCCAAGACTATTATGGGGAAATTGGTGAGATAGAATAATCGAATCTGCTAGAATTTCTACTCCCCTATGTGGCCTGTATCGTGGAGCAACCATAAGGTCTAATGGATTACAAATTGGACATCAGATGATCAAGTAATCAAAGAAAGAAAAAAATAATGCAAAGAGAAAATGAAAAGAAAATAAAATGAAGATGAACGGAGAAATGGAACATGACATGCAAAAGTGAAGTATATAGGATGGAAAATATCCATTTTAATCTATAAAAACTTGCTTGCATTCAAGTCCAAATTTCTTCTTTAAAATTTTATCCATTCATAATTAACTCATGAAATTCATATCATTAATTAATAATTCACTGAATTATTAATTACATAGTTAGTCTGTATTAAAAAAATCCATTATCAAGTATAGAATACAGAATATAATTACAAAATTCAATTTTTGCATTTTACATGCATCATCATTTTTGTCAAGGACTTTAAATATGTTTTGTTATATGCTACACAGTAGTTGTAATAGAAATTTTAAATCATTTTGTTATGCACTGCCCAATAGTCATAACATGAATTTGAAATTTAATATGTTATATGCTACAAAGCAATTATAACATGAATTTTCAAATCTTTTGATCTACCAGACACTACACAGTAGTTATAATATCATTGCTAGACATTCCATATGAACTATAGTACATTTTTCAAATCATAAATTGCTAAATGTCCTACAAGGAATATAGTGAGAATCATTACATATATTTCATTAAATGTCCCATAAGGAATATAATGAAATCCATTGTCATTAGACTTCCCAAAGGGAATATAGTGCAGCTCACTAGACACTGCACAATAGTTATGTTATTATTACTAGATGTTCCATAAGATCTATAGCATGTTCTTAAATCATGAAATGGTAAACATCCCATAGGGAATATAGTGAAACTCATTTGCATATATCTCATTAGACATCCCAAAGGGAATATAGTGCAGTTCACCAGACACTACATAGTAGTTATAATATTATTACTAGACGTTCTATATGAGCTATATCATGTTCTTAAATCATGAAATGCTAAATGTCCTACAAGGAATATAGCAAAACTTATTTGCATATATCTCACTAGATGTTCTACATGAAATATAGTGAAATATGCTAAACATAACATCTTGTTTAAAATTTGCATAGTAATTTAAGCATCAATCCATCAATTAGGATACAATTAAGTACCCTAATTCTATCCTTTAAAATTGTGTGCTTCTATTACTTTGCCATAATTTATCAAGCAAATGGCGACAAAGGGGGGTAACTGTAAGCACCTAATTTTAGGATGCAATTATGCATGAATGCAAAAAAAGCCTCTATGATGACAATTTAATCAAAAATTGACCTCTAGCATTAAATTTTACGATTTCAAAGACTAAGTTGCAATTTTTTTGGGTTTAATTGTAAAAAATTGACTTTTGCAAGGGTATATTTAGAATTGTGCAACCAATATTATGTAATGCTAATTGACATTATGTAATGATGATCATCATTACACAATGGTAATTGGCATTACACAATGTCGATCATCATTATGCAATGCCAATTGGCATTGCACAATGCTGGTAGACATTTTAGAATGTCGAGGTGTTAAAAATTTTAGTAAAAATATTTTTTCTCACTATGAATGGTCCAAATTTAATTTTTAAATAAATTGATTTGATATTTCTCTGTACGTTACATTCTAGTTGCGTCTCTTATGTATATAATCTTCTTTTCAAAATTCTTATCTTATTGTTCGGGAGAGATCAGAGGTAGTGTGATCACTGTGATCACGTAACTCCTATAGCTCCTATAACTCCCTCTTATGATCATGTAAGTGGTTAGTTGAGGAATGGGAAAAAGATTGGAAAAAAGAAAAAAAAAAGAGGAGGAGAGAACGGAGACTGAAAAAAGAGAGAAAGAAACCATAATCAACTACTGCAAATTAAGAAAAAGAGAGAAGACCTAACCTTATACGGTTAATTTTCAAAACCCCTTTCTTTAAAAAAAGAGAAATAAAGTACATTAGTTTAGAAGTCTAGAAATTAAGAAACTGCAAAGTCACTTTTCTCAAAATGGTGAAATCCTAGTCTGAGGGGCATTCAAACAGCATCCTACACATCATTCCTCATCTTCTCCTCCTTTCTGTTTTGCAATTCTCCCTTTTATACCATCATTTTATTTCTATTATTTTAGCTTTTATTATTTCTATTTTTTTATTTAGATTTTTTTTTCATTATTTTTTTTCTTGTTCATTAATTCTAATTTTATTTTCTTTTTTATTCTTTATTTTTCATGATTTTGGTGATGAATACATGATTGAACCAAGGAAACTCACTGAGAATCCACAAATAAAAGCCAAGAGTCAAGATTCCAATCTAATTTTATTTGCCCCTTATTTTGTTTAGTTTATTTTATTTTAAATTTTTTGGTTTTGAATTTGTTTAATTTGTAAGGGTTGTATTTTAATTTTATTTTCTTTATTATTTTGGTAGATTTTGTAATAGCCCCAATAGTGGGAATAATGAAAATTTAATTCTCTTGTTCTTAAAAAATTAATTAGTAAATTAGGTTCAATTTGGTAAACCCTAGTTAAAATCAATGGAGGCAGTAGATTAATTTAGGTTGCATGTTAATTAAAATTAGGCTTTTTAGAAGAAATAATTTTATTGCATGTTTGATGTTTCATTTGATTATTTTTGTTATTTTTATTATTTTTGGGCTTGTTTGATTATGTTTATATGTTATGGGCCCTAAGTCTATGTTAATCTCTAACCCACTTAAATAAATTTAGGTTTCCTTAGGTTTAATTAACTAAAATTGATATTAGGCCTATAATTAATTAGATTTAGGGTAGAACTAATTTATGCCCATTTAGTTTATTTAGACATAAGCCCACCTTTAGTTAAATTTAATTAACTTAGACTTAGCCCATTAAATTTAAGCTTTTTCAATAACTTGTAGATTTAAGATCACCTAAGAATTAAAACATGTAGAATTAGGCCCACTAATTTAAGTACTTCATAATTTGTAGATTTAGGCCCATTTTAGAATTAAAACAAATATACTTAGGGTCACTTAATTAAAATTGAATAGGAATTAGGCCTATTACTCACTTGCAAATAAAATCATGCAGATTTAGCACATTTAATTAAAATCAATGTAGAGTGGACTAACTTAGGGATTATGAATGAATGCATTATTTACATGTATTTTCATGACTAGTTTGTTTGGAGTTAGTTATTTGAAATAAGGGTTTATATGAAATTACTTGTAAATAGAGGATAACATAATAATTTATAAAATAATTCTGAAAGAACATAAGACTGAAAGAAGTTAGTATTCCGTACCTAGAATCTCCTAATTGTGGTGCTGGCTTTCTTTTAGAGAATTGAGTACCACCATTTTTTGTCTTAGTTATTACCTTGGGTGGAGACTCCTTATCTCTACACCATGTCTTTATGACAATGGTTAGTGTATTCTCTAGAGCCTTGAGCTCAAATAGTCGCGGCTGCTAAAATCTTAGGCACGCGCTAAACCCCACCATCTACACTAGCTTAAATAAAAAGTGCACTAATATTGGCATTGCAGATCTCCCTAACAACAGTGCTAAAAGCATATTAGGCAAATTCCACAAGTATACCATTTACAATAAGTAATGAAGAATGAGTATGAATATCATTCCATAAGGAGATTGATACTAAGCACTAACCCCAATTTTATTTCCACTTTCTAACAAAATTGAATAATTATAATGAAATAATAAATCAATGATCAAAAATAGAAAAATTATAAATAAAATAATTATTTTTAACATTCAAATCATTAGCACAGTCAATGGTAAACCATTCAAATTGCCTAGAGTCTCTTTCGAGTTCATCTAAGAATACTAAAGTTAATCACAACCTATTTTCATAGTCACATCAATTAACTGGGGTTCATTAAGTTTCTTAGCAATTTATTACTCCCTAAGGGAATTGTCTACTTTCGTGATCGAGGTTCTTAAGTTTTACAAGTCTATGAGCTGATAAATTATGCAACATTCATTGTTTATACTTTACCTAAAAACATGTAAACAACTAGGTCCTTAATTGAATACAAAACATTAAGCACAACTCATAAAATTGATTGAAAATTAATTCATTAAAAGGAAACAAAAATCCAAACAAGTAATAGACTATCTTCGCAAATCCAAACCTTAAAAAGAGTTTAGCCATACATAATTGTTGCAATGAACACAAACATAATAAAAAGAGTTAAAGATGAAGAAAAAGAAATAATGATTGTTGCTTTTAAGTCATATATAACTCTTTCTTTAATCTTTATTAATTGCTTGTTTGTGTCTTTTAAAATAAAATAAAATGGAATTGGATGTCCCAAAAACTCTCTTGTGTCCCCTTTTATAAGCAAGGTCTCATGGTAAACCTGCTTGCACTTAAATTATCGAAAAGGAAGTTTTCTTTACTTGACATGGCTTCAAGCATAGGATTACATCATTGATTTTATGGCACAGTATCCTTCATGGTATGTGCCATCCCATGCTATGACTACTTCAGGTTTAGAGGCAAACATGGCTTTCAACAAGTCGTGTCTTAAATGATACTGCATTAATTCAACTTCTAGAATAGGACATAGGCATAAACGCACTATGACATAGCTCATGTCACAATAATCTTTGATTATTTTAGAATTCCTTTCCAGGCTTACCTATTATTAATATTTAATAAAAACTCTTAATTTGATAGAATTTAATCTAAAGACAATAAAATCCTAAATAAAACTAATTTCTGCCTAAATATAACTACTTAATTAGTCAAAATTCATCAAAATTCAACTTAAAACATTTGATAAATGATAATCAATACTAACTATAATGTTAATTATTTCAAACCCTGACAAAGGTACTAAAAACTTGTTGTGTTGTTAGTGCAATGCAAAACCACAAGTATACGGGTTGCTACAAGTAATAAAGTCAATAGTATAATATCATTCCTACGAAGATTACAAATTAATCATCTATTAGTTATAGTTAATGTTGTTTAGAGCTTCCTAATTTAATTTGAATAAAAGAAACTAAATGACTAAAATAAAAAGCAATTTAAATAAACACTAAGCTAAATATTTAAGGGGAAAGTCAATATAGGAACAAGGCTGTTAGGAGATTAAGCACCACATTGTCAATAATCCAAATGATAGATTGAATTAACTTAAATGCATATCTCAAGTTTTCCAAAGGTCATTAAGTACTCTCTCTCAAGTATTACTCAACTCAATATACATTGATCGATTGAAACTCAAAGTTATGGCTTAACTCTTATCATTACCATAAAAATAAACCAACATTAAGGATACAAGGCATTAAGTGAACCCAAATGAGAATTAAATTAAGTTAAGCTTTCCTAGGTCATTTAATGTAATACCCAAAAAAGGGTATGAGAAGAGCAAAGTAATTGGGTGATAAAGATGGAGGCAGGAAATAGTGGAGATGGATGATTTGGAAAAAAGGATTATATATATGTACTTATATTTGGGTTGATGTGGATATGGGTTGATGGATTTTTACTATTGTTTGATGGGTTGATTTGAAAGATATATGTATATGTATATTTATTTATCTATTTATAAAGGTTGAAGGAGGTTATTTTGAATGGATGTTGGTTGTTGGGTTGAAAAGGAAGAAGGTTGATTAAGCAGATTTTAATGGAAGTTAGTTGATTTAATGCATATATGTGTGTGTGTTTATATATATATATATATATATATATATATATAAAGGTTGAAGTTGATGGAGGTTGTTTTGGGTAGAGGTTGGTTTATGGTTATTGTATAGTTGTCTTGTAGTTATTTGGTTGATTGAAGGTTGTTTGAAATGTTTTTAGTTGATTTCAGGGGTCTTAAATGTGAATACATATAATGGTCATTTTATGGTTGTTCAATTATCATTTAGAGGTCATTTGGGAGTTGTTAATGGCTTATTTGAGAAAGGTTATTTGAGGTTGCTTTGTGCCTATAGCAATTGGTCATTTTCTAGTTGATGTTAGGTCATTTTATGGTTATTATGGAAGGTCGCTAGTAGCTGCTTTGAGTTTCCAAGTTAACCAAAGTTAATGAATTAACTTAGATTGACTTGGGTTACTGGAAATGGACATGTAAGTGCATATATGTGCAGGATTAGTGCCACCATTGTACAAGAGAGATGTGATGTGGCAATATCTAATTTGGTCCCTATATTTTCTTTCTCTTCTTTGTTCACTATTAAAATGATCTTCGATTGACCTAAAATTTGGTACACAACTATTTCTTGATCTCCTCTACACAATGGTAGTGTCCGTTTGAGTAGATTTAGCCTAAAAAATTCTAAATTTTAATTTTAAAATTTGGCCTAAAGTTGTAGAAGTTGGAACATTCATCTCAATTCCAATTAGTCAAGACCATTATTTTTACTTCATTGCCCACTATCTCCGGACCCTAGACACTAGTCTTTCATCTGATTTCCATCGATGCAGTATGTAGTGAAATTTTAGGTAAATTTCTTTATATCCTTTGATCTTTTTTTTCTATAAGCATTTTTTGTTTTTTGAGACCTTTGATATATTTTCTAAATTATGGGAAATATTTTGATATAAATGGTTGGGTTTAATATTGTGTTTTGCAGTGAGAATCTAATGGGTACTACCCAAATTCTGGTGATAAATAGTAACTAGCCAAAAAAATTCTAAGTTATTTTTTATAAATAGAGTAAATTATTGTGATTATTTAATGTGATTGGACTTAAGTCCAAATCCTTATGATTTTGCAATAAAAATTTCATAGTGAATTTTGGGAAAATTATATATTTCTATATATATATTATTTTAAATTATTTGAGCGTTAAAATTAATTTATTTTAGTGTTTATAAGGCTATTTTATCATTTTTGGATTTTATAATCTTTCCATGAATTTTGGGACTTTATTTAAAGTTTATTCAATAAAAATTATTTATTTAGAGAATTTGGGAGCAAGAGGTGTAGAGCAAGGACAGTCGAGGATGCGTCAGCCAGCATGTTCCACCTGTGAGTTAATTTTATGAAATGTTTGTTGAGAATATTTAAGCTAGAATTTTCATGTATTTAATATAATATTTAAATTTATTATATGAATTTTATTTATGATTATATATCTTACCATATGCATGATTATCTATTTTATTATCATGAATAATATTTGGAAAGATGCTTTAGTGGAATTTATTTTATTCTATTTTAATTATTTATTATATAAGATGATTTGGAGAAAAATGGTAGAACGTACAACCTGGCGGGTGTCACCAAGACCATGTGTGCACTAGTTGAGATCCCAAGTTTGAGAAAGATATGGGTTTCGCTTGGTGAATCTTGTGCTCTCGGGCAGTGTTATGGTTGTGGCTCAATGAGCATGTGCTCTTCAGCAAAGTATGGATAGACCTTGGTGGAGCTAGTACTTTCAGGCAAAAACTGAGATGTAACTCGATTGAGCTTACTCTCAGGACTTCAATAATGAAATAAGTAAATGGACTGTAACTATAACTCGGTTGAGCTTGCTCTCAGGACGACAATCACTTGGATTAAATAGAGCCAAAAGGCTTTTAGAATTAATTTTTAGGGTTCTGCCATATTTTCAAGTAAAGATTTTAATTTATATGATTTCGTATGAGAATTTCATATTAAAATGATTAAATGTTATTATGAAAAATTTTCTTAAGGCTTACTGCGGGTTTAAGAAGCTTCATGCTTTCCCATTCCCTGATGTCAGTCATGTGTCCTTTGGGTTTGGGCCATGGCAGTGTTGGTATAAGAGCTAATGGTTGATTTTCCTACTATTTTGGTCATTGGAGTTTGTCTTTTCTTGAACTACTATAGTGATTAGGTTGATAAATATTGTTTATTGTCATCATTACTTTTAGAATTCCACGTATATGTCAATTCCCTTGTTATATTTTAAATATTATTATTTTTTGTGCTTTCTTATAATAAAGCAAGTAGGAGCTTCTCCTACTATAGAAGCATAGATTTTGGTGAGTAGTCCTTTCAAAATGAAGCTATTGCCCCATGAGCTAGACGAAGGGGTAGACTTAGGATAATGGCAACTTAGGGATAAGAGTAATAGCCCCAAGCAGAGCAAGAAGCTCCAGAAGTGGATCCTATAGCTTTTGATACTAAAATGGCAGGAATTAATAAGGTCTTAGCTGCACTTAACCAAGCCATGCCATTGGTGCAATAAATGCTTTAACAAAGGAATCAAGGGATGACAAATGTCAATGCTCTTCTTTTATACTATATAATTAGGAGAATGTCTTTTGATTGGACTAGGGATGCATTATACTTTATCAATACCATCGAGTCAATGACTAGAACTGGGTATAAAGATTATCAGAGGATCCTTATTGTGGAGTTGTCAGTCTAAGCAGCAGCTCAGGATTAGTTTATGCAATCCATACAATCGTATATGGACACTATTACTTGGATAGAGTTTAAGAGGCATTTCTTACAATTTTTCTATCCACTTGCTATGAGGGATGCATACAGATGGCAGTTATTATATATTAGCAGGGGAGATAGATCACTTGAGGAATATATGAGAGAGTTCCTTATATTGTCACATCATGCAGCAAACGTAATGGGTGATGGATGATGAGTGTAGGGCTATAGACTTGTATATGACTAGGTTAGGACCAGCATATATAAGGATTCATATTGAGAGTCACACTTTAGAGAGTGTTATTAATGAGGCCATGCAGTTAGAGAGGAAACATATAAGGCATGGTACGATCCTAGACCTTTATATGAGTGGAGATGATAGGACAGTTAGTGTTTTAGCTTGGTAGCACTAGGGTGCAGATTGGTACCTACCAACAGTATAAAGGTCAGAGGGGACACAGACATAGGAGACATAGGAGGCATAGTTACAGGCATGGTAGGCCTATCAGGTTTGGACCTAGAGCCAGTAGTAATAACAGTGGTTAGCATTCTACGTATGAAAATATAGGCTCAAAGCCCAATGCATGTCCTAGCTATGGTCAAGTACGTCAAAGCCCTTGTCACCTACCATAAGGAGCTTATTTTATATGCAATTAGGTTCAACACTTTGCTAGATCATGCCCGAACTATGGTTATCAGCAAGCTGCTATAGATGCTTAACCAATATAGCAGACTCTGTAGTTTCATGCACCAGTGTATCTGCAGTAAAGTGGTACTTAATATGTGGGCCAATAGGGCCATGGTTTAGGAGGTAGGCATGGAGGGAGACTTGGTGGTAGAGGATTTATGTAGCCATCTACTTCTCAGTAGGTAGACTATGGGCAGGCTATAGTTTTTACACTGATTCCTCAAGATACTCAGGCATCTAATGCAGTTGTGGCAGGTACTCTATCAGTCTGTTATTTTGATGCTAGAGTTCTATTTGATCTTAGTGCATCGCATTCTATTGCATATCCTATTTTTGCTTGAAGAATGGGATGGCAATCATCTAAGTTGTTAATTCCATTATCTAGAGTGACTCCACTTATTGATGAGTTGGAGACAGATATAGTCTTTCCATATTATCCAGTGTTGGTGGAAGGTAGAGAGTTACTTGTAGATCTAGTTTTGCTGGATGTGATAGATTTTAATGTAATTTTGAGAATGGATTGGTTGGCATAACATTATGCTAATTTGGATTATGAAGAGAAGGAAGTGATCTTTAGAATTCTAACTGATGTGGAATTTTGATTCATAGGTGATAAGAGTTCAATGCCTCAGAATCTCATTTTTGCAATCACTACTAAAATGATGCTTATAAGGGGATATCAAAGCTCTTTAGTTATGGTTAGGGATATAAAAGTAGATAAAGGGGAAGTTGAGAATATGCTAGTCGTGTGTGAGTTTTCATATGTCTTTTCTAAAGAATTACCAGGTTTGCCACCAAAAAGAGAGATAGAGTTTTGTATCAATGTTGTACCTAGCACAGATCCTATCTCTATACCAGCTTATAGAATGGCACCTATGGAATTGGCATAACTGAAAGAGCAATTACAAGAGTTTATTGATAAGGGTTTCATTAGACCTAATACATCTCCTTAAGATGTTTTAATGTTATTTATGAAGAAGAAAGATGGTAGTCTTTGACTTTTTATTGACTATAGACAATTTAACAAAGTTACCATCATGAACAAATAACCACTCCTAAGGAACGATGACTTATTTTATTAACTTCAAGGAGCTTGTTGTTTCTCTAAGATTAACTTGAGGTTTGAATATCATCAGTTGAGGATCAAAAGTGGAGATGTACCTAACACTACTTTTCAGATAAGATATGGCCATTATGAATTCTTGGTCATGTCATTTGGGATGACTAATGCCCTAGAAGCTTTTATGGACTTGATGAATCAAATATTTAAACCATTCTTGGATGGATTTGTGATTGTATTCATTGACGATATCTTAGTATATTCTATAAGTGAGGCAGAGCATGCTATGCATTTGAGGAAGGTGCTTCAGATTTGAGAGAGCACCAGTTGTATGCCAAGTTCTCGATATGTGAGTTTTGGTTGAATCAAGTGACATTCTTAGGCCATGTGGAATCTAAAGATGGCATATAAATGGATCCTTAGAAGACTGAAGCCATTAAAAAATGGCCAAGACCTACAATAGTTACTAAAATAAAGAGTTTTCTAGGTTTAGCTAGCTACTATAAAAGATTTACGAAGGACTTCTCCAAGTTAGTTGCACCTTTAATGAGGTTGACCCAAAAGAATGCTAAGTTTGTATGGATGAACAAATATAAGGAGCACTTTTAGTTGCTTAAGGATAGGTTGACTTCAGCTCTAGTGTTGACTCTACCTTCAAGAAATAAAGGGTAAACAATGTATTATGATGCTTCCCGAATAGGATTGGGGTGTGTATTGATGCAAAATGGGAGAGTTGTTGCTAATGCTTCATGATAGTTAAAGAAGCATGACTAGAACTACCCTACTCATGAATTTGAAATGGCAGTAGTGGTGCTTGTATTGAAAATTTAGAGGCACTACTTATATGGTATTAGTTGTGAGAAAGAGCTTGAAGTATATTTTCCAGCAAAGAGATTTGAACTTGAGGTAGAGGTGATGGATGGAACTTTTGAAAGATTATGATTGCTTGATTTTATACCATCCAGGTGGTAGCTAACATGGTAGTGTAGACACCTAATTTTGGGATGATGAGTTATGGTTGCAACAAAAGACTCCAATGATGAAAATGTCATGAATAAGTCTTCAATACTTGAACTTTGAAACATCAGGGGTCTTATTGCATTTTTTAATGAAAGGATTTAATGTTTTCATGGACAAAATTGCAATGCTTTTTAAGGATCTAATTATAAAACTTAAATTCTTTCAAGGACCTTTTTATAATTAAAAGTAAAAAAATAGTGGTAAGAATTACACTAATTCCAATCAGAATTATGCAATTTCGATCAGAATTAGACTTCTTCCATCTAGGTTCTCAAATTTTCCAAGAAAAAATTGAGTCCTTATTATTCTGCAATTCTCCTAAAACTATTTTGATAATGTTTTTAAGGAAATAGAAGTCTTTTAGGAATTAATTTATAAGTAGGGTTTGAAGATGTATCCCTATATAAGGAGTGTTTTGGCTCTGAAAATTAAAAAAGAAAGGAAAAAAAGAAAAAAAAGAAAGGTAGAAAATGAAAAAGTGAGAGAAAAAAAGAAAAGAAAAGAAAAGAAAGGAAGAGACAAAAGAAGAGAATAAAAGGAAGAAAAGACGCATTTTTTCTCTATAAATTCTTTTGCTTGAATAAGATTTTTAGAGAATTTTTTAAGAACAGTATTCGAAGACTTATCAGGAACGGTGATTTTACAAAATCTGAGGAGCACTATATTAAAATCATCCATAAGCACCTCATTCTTACACTCCAAGCTATAAACATGGCTCTATTCCAAACTGGAGACCTATTAGGATCATGCATGTCATACATAACATGCATACACTTGCATACATTTGTTATGAAATACTAGCTTTGCATAATAAGGTCTTTAAGCTTAGGTGAGATTGTACAAATACTTTGCTACTAGCATTCAAAATTAGTGTTATAAAAGTGCAAAAAGGTATTTAAAATGTTCACATCTAAGAGAAAAGGGTAACACTATCATGGTGAACCTGATGCTCAATGAGACTTTAGACCTCAAATGCCTAATAAATCATGAGCCCATCCAGCAAGGAAATATCACTGATAGTGGCACTTACAAAAGCATCAATCTGGCAACCTCAAAAGGCTAGATAGGACATTCAAGCTCCTTATATTCAACATCCATCTCCATAGTCTCATCTGAAGCATCATATAGAATATCTCTCCATAATAGTTAGACCAGTGTAGGGTATGGAATATGGTGATGAGAAGGTCCCAACATGTCAACAATACATTTGTCGACCCTAAAAAGGGAAGAATGCACTCTAAACTTCAAATGAATGCACTCTGAAAAATCATTTGATCATGAAATAAGATCTTTAACTCCTAAACTTTTTTTTGCAGGAGATATCAAGAAGAGGAATGAAGTCTTATACCATAGCATTAATGGAATGGTAGAAATACAAATGTAGCCGAAAGCCTCAACTTTAACGGTGGAGTATCATGACCATGCGATTAAAGACAAATCTAAAAGGAAGAATGCAACAAAGAATGACATTGCATTTTGACAATTTCTTCACTTATGAATAGACCATACTAACTCATGGTAGTTTGTGCAGGGAAGAACAAAAGAGAATGAAGAAGGTGAAAGGAACCAATACATCAATAAGAATGGGAAAGGTTGCAAATGCTAATCATTCATCAGAAGTATCATCTTGCATGGAAAACACTCATCAAGATAATAAAGGGAAGTAATAGAACTCTATTTCCTTAGATTATGTAATAAAGAATTATAAAATTCACAAATTGAGAGAAATTCATCCACTTCACGAGATCATTTGCAAAAAGCCTATCTCATGACTTTTAATTATAATGGCTTTCTTTTATTAGCCTCGCAGAATTTAGATCTTTAGTTAATAGCTTGGAGTTGAGAGCTTATAAACTCTAATCAATGTAATGCTTGCTTTGCACCCAAACGAGAAGAAGAAAATGCACAACCAAAATCTATGAACATGACGCATAAATTGCTTGAATTTCAAAATATCATTTTAGTCTTTTGAATAATATATGTGCATATAATCTACTCCAATGCTCAGAAATGAGTATGAGTACAAAATCCCTTGATGGTATCCACGTTGAGTAATATGAGAAAGGTGGGGGAATACTAAGAGGAGAATGAAAATAAGAGCAAGCATAATTTACTCCAATGGTCATAAATGAGTAAGAGTATCAACATGAAACCTCTGGTAGTATCCACGCTAAGTAATGAAAGAAAGGAAAAGGAATACCAAAAGAGGACCATGCCAAAAATTGGTCTATTTACTCCAGTGCTTTGTAAGAGTAAAAGTATCCAAAGGACCTATCCAATGGTATCCACGCTAAGTAATAGCAAGAAAGGTAGGGGAATACTCAGATAAGGAAGAAAAGCACAAAAATAACTCAAAGATTGTTTTGATACTCAAAATTCTATCTGTTTATGCTCAATTTCCATGAGTTTTGTCTAACAAATTCTCCCTAAAACTAGGTGTGGAAGTAAGCTCTTCACTTGGTAAAATTTATGCTCTCAACATAAGATGGTTAACGATGCATCTAAACTTTACAAATGGTAAATAAATAATACTCATGAAAATAAAAAAATAGTGAGATTTGCTGAGTGCACGTTATATCATGAAAAGTGATGAATTTTCTCATAAATTTTCAACACTTTAAAGTACTTTTGTGCATTCATCATGATTGAAAGTAACTTTAATAAGTTTGTAGGAATTGCAAATCTAGAAGAAAGTGCACCCAACTTGTAGAGATGGTTAGCACAGCAAAATTGAAATCAGTTAGTAGAGAAATTATAATCAATCAATACAGCAAAATTCAAAGTCAGTCAGCAAAATATCATTGGTAAGCAACAAAGGGTTGTAGCTAATCGCAAACAATTATGGACTGTAGCATTATCATAAGTGAGCAATGAAAGGATTGCAGCTAATTGCGAACAGTTATGGACTGTAGCATTATCATAAGTGAGCAATGAAAGGATTGCATTCAATTTGTGAGCAGTTATGGACTGTAGCATTATGAAAGGTGACCAATGAAAGGATTTCAGTCAATTTGCCAGCAGTTATGGACTGTAGCATCATTAAAGGCGAGTAATGAAAGGATTGCAGTCAATTTGCAAGAAGTTATGGACTATAGTATCTTCAAAGGCGAGTAATGAAAGGATTGCAATTAATTTGTAAGCAATTATGGATTATAGCATCTAAGGTGAGCAATGAGAGGGTTGTAGTTAATTAAAATCAGCGAGTACTTATGTATTATAGCATTATCAAAGGTGAGCAATGAAAGGATTGTAGTCAATTTGTGAGCAATTATGGATTGCAACATCATCAGTGAGCAATGAAAGGGTTGCAGCTAATCGTGAGTAATTATGGATTGCATCATACTTTAATAAGACAATTCAGACTATACAACCAAGTGTAGTCAACATTGTAATTTTGAGTACAATGTATTTTCAATCAAGATTATACGATCGAGTATGATGTTTTTTTATATACTACTGAGTGTAGTCAACATTTTACAATCGAGTACAATATATTTTCAATTAAAATTATATGACTAAGTATAATTGGCATCATACAACTGAAAATGATATTTCTTTTCAAAACAAACAATACGATTAAGTGTAGTCGGCATTGTACAACTGATTACAATGTATTTTTAATTAAGATTATAAGACAGAGTATAATCGATCATACGATCGAGTATGATGTTTCTTTTCAAAATAGACTATATGACCGAGTGTAGTCGACATTGTACGACCAAGTACAATGAATTTTTAATCAAGATTATACGACCGAGTATAATCAACATCATACAACCGAGTATGTTGTTTCTTTTCAAAAGAGACTATACAATCGAGTGTAGTCGGCATTGTACAATTGAGTACAATGTATTTTCAATCAAGATTATATGACCGAGTATAATCCACATCATATGACCGAGTATGATGTTTCTTTCTAAAACAAACAATACGACCAAGTATAGTTGACATTGTATGACTAAGTATAATGTATTTTCAGCATCATACGATTGAGTGCGATGTTCCTTTTCAATTTAGACTGTATGTTCGAGTAAAGTTGACATTGTATAATCGAGTATAATGAGTCCCTTTCACCCAAGATTATACAACCGAGTATGATATGCCATTTCAAATCAATGTTTTACATCAAAGTATAGCAAGTTCATAAGCAAAAGCTTCATGAAGCACAAGTAAGTATCCTAACTTTTAATTAAGAAATTGGGTGCTAGTTTGCTTTGCCATAATTTGTCAAGCAAACAACGATAAAGGGGAGCAACTGTAGACACCCAATTTTGGGATGATGAGTCAATGATGAAAAGGTCATAAATAGTTCTTCAATACTTGAACTTTGAAACTTTAGGGGTCATATTCCATTTTTCAAAGAAAGGATTTAATGTTTTCATGGACTAAATTACAATGCTTTTTAAGGATCTAATTGCAAAACTTAAATTCTTTCAAGGACCTTTTTGTAATTAAAAGTAAAAAAATGGTCATAATTACACTAATTTCAATCAGAATTAGACTTCTTTTACCCGGGTTCTCAATTTTTCTATGAAAAAGTTGAGTCCTAATTGGTCTGAAATTCTCCTAAAAGTATTTTGATAATGTTTTTAAGGAAATAGAAGTCTTTTAGGAATCAATTTCTAACTAGGGTTTGAAGATGTATTCTTATATAAGGAGTGTTTTGGCTCTGAAAATAAAAAAAGAAAGGCAAAAAATAGAAAAAAGAGAAAGGTAGAAAATGAAAAAGAGATAGAAAAAAGTGAAGAAAAGAAAAGAAAAGAAAAGAAAGAAAGGGACAAAATAAAAGAAGAAAGGGAAGAAAATAAGCATTTTATTCTCTACAAATTCTTTTGCTTGATTAAAGATTTTTAGAGAGTTTTTGAAGAACAATATTCAAAGACCTATTAAGAACGGTGATTTTACAAAATCTGACAAGCGCTCCATTAAAATCATCCATAAACAACATCTTCCCCTTATTTATTTTATTTTTTTATTTTATTAATTTTTAATTTTATTTTATTATTGTTATAATTTATTCACTTATCATAATTGTTGTTACTTTTTATGGTGATTATGGAGGACTAAGCCCATGAGAAGTCCATGGAATGCCATGGATAAGACCTTGTAGAGATATAGTTTCTAGGTTTTTTATTATTTTATTATTTTTTATTTATTACTTTATTTTATTTATATTTTTTTGGGGTTGTATTTATTATTATTATTATTATTATTATTATTATTATTAATAGATTATTGTAATAGCACCAATAGTGGGCATAGTGGAATTATGTGTGGTTGTTTATTTATTTTAATTTATTGCTTAGTAAAATTAGGGTTTCAATTGGGTAATTAATTAAAATTAATGGAGGAAGTAGATTAATTTAGGATTGCTTGTTAATAAAAATTAGGGTTTTAGAAGAAATTAATTTAATTAGTTGTTTGATCTTTAATTTAATTGCTTTAATATGTTATATTTGTTTTTTGGGCTTTTTTATTTATTTTTATGTGTTTTGGGCCTTAAGCCCATATTAGATTCTAATCCATCCATTTAAATTTATGTTTTTTTAAGTTTAATTAATAAAAATGCATTTTAGGCCCATAATTAATTAGATTTTAGGCTAGATATAACTTAGGCCCATTTAGTAAATTAGACACAGGCCACCTAATTTAAGTTAATTAATTTAGACTTAGCCTACTTAATTTAAGTCTTTTTTATAATTTGTAGATTTAAGATCACCTTAGAATTAAAACATATAGAATTAGGTTCACTAATTTAAATACTTCATAACTTGTAGATTTAGGCTCATTTTTAGAATTAAAATAAATAGACTTAAGTTCATTTAATTAAAACTAAAAGGAATTAGTCTTTAGCTCACTTGTAAAACATGTAGATTTAGTTCATTTAATTAAAATTAATGAACATTAAACTAACTTAGGAATTAAAACATGTAGATTTAGTTCATTTAATTAAAATTAATGGACATTAGACTAACTTAGGGATTATATGTTTGAATGAATGCATTATTTACTCATATTTTCATGACTGGTTTTCCTTATATTTAATTGCTAGAATAAGGGTTTATTTGAAATTGCATGTAAATAGAGGATAATATAGTAATTCATAAAGTAATTCTAAATGAACACGAGACTAAAAAAAGTTGGTATTCTATATCCAACTTGATTTCAACATGGCATTTCATCCTTAAACAAATGGTCAGTCAAAAAGGACCATTAAGACATTAGAGGAGATGTTGAGAATGTGTGTGATGGACTTTGGTCGTTAATGGGATTTACACATGGCATTGATTGAATTTTCATATAATAACAATTATCATGCAAGCATTGAGATGGCTCCATATAAAACATTATATGGTAGGAAGTGTAGATCATCTTTATGTTGTGAAGTTAGAGAGAGATAATTAACAAGTCCAAAATTAGTGCAAGTGACTTCAAAGAAGATTCTTATCATCCAACAAAGGTTGAAGAAAACTTTTAGTAGGTAGAAGAATAATGCAGATCCTAAAAGGAAGGATGTATCCTTTTCGATTGGAGATATAGTGTTTTTGAAGGTGTCTCTTTTGAACATGGTGATAAGATTTGGCAAGAAATGCAAATTAGACCTAAGATATATTGGACCTTTTGAGAATCACTATAGAGTTGGAGATGTGGCATATAGATTGCTGCTACGACCTGAATTATCTTAAATTCACCTAGTGTTCCATGTACATATGTTAAAGAAGTATAAAATTCACCTAGTGTTCCCTCTCATATTCTTAAGCCTCAAATAGTAGAGCTTAGTGAGGATCTGTCATATGAAGAATATTTTGTGATGATTATAGATCATTATTATAGATCATTAGGTTCATCGACTCCATACTAAGGAAATTCCTATGGTGAAAGTGTTGTAGAGTAAATACACAGTAAAGGACTACCTTTGGGAGACAAAAGTATATATGAATAGTCGATATCCTTATTTATTTAAAGTTTAAGAAGGAGATTTTTAAAAATTCAAGGGTGAATTTTATTTAAGGGGGAAAGAATTTAGTACCTAAAAAAAAGTGGTTATAAGAAGAATAAAGCAATCTGGTGATGAAGATGGAGGTAGGAAATGGTAGATATGGATGATTTAGAAATATATACATAAGTTAAAGTTGGTGGAGGTTGTTTTGGGTAGAGGCTGGTTGATGGTTGTTGTATAGCTTTCTTGATGTTCTTTGGTTGATTGAAAGTTGTTTAAGACGTTTCTAGTTGTTTTAAGGGGTGTTAAATGTGAATATATACAATGGTCATTTTATAGTTGTTCTATTGTCGTTATGAGGTCTTTTTGGAGTTATTAGTGGCTTAGTTGAGGAAGGTTGCTTGAGTTTGGTTTGTGCCTATAGCAATTGGCCATTTTCTAATTGATGTTGGGTCATTTTATGGTGTTCTTGCTAGTTGCTAGTGGTTGCCTTTGGTTACTTTAAGTTTCCAAGTCAACCAAAGTTAAAGAATGGACTTAGATTGAATTGGGTTGCTTTTGGTTTTCTCTTGGTTGCTAGAAATGGACATGTAAATGTATATATGTGCTAGATTGAGGCTGTCGTTGGAAAAGAGAGGTGCGTTGTGGCAAATATCTTATTTGGTTCTTATATTTTCCTTCTTCTTTTTCTTCTCTGTTCATTATTCAAATGAGCTTCGATTGACCTAAAATTTGGTACCTAACTATTTCTCAATATCCTCTATATGATAGCAATATCCGTTTAAGTAGATTCAGTACAAAAAATTATAGATTTTAATTTTAAAATTTGGCCTAAAGTTATTAAAGTTGGAACATTCATATCAGTTCCAATAAGTTAAGAACAATATTTTTACTTCATTCCATACTATCTTAGGAGTCTGTAAATGATATTATTGCATATGATTTCTATCAATGGAATATTTGGCAAATTTTTAGGTAAATTTCATTATACCCTTCAATATTCTTTTTCTATAAGCATTTTTTATTATTTGAGACCTTTGATATATTCTGTAAATTGTGAGGAACATTTTGACATAAATGGTTAGGTCTAATATTATGATTTCTGGTGAGAATCTAGTAGGTACTACCCTAATTCCAATGATGAGCAATAACTAGTCTGGAAATATTCTAAGTTACGGTGATCATTTCATGTAACTAGACCGAAGTCCAAATCCTTATGGATTTTGTAATAAAAATTCTAGAGTGAATATTGGGAAAATTATATATTTCTATATATATTAGTTTCAATCATTTGAAAAATTATTTGAGCATCCAAATTAATTTATTTTAGTGTTTTTAAGGCTACTTTTATCATTTTTGGATTTTTATAATTTTTCCAAGAATTTTGAGAATTTATTTAAAGTTACTTAATTAAATAAAAATTATTTATGTAGATAATTCAAAAGCAAGAGGTGTAGAGCAAGGACAGCCGAGGATGTGTCGATCACCACGCTCCATTTATGAGTTAATTTTATGAAATGTTTGTTGAGAATATTTAAACTAGAATTTTCATGTGGTTAATATAATATTTAAGTTGATTATATGATTTTATTTATGATTATATATCTTACCACATGCATGATTATTTGTTTTATTATCATGAATAATATTTGGAAATATGCTTTAGTGGAATTTTATTTTATTCTATTTTATTTATTTTAATTAATTATTGTATAAGTTTATTTAGAGAAAAATGGTATAATGTGCTACCTAGTGGGTGCACCAGGACCACGTATTTTATGGTTGAGATATCAAGTCTGAGAAAAATGTGGGTTTGGCTTGGTGGAGCTTGTGCTCTCGGGCAGTGTTATGGTTATGGCTTAATGGAGCATGTGCTATCGGGTAAAGTATGAATTGAGCTTGATAGAGCTAGTTCTCTTAAGCTAAAAATGAGATGTAACTTGGTTGAGCTTGCTCTTAGGATATTAATAATGGAATAAGTGATTGGACTGCTGCTGAAACCTAGTTGAGCTTACTCTCGAGATGGCAGTCACTTGGATTAAAGAGAGCCAAAGGGCTTTTAAAATTGAGTTTTTGTGTTCTACCATGATTTCCACTAAAAATTATAATTTATATGATTTCATATGAGAATTTCATATTAAAGTGATTAAATCTTATTTTGAAAATTTTCTTAAGGCTTACTACGGGTTTCAGAAGCTTCATGCTTTCCTATTCCCTAATGTCAATCACATGCCCTTTCGGTTTTAGGTCAAGACATGGAACTAATCTAATTTGTGTTTGTGGGTCTATTAGATCTACCATTTCTCAATGTGTAGATCTAAATAAAAGATGTGTTTGGCCAAAACACAACATGTAATAAGCATAACAAACACAATATGCATTAAAGAGAAAATAAGATCTATCAAATTAACTTGAATCAAGTGGGTCTTAAAATCCCAATTTAAAGAAACTAGCCTGAAAATAGTCCTAGAGGGGGGTGAATAGGACTATCAAATAAAATGAAAAATTAAAAGAATTCTTTGTAAGAATTAAATAGAAGTTGAGAAGGAAGAACGAAGAACACAAAGATTTAAGGAGTTCGGATTCAATAACAATCCTATGTCTCCACCTAACTTATCCCCAAGTTAGGATTTTCAATCACCCATAATCTTATTCACGGGATTAAGATTATACAAGAGTTTTATGGCTCACTCTTATAACCTTACAACATGAGTTTTCAAGGCTCACTCAAAAAACCAAAACCCAACTGTTTCAATGGACAACACTTAAACCAATTCCTTTAGAAATAAATCTCACTTCCCTTATAATCTAACCCAAGATTTAAGATGAAGAGAAATTCTATTTCTAACACACACCCAGCTCTCACAAGAGTTATACAAACAAAGAATTATTTAAGAGAATTTGTGAGCTCAATGAAAGCTTAAGAGATAATAAAAATGATAAAACAAGTTACTATCCTTCCATTCAGCTCTAGAGGTATTTATACTAAAAAATATAGCTGTTGGAGGTGCAAATGATGTGTCCAACGTGTATATTTTGAATTATTGAGACTGATGCTGTTAGACAGCTATTCCCAAATTGAAGCCATGATTTTCTCATGAATAAATTTGAATTTGCTCATACTTTCTTCATAAAAGCTGTATATATTTGAATTATATTTCCATGAAATTTTGAATCACTTAAATTTGACTTCTGTAGCTCGGGATATGTCCAAATTACTGAGGATTGTGCAATCTGAAATGCAGAATACTGTCAGACAGCTATACACAAGTTGAGGCTGTGATCTGCTCCTGAAGAAATTCGAATTTGTCCATATTTTATTCATAAAATTTGTAGAAATTTAAGTTATATTTTCATATCATTTTGAATTACCTTAATTGGACTTATTTAACTTAAGATATGTCCAAAATACTAACAGATGTGCAGTCTGAGATGGCAGACGTATACGTGAATTTCAACTCAAAATTTTCATAACCAAATGAACTTGGATTTTCACAAAAAAAGCCCAATTCAAAAAGTTCAAGATGTCTACTTCAAATGTTAAGAAGCTCATTTTCTCATTTAAGAGCTCTAAATATGTCAAAAGCCTTCTTCAATCTCAGAGGTTCAATCAGCCTGAAAAGTCACTATACATCCAAAAGTGTATATGCTTGGTATATGTTTGGTATATAATTCCCTACACACTTAATTGAAATTATTAGTATAAAAATTGTTTGTCAAAGTCCAAAATTAGGAGTTTGATCACGCAAATGGTCAACAATCTCCCCCTTTTTGGCTTTGACAACCAATTTGAAAAGATGATAAATAATATGTGTCTGTGTGTAAAAAAATAAATAATATGTATAAGCACATTAAATAAAAATAGCTCCCCCTTTCAAATTAAACAGATGCAAAATAAGAAATAATTTTTCTCCCCCTTAACATGTGCATAAATTCAATATTTATCATGTATTAAAGCATATAAATAAATGATTTATCATAGCATGTATAAGGGTTTAATAAATATATTCCCTTAACAAAAATATATTTCTTTATTTCTCCTCCTTTTTGGACATGATAAGAAATATAAATAAATTTCATCATCCTTCTTGTCAAAAATAAAGATAACAAGTTATTAAACAACATGAAGGAAACAATTTCAAACATGTAATACATCATAAAATAATATGTATGCTATATCAAGACATCACATGATCATGTAGAGTTTAGCTATTCAATCATACATAATCATGTGGTACTTAGCATATCTTAAACACAATTATTTATCCCCTAAGCACATAGCTTCTTTAGCTTGTTCTCCCCCTTTGTCAAAGACAAAAAGAAAAGAGAAAGATATAAGGGGAAATAGACCTAAGGGAGCCAAAAATACTAAAGGGAATAAAAGATCAAGAATCAAAACAATGCAAGCAAAGATATTCAAAATCTTTATGAAATTCATGTCATTTTAAAAGATAAAAGCCATTTAAAAAAAATGTATACATGAATTTTGCATGAATAAGCTCAATTAATAGTCATGCAAAAAAAAAATTCATGTAATATAAAAACAAAGTAAGCAAAACAAGGCTATTTATCATAAGGATAAAACTAGTCATACTTACATTGTTATTATGCATGAGAAAAATAATTATGTGAAATAAATTCAAATAATTTTCTCCCCCTATTTCAATGGATTTAAAAAATATTGATATTAGGGACACACTATCATATAGTTATGCCACTTACATAAACACATCTTTGAAAAAAAATTTCCCTTAAAAGAAATTAACTAGGTACGCATGCAAACTTAATTATTTTTCCTCCTTTGTCAAATGCAAAGATAGACCAAATCTTAAAAATATCCATGCATTATCAAAGATAAAAATAATTTCTAAGAAAACACAAAAATTAAACAAACTCAAAATTTTTTTTTTATCTTGATACCAATTGAAAACTTTTATAGGTCATACTCAATCTATATTACCTTTCGTCAAAATGCAAATAAAATTGCATTAAAAAAATACAATGATATTAAAATACCAATTGTAAACAAGATATAAAACTAACAGCTCATGTCTTATATCTAGAAAATAAACTGAAAATAAACTGATAAAAACAGTCATAAAACACACTTAACAGCTCAAAACTTATATACGAAAAGTATACTGAAAATAAACCAAACATAAACTGTCACAAAAATACACAAAAAAATTTTGTTAAGGAGGAGGAATATTTATGCAAAATTAAAATAATTAATTAATTGAATTTAGCTCAATAATTAATTATTAATTTGCAAAATAGGAGGGCTTTTTAAAAAAAAATTAATGAATCCAAATAGATCCAAATCAAATAAAATTAGCACAAGGATCATGAAAATGGGAAATACAATATATCATTTATATGAAGTAAATTTGCTAAAGCAAATACATTTAAAACAAAATATATACATGATGCTGAAAATAATTTTTCTAAAGACCATGATCACATAAGAATCCAAACAACAATTCATCAATTTAGCAAATGATCAAGACAAGCTTGACCCATCAATCATGCCAAGTTCATGCTTAATAAAATTCAGTCTTTCCTCACAAAGAGGCTTGGTAAAGATGTCTGCTAATTGATATTTGGTATCAACAAAATCAATAAAAATATCACAATTTTGCACATGATCACGTAAGAAATGATGTCTAATATCAATATGCTTAGTTCTAGAATGCTGAATGGGATTCTTACTAAGGTTTATAGCACTTGTATTATCACACTTAATTGGAATGTGATTAATATCAATGCCATAGTCCAAAAGTTGTTGTTTTTGCCATAAAACTTGGGTGCAACAACAACTAGCCGCCACATATTCTGCTTCAGCGGTGGACAAGGCAACAGAAACTTGTTTCTTACTAAACCAAGAAACTAAGCAATTTCCTAAAATTTGACAAGTTCTAGAAGTGCTTTTTCTATCTAGTAGGCTACCAGTAAAATCAGCATCAGAATAACTAATCAAGTCAAAGGAATAACTCCTAGGATACCAAAGTCCTAAATGCAATGTACCACAAAGATATTTAAAAATTATTTTGATAGCATTTAAATGAGACTCTCTAGGACTTGATTGAAATCTAGCACACAAGCAAGTAGCGAACATAATATCGGGTCTACTAGTAGTTAAATAAAGAAGGGATCTGATCATACCTCTAAATCGCTTTTCATCAACCGGTTTACCATTCTCATCCTTTTTTAGTTTGGTTGTTGTGCTCATTGGAGTTTTGCTTGATTTCGCTCCATCCATTCCAAACTTCTTAAGAATGTCCCTTGTATATTTGGTTTGATTAATGAAAATCCCATCTTCACATTGCTTGATTTGAAGTCCAAGAAAGAACTTGAGTTCTCCCATCATACTCATCTCAAATTCTCCTTGCATTAGCTTAGAAAATTCCTCACACAAGCAATGGTCAATAGCACCGAAAATAATATCATCAACATAAATTTGAAAAATTAATAAATCATGCTTGGATTTCTTTATGAAAAGAGTTGTGTCAACTTTTCCTTTAGAGAAACCTTTCTCTAGTAAAAAGTTACTCAATCTTTTATACCAAGCTCTTGGAGCTTGTTTCAATCCATACAATGCTTTTGACAATTTAAAAACATGATTTGGAGAGTTAAAATTTTAAAAACCCGGAGGTTGTTCAACATATACCTCCTCTTCAATAAAACCATTTAAAAAAGAACTTTTAACATCCATTTAATAAAGTTTAAAATTCATGTATGATGCAAATGCAAATAGCATCCTAATAGCTTCTAACCTTGCAACGGGGGCATAGGTTTTATCATAATCAATGCCTTCCTCTTGATTATAACCTTTAGCTACTAGTCTAGCTTTGTTCCTAGTTATGACACCTTGTTCATTCATCTTATTTCTAAACACCCATTTGGTGCCTATAATAGGATGATGTTTAGGTCTAGGTGTTAGTGATATGCACTAGGTCAATCATTTGTGATTATGTATTGACTTTCTTATTTTGTTAATAAAGAGGTATTATATTATCATTTGATTTTATGATAATTACATGAATGGTTAATTCTTATTAAGGCCATCAAGTATGTGACTTGATAGTAAAACCCTTAGATTAAAATAAGAGTTCTATTCTAATTATCCCTAGCCATTTATTCATTATATGAATATTAAAGTATTAAGGCTAGTATGATGTTGACTGATGGTTATGTTTTACTAATCATAAATATGAGATATTAAGTCAACTCATAGGTACATGATGAGAGATCATGTACTGGATTGACCCACTATGAGAATACTACATAGATTATTGTCATAAGTATTTCTTATCACGGTAATTTTATTTCGGTCCTTTGACCTTGAAATCATCATGGATTTCTACATAGCTATTTTATGTTTTGACACATTCTAACATTGTCTTTAACCAGATGATTAAAAGAATGTTGTTGGATATAAAATTAGTTATGTGAGGAATGTGAGTGATTTAGAAGGAATTTATCCCTCATTAATATGAGAAAGATATCTAAAGGCCCCTTGATGAGATAGACTGAATGAAAATGCATGGCCATGCTGAAATGAATTGATAAAGAGTTATCATTTTCAATCTACTTGGAATCAAGTCATAATATTGAACTATATACGGATGACATTCTATGCCTTATGTTCAATTAAGATATCATGTGATAAAGGGACAATAAAATTCACTGTAATTAGGTTATGTCGGATTATTGACTTCACATGACTTGGGTAGTCATAATGTCTTGCTAGAGGCCACTTATGACTTGTAGGCCTAAATAGAGATTTAGTCCCACTACCAATGTTATGTGAACCTATAGGGTCACACACTTAGAACAAGCCCAAAACGGATATGGGTTTAATAAGCCCAAAATAAACTCTATAGAAATAAATAATTAAAGTGTTTTATTTATTTATTTAAGATAAATGTTATTTTAAATAAATAAATAAGATATTATTTTTTGATTTATTTTTAAAAAAAATCAGAATATAATAAATGGAAAATTACCAAAAGGTCATTGGTAAGTGAAACCCTAATTTGGAGTCTATAAATATGTTATATTCTCTAGGGTTTCACACACTTGTTTTTGCCTCCAAATTCATTTTCTTTCCTTTTAGAAAACAAAGAAAGACAGAGTTTTTCCTTTTGTTCTTGATTTGTAAGACAGTTAAGAGGTTGCTAGCACACACACTCAAATTCATTTTGTGAAGGGCTGTTCGTGTGGATACCTATAGAGGACGCATCCTTTTGGAGACGTCTTGATCCGAACAACCAAGCCAAAAAGGTCGAGGTAAGGTGTCACCGGTGTGAACCTCCTCTCATCCTTCCAGAGAATCTTGCCTCTTCTGCATTTTGGTAAGATTATTAAAAACCCTAGATTTAATCAATTAGTCGAATTACATGGATCCAGGCTTGGGAACGTGACAAAATTTTAATTTTTCCGCTGCGTTTGCATCACAGTTCCCCAACACTAGGAACCAAGGTCCAAACCTTGTTTCTCTCAAATTGATTTAACTCTTCTTGCATAGCAAAGACCCAAAATTCATCACACAAAGCATCATCAATATTTTTAGGTTCAAATTGAGAAATGAAGGCTAAGTTAATAGTAGATTTTAATTGGGATCTAGTAGTTACCCCTTTTGTAGTGTCACCTATAATGAGGTCTTGAGGGTGAGCTTTCTTGAATTGCCAATCCTTTGGAAGTTCATCCTTCAAGGTAGGTTGAGATGTCTCCTTATTTTCCTTCTTACTTGGCTCTTCAAGTTCCAAAGGCTTACTAGCATTTTCTTTTTGTGTTTCCATAATCTCATTGTCACCTACAAGATCATCAACACTACAAACATCCTTTCTAGGATCAAGTGAGTTTCATTCATCAAATACCACATGCATTGACTCTTCAACTACTAGAGTTCTCTTATTAAAGACCCTATATGCCTTGCTAGAGATGGAAAATTCCTTCATCGGCTTTGGAATCAAATTTTCCAAGATTATCCTTGGTGTTCAATATAAAGCACTTGCATCCAAATACTCTTAGATATGAGATTTTGGTTTTTCTATTGTTCCATAGCTCATAAGACGTTTTATTTAAAATTGGTCTTTTGAAAACTCAGTTTGAAATATAACAAGATGTGTTAACGGCTTCCGCCCAAAAGTATAGAGGCAAATTATACTCATGAAGCATTGTTCTAGCCATTTCCACAAGAGTTCTATTTTTCCTTTCAACTACCCCATTTTGTTGAGGAGTTCTAGGAGATGAAAATGTGTGAGAAATACCATTTTCATTACAATAGTTTTTGAAAAACTCATTTTCAAATTCGGTTCCATGATCACTTCTAATATATGAAATACAAAATCCTTTTTCTTTTTTAACTCTTTTTGAAAAAATTTCAAAAGCTTTAAATGCATCATTCTTATGAGCAAGAAAACACACCCAAGTGTATCTAGAGTAATCATCAACCAACACATAAGCATAGTGCATTCCACCAAGACTAGCAACTCTTATTGGTCCAAATAAATCCATATGTATAAGTTCAAGTGGTCTAGAGGTGGACACTACATTTTTTAGCTTAAATGAGGTCTTGGATTGTTTTCCCTTTTGACAAGCATCACAAGGTTTATCTTTAGTGAATTCAAGCTTAGGTAAACCAAGTACAAGTTCATGTTTACAAAGATCATTTAAAAGCTCAAAATTTGCATGTCCTAATCTTCTATGCCATGTCCATGTGTCATGGGAGATAGACACTAAGCATTTTATGTCTTTGTTATCAATTTTATTCAAATCAATGACATAAACATTGTCTATTCTTTCACCACTAAAAATAATTTTATTTTCATCAAGACTACTAACAAAGCAATTTTTAGGATAAAAAGTTACTTTATTTCCCATGTCACATAGTTGACTTATACTAAGCAGATTGTGTTTAAGACCATCAACAAACAACACATGATGTATAGATAAGGATTGAGGATTACCTATTTCTCCAATGCCAATAATTTTTCCTTTTGCATTATCTCCGAAAGTAACTTGTCCTCCATCCTTAGCATCAAGTTTATTGAATTGCTCTTTGTCTCCTGTCATGTGCCTTGAACATCCACTCTCGAGATACCACTTGCTTTTTGTTCTTATGGATTTCAAGCACATCTACATAATACAATTTAAGTGTTCTTTTGGACCCAAACCTTTCTTAGTCTAGGTTGGTTAGTTTTAAGATAATCCGTAGGAAGTAAGTTCATATGCAGTTTTCTATAAAAACACACATTATTGGTATGTCCTTTAATCATGCAATATGAACATACAATATTTTTAAATTTATTTCTCCTAGAATGAAATGTTTTCCTAGTGTGCACAGCATGCCTTTGGTGTTGTGTGTATCTTTTATTATTTTGTGACATTGAGTGAGACATACATTGGCAATGGTGATGAGCATTTCAATAAGTTTGTGCAATATGTTTATGTGCATTATGTTGTGCAACATGCCTATTATAATTATGTCTGGTGTACATATAAGCATGCTTAGGTTGAGGTGCTCTAGTTTGAGACTTACCTTTTTGTGTTAATGAAGGGTTAATCTTATGAGATTTTGCCTTGCTATTTAACACATGAGATTTTTTAGCTTGAATCTCATTTAAGGTTGAAGGAGTAGAATCATGTGAAGCTTTAATAAAAGTAATATATGATGAGGATGATGAAGACATTCCATTTTTATATCCAATTCCATAGGTATCTCCATTAAATTTTTGAGAGTCAAGAAGACTATCTAAAGTTTCTTTTCCTCTCTTAAATTTAGCAATGGAATTTTTTAATTCCAAGACTTCCTTAGAAAGCTTATGATTTTCGTCATTTGCTTTCTTAAGTTGGTCTTCCAAAGAATTACAAGATTTAGCATCACTTACAAGTTTTTCATTTGATGCAACAAGTTTAGCAAAATCAATTTTCAAACATTCAAAATCCTTATTTAAGCTAGCTAACTCATGTTTATATTTTTTCTTCTTAGATAACAAACTTTTGCATTTAGCAAGCAATTTGCTCACAATAGAGCTCTCATCATCATCATCATCATCATCACAATATTCATCAAAATCATCAAAAAAGGAGTAAGAAGTGGATGGTACCTCATTTTCGTTTTGAATGGCCATGAAGCAAAGGTTGGCAACTTCTTGTTGTTCCTCTTCCTCTTCGGATTCAGAGGAATCATCCCAAGTAGCTTTGATTGCCTTTTTCTTATCTTTTGCTCCCTTGCTCTTGAATTTGAGTTTGGGACATTCTTTTCTAATGTGTCCTGGTTTCTTGCATTCATAGCAAGTAACCTCTTTTATTTTCTTCCTCCTATCTCCTTCGAACTTCTTATTGAAGTCCCTTGTTCTTGAGAAATTTTTCTTTCTTAAGAACTTCTTGAAGTTCCTAGTGAGCATGGCAATGTCACCATCTTCATCACTAGAATCTTTAATGCTTTCCTCTTCACTATCTTCTTGAAGAGCTTTTAGAGCAATGCTCTTTTTCTTTTATTCTTTCTCTTCTTGTTCTTCACCTCTTTGCTTGATGGTGAGCTCATGTGTCAAGAGCTTACCAATGAGCACATCGGTTGATAGAGTGGAGAGGTCTTGAGCTTCCTCAATTGAGGTAACACGAGATTCCTAATCCTTCTTAGGTAGGATTCTTAGAATCTTATTGTTTACCTCTTCCTTAGAGAAATGTTTTCCAAGTTTCTTAAGGGTTGTGAGGAGAGCATTGAGACGGTTTCTCATCTCCGTGATTGATTCTTGAGGCTTCATTTTGAAGAGTTCATATTCATACATATGAAGTTGAACCTTCTTGTTTCTCACTTGAATGTTGCCTTCATAGTGATTCTCCAAGGTCTCCTACATTTCTTTAGTTGAAATGCAATGTTGAAGCTTGCCTCCTTCTTCTCTTGTCATGGAGGAGACTAGAGTAATCATAGCCTTTTTATTTTTGTGATTTTCTTCCTTTTGATCAACACTCCATTGGCTTCTTGCAAGTGTAGTTACCACACCATTAATGATAGTTGTAGGTGGTTCCCAACCTCTTAGGACAATATCCCAAAGTTTGATGGAATCACAATCAAGATATAATTCCATTTTGAATTTCCAATGTGGATAGTCACTACCATCAAAGAATGGTCTAAGAGAAGAGATGTTTTGTGATTCACTCCCCATGAGCTTGTATTCTAGCAATAAAGTACCTAGAATTCAAGCTCTGATACCAAATGAAAATAGTCCTAGAGGGGGGGTGAATAGGACTATCAAATAAAAAAAAATTAAAAGAATTCTTTATAAGAATTAAATAGAAGTTGAGAAGGAAGAATAAAGAACACAAAGATTTAAGGAGTTCGGATTCAATAACAATCCTACGTCTCCACCTAACTTATCCCCAAGTTAGGATTTTCAATCACCCACAATCTTATTCATGGGATTAAGATTATACAAGAGTTTTATGGCTCACTCTTATAGCCTTACAACATGAGTTTTCAAGGCTCACTCAAAAAACCAAAACCCAATTGTTTCAATGGACAACACTTAAACCAATTCCTTTAGAAATAAATCTCACTTCCCTTATAATCTAACCCAAGATTTAAGATGAAGAGAAATTCTATTTCTAACACACACTCAGCTCTCACAAGAGTTATATAAATAAAGAATTATTTAAGAGAATTTGAGAGCTCAATGAAAGCTTAAGAGATAATAAAAATGATAAAACAAGTTACTATCATTCCATTCAGCTCTAGAGGTATTTGTACTAAAAAATATAGTTGTTTTAGGTGCAAATGATGTGTCTAACGTGTATATTTTGAATTATTGAGACTGATGCTATTAGACAGCTATTCCCAAATTGAAGTCATGATTTGCTCATGAATATATTTGAATTTGCTCATACTTTCTTCATGAAAGCTGTAGATATTTAAATTATCTTTCCATGAAATTTTGAATCACTTAAATTTGACTTCTTTAGCTCAGGATATGTCTAAATTACTGAGGATTGTGCAATCTAAAATTCAGAATACTATCAGACAGCTATACACAAGTTGAAGCCATGATCTGCTCCTGAAGAAATTTGAATTTGCCCATATTTTCTTCATAAAAGTTGTAGATATTTGACATATATTTTCATATCATTTTGAATTACCTTAATTGGACTTCTTTAACTTAATATATGTCCAAAATACTAACAGATGTGCAGTCTGAGATGGCAAACGTATACGTGAATTTTAACTCAAAATTTTCATAACCAAATGAACTTGGATTTTCAAAAAAAAATCCCAATTCAGAAAGCTCAAGATGTCTAATTCAAATTTTAAGAAGCTCATTTTCTCATTTAAGAGCTCTAAATATGTCAAAAGCCTTCTTCAATCTCAGAGGTTCAATCAGCCCGAAAAGTCACTATACATCCAATAGTGTATATGCTTGGTATATGTTTGGTATATAATTCCCTACACACTTAATTGAAATTATTAATATAAAAATTGTTTTTCAAAGTCCAAAATTAGGAGTTTGATCATGCAAATGGTCAACATAGCCAAATATGGCTTTAATATGTGTCATTCAATTGCTATTCCACCTAAGTAAATAATAAAATTATATTAATGACAAAGAAAGGATAGAAAGAAGTTATTAAGAAGATTTAGGATATTCAATGGTGGTCTCTTCTCTAAGCTTCTTTTTCTCCTCTTTCTATCCTTTTGGTGTATTGGCTCCTTGATTATATAAACGAGAGAATCCCCTTACAAAACCATGGTTCTTATCCTTTTATATCTTCTTCTAGATCATCCTTTCATATTCCCTAGATTTTCTCCTTAAAATGTACATATCAGTATGTTCCTTATCTAGAATCGCATTGCTCGAGATCATGCATCATGCATCAATTCGCAATCATGATAGAGGGGCTAATTATGAAGGAGTTGCGATCACTATACTGCCATGCTCGCTGTAGAAGATTGGGCATTCAGACATCCACGATTATGAAACTCCTATGATTGCAATAGAACCTCGCCATCACTTTAACTACTTGGTTAGATCAACCTACAATCACGCATCATCTGATGACTACAACAAAGACTAAGCTCTATTTTCTCTAAGCTTTGCTTCTTCTTCTTTTCATGCTCCTTCATGCACCATCCACCTCTAAGCCCTTCTTTTCCCTAAAAAATAAAAAATATATATATAAAAGTATATATTTCTATAAGTAAACTACACTAAATGCAACCTAAAACCTCAAATGTATGTTAAAAATGGATCCTAAATCTATATGCAATTTAGCACCAACACTATTCTAATATAAAAAAAAATTAAAAATGAACAACTATGTTATAGTATATAATGAGTATACAATTTATATAGTATTCATATATTATATGATAAATATACTATATGTGTGTTATTCGTATATTAAAAATAGTATACAATAAATATACTATTTGTTTTTTTTTGGTTTCTTATACATTTCAAAATAAAAAAAAATGATAATTTATACATTTTTTGAAAAATTATTAAAAAAATAGTTAGACTTGAGCATGTATTTAATAGTATATTACTCGTATATTAAAAATATACTAATCCAAATAACCCAATTGTGAAACAAAATTTAATCATGGATGAGGAGTACGATGTTATAGTGTTGAGAACTAGTCTCAAATAATGCATCTTTAGTGGTTTTATTATTTGTATATTATGTAACATATTAATCGTATATACAACAAGAGTACTATTCATATATTTTTTGTTTCTTAAGCACTTCAATATAAAATAAAATAAAAATCCAATAATTTGAGTAAGTATATATTGTTAGAAAACTTATCAAAGAAATAGTTGGCCTTCAACATGTATTTAATTAATAAATAAAATAATTGTATCCAATTAATTAAAATAAAATAAATTAATATAAATACCTCTATTATTAGCTTCTGCACTTTTATTTTTCTTTGTCTAAAGATCATATTAAAGAAAAAATTCATTAAAAAACTAAACGCACACACACACACATTGATATATATATATATATATATATATATATATATATATATATATATATATATATATATATATATAATGGCCCGATATTTTAAATAATATAAAATTATTTTGGGATATTCAGTGTTAATAAAATTTTAAATTTTATTTATATATTATCATTATTCGTGTATATTATTCATTTATTTTATTCTAAATATTTTATTTACGTAAAAATAATTATTTGTGAGTTTTATTATGTAAAGTATTTAAAATCATTTTCATTGCCAATACTATTATTATTGTCATTATTATTATTATTATTGCATGCATGTGTTATTATTATTTTATTACTATTATGCATGTGATAGTATTATTATCATCATTATTATTATTTTATTGTTATTATATTATGTTAGTGTGTTAGTGGGTTGTGTTGTGCATGTGTGTGTGTTTGTTATTATATGTATATGTGACAAGTGTTAAAGTTAAAGTTTATATATATATAAAGTAAAGTGCAGGACATAACAAAAAAATAAATGGTTTTTTTTTCTTTTCCCTTATCTATTTCTTTTTCCTTTCCTTTCCTACTTTCTTCTCTTTTTCCCAACAAGCTAGTAGCGCCATTCACCCATGTCAGACCACCATAGGCACCACCACCAACCACCATCACCTTCCTCCTTCCTCCAGACATCAACTGCCACCAGAAGCCATTGAAAAATCGCTTGAACTGTGAACTTGCTATAGTACTTCACTAGATTTTTTTTTCAATTTAGCTCAAGTTCTTGGGCTTGATAGATTCCTCTCGATGTGTACTTCTCTATCAGTTTAAGTTTACGATGTCCGGATTGTAAGTTTTTTTCAATTTTAGTTTATGTCATTTAGAGTTTTTATTTTTATTTTTAGGCTTAAGTTTGATTGATTAATGAATTTTCCTTTTGGAAATATTGATGTGTGAACCTTATGCTACCTAAATATATTTTTTGTATATTTTTTTGAATTAATTTGAATAATGGTTATTTTTGAATATTTTAATAATTTAAATTGAATTTTTTTGTTAATTATGTTAATTATTTACTTTGAATGGAAATTTTGGTTAATTAGTGTTATTAATTTAAGTTAGTAATTTTAGTATTGATAAAATAATTTTTAGTAATTTTATATAATTTTTGGGAATATTTTAGTATTATGTGATTTTTGGATATATAGGTTAATTGTGTGTTTTTATTGAAATTATAGTTAAATAATATGTTTTAAATGATTTTAGAATTTTATATGGTATTAAAATAATTGTTAAAAATTATTTACTATTTTTAACTAATTAATATTAATTTTCAAAAATTATATTCAAATAATAAATTAATTACTATTTTTGTGATTAACTAATTTTATTATATAATTAAACTAATTGAGTAATTAAATGTGAATTTGACTATTTTATATTGAATATTTGTGAAATTGGATTTTTATTAATATTATATAATTATTTGAGATTTTTATTTTATTAATGTGAAAATAATTATATCTCTTTGTTTACTCATTTGGATGCACATTGGCTTGAATCAATGTAATCATGTTTATGATTCATAATAAAAGTAGCTCTCGTGATACTTGTTGACGGTGGAGTTTAGCGTGCACCCAAAATTCTAGCAACCGCGACATTGTTTGAGCCCAAGGTTTTAGAGAACACACTAACCACTGTCATAAAGACATGGTGCGGAGATGAAGAGTCGCCACTCAGGGTAATAACTAGGATAAATTGAAAATTGTGGTGCTCTATTCTCTAAAAGAAATCCAGCACCACAACCAGGAGATTCTAGATATGGAATAGTTACTTCTTTTGGTCTTTTGTTCATTTAGAATTACTTTATGAATTACTATCTTACCCTCTATTTACATGTAATTTCATATAAACCCTTATTTAAACAATTAACTCTAGGCAAACTACTAATGAAAAATATATGTAAACAATGCATTCATTTAAATTCATAATCCCTAAATTAGTCTAATTTGATTTGATTTTAATTAAATCAGCTAAATTTACATATTTTAATTTACAAATGAGTCTAAAAGCTAATGGGCCTAATTCCTATTTAATTTTAATCAAGTAAACCTAGGTCAATTTATTTTAATTCTAAAAAATGGGCCTAAATATACAAATTTTGAAATATTTAAATTAGTGGGCATGATTCTACATATTTTAATTCTAGAATGATCTTAAATATACAACTTACAAAAAATACTTTAATTTAATGGGCTAAGTCTAAATTAATTTTAATTAACCTAAGTGGGCCTATATCTAATGAACTAAATGAGCCTAAGTTATCTCTAACTAAATTTTTAATTAATTATGGGTCTAAAATACATTTTAATTAATTAAAATCTATACCTAATCAATTAATAGCCTATTAAATGAGATGAGCCAATTAAAAGGTAGGCAAAAAAGAACTATCTAAACCTAAAATTAATTATATAGGTTAAAGTCTAACTTGGGCTTAAGGCCCAAAACGCATAAAAATAAATAAACAAGCCCAAAAATCTTTAAAAAAAAAGATACCAAAAACAATCAAATAAGATGTCAAACAATCTATTAACTTATTTCTTCTTAAAAATCTAATTTAGTTGAAGGGACCTTACAAATTACTAATAAATAAAATAATTAACAAGAAACCGTAATTCTATTTACTTAAAGTTAATTCAATTTTTATTAAAAATCCTAATTATCTCTACAGCCATTAATTTTAATTAATCACCCAATTAAAATCATAGTTTTAAGACCTAGTTAATTAAAATTAACATACAAGCACACACAGGATTTCATTATTTCCACTACTAGGGCTATTACAATGATTTATTGAAAATAATAAGAAAATAAAAATTAATACAACCACAAAAAAATAAATAACAAATATAAAATAAAAAAACAAAAAAATTCATAATAAATAAATAAACCCTAGAAACTATATTCGGCTACAAAATTCAATCCATGGCATTCCATGAATTTTTATGGATTTTGTTCTCTAAGTGAACTCATCATGTAACTCTCTCCATAATCACTAACACAAACACAAAAAAATAAACAATGATTAGTGAATAAAAAAAATAACAATAAAAATTAAATATAGTTAAAAATTAAATAGAACCAAAATAACTAAATAAAGAAAAGAAGAAAGTAAGAGAGAAGATGATGGTATGGATGTAGTTTTGATTTGCTCCTCAGACTAGTATAAATCATTATAGTTTTTAAATGGGTCTTCAATTCTTGATGTTCTCTTTCCAAAAGTCTATTGCTTCTTCCTCAAAGAACAAATACATCATAAGAAAATATTTCTAATTGAACACTACATGAGCCTTCAAAAAGGTTTCAAAAAAGAGCCCCCCTTAGGAGAGTTTGAGCTAGGTTTATATAGAAAACCCTAGCTAAAAGACATACCATATTATGACTTCCCCTATTCACAGTGATTGAGTTTTGATTTTAAAAGGACTTTTGAATCCCTAAAAAATTTAGATAAATCGTAGAAAAAGGATTTATCAAATTTTTGACCAATCAAAATTCATAAAATTGTTTTTTATTTATTGTAAAATGAAAAAATAGATGAAAAATGTTTAATTCCAACCAGAATTATATAGTTAGGTTTTTAAAGAAAATATCACAATTAAGTCCGTTAGAAAACTAATTAAACTCTTTTGAAAATGCATTTGGACTTTTGAGGTTTCAAACTTCAAGTATTAAAGACTTATTTATAATATTTTCATCATTAGCGTCCTTTGTCGCACCCACACTCAACTATCCCAAAAGTGGGTTCTTATAGTTGCCCCCCTTTGTCACTGTTTGCTTGATAAATTGCAACAAAGCAAATAAACACACAATTTCTAAGGAAAGAGTTAGGATACTTACCTGCCATGTTACAAAGCTTTTGTCTATAACACTAAATTGTGTGATGTTGCTTTTGTCATTTCTGAATGTAGGCTTTATACTACTACAATCTATAGTTACTAGCAAGTTTTGTATAGCTGCAACTCTTTTGTTGTCCACCTTTCACACTGTAGTATGTAACTACTCATGACTTTTAATTTTATTTCAATCCTTTCAATTCTTATCAGTGATTTTGATAAGTTGCAACCTTTCATTGATTACTAGCTTTAATCGGCTACAACCCTCTTGTTGTTCACCTTTTGATTTTGCAGTCCATAATTGTTTAAGGCTTTTGATCAGCTGCATTCTCTTCCTTGTTCACTAATACTTTTAATCAACTATAGCCCTTTCGTTGCTTGCTCTTGACGCTACAATCCATAATTGCTCACAATTTTGATTAGCTATAACCCTTTCATTACTAGCCCTTGATGCAACAGTCCATAACTCTTTATAGTTTAGCTATAACCTTTTCATTGTTTACCATTGATGCTGCAATCCATAATTGCTCACGATTAGCTACAACCCTTTCATTACTCATTGACAATGTTGCAATCCATAATTGCTTATGATTAGCTATAACCCTTCCATTACTCAACTTTGATGCTACAATCCATAACTGCTCGCAATTAGCTGCAACCCTTTCATTGGTTATTGATAATGCTGTAATCCATAATTGCTCACAATTAGCTATAACCCTTCCATTGCTCGCCTTTGATGCTACAGTCCGTAACTGCTCACAATTAGCTGCAACCCTTTCATTGCTCATCGATAATGCTGTAATCCATAATTGTTGATGATTAGCTACAACCCTTTCATCGCTCACCTTTGATGCTATAGTTCATAACAACTTATGATTAGCTGCAACCCTTCCATTGCTCGCTTTTGATGCTACAATCCATAATTGCTCGTGATTAGCTGCAACCTCTCCATTGCTCTACTTTGATGCTACATTCCATAACTATTGGCTAATTTTAATTAACTGCAACCCTTTCATTGCTTACTTTCGATGCTATAATTCATAATTCCTTGTAAATTGATTGTAATCTTTTCATTGCTCACTTTTATAATGCTACAGTCCATAAATGCTCGCGATTAACTGTAATCCTTTCATTGCTTGCTGATGATTTTGATTAACTGCAACCTTTCATTGCTCTCTCTTATTACTGTAGTCCATAACTACTCATGATTTTTATCTTTTGTTATTTAAGTTAAATGCTTTGAATTCTTTGTGCTGACTAATTAGAATTTTTGCTGACTGACTTTGGAGTTTTCTATATTGACTTATTAGAATTTCTCTACTAAAAAATTTCAATTTTGCTATGTTAACCAACTCTACAAGTTAGGTGTACTTTCTTTTGCATTTACAATTCCTATAGACTTATTAAACTTAGTTTCAATCATGATGAATGTACAAAAGTACATTATAATGTTGAAAATTTATGAGAAAATTCATCTTTTTCACGAGATAGCATGCACTCAATGAATCTCACTGTTTTTTATTTTCATGACTACCATTTATTTACCATTTGCAAAGGTTAGAAGCATTATTATCCATCTTATACTAGGAGCATATCTTTTACCAAGTGAAGAGCTTACTTATATACCTAATTTTAGGGAGAAATTGCTAAACAAAACTTATGGAAATTGAGCATAAACATATCAAATTCTTAGTATCAAAATAGCCTTTAAATTATTTTTATGCTTTTCTTCCTTATTAGAGTATCCCCCCACATTTCTCATATTACTCAGTGTGGATACCATTGGGAAGGTCCTTCAGATACTCTTACTCTTACAGAGCATTAGAGTAAATGGAGCAGCTTTTGACGTGGTCTTGTTTTATTATTCCCCCACCTTTCTTGTATTACTCAGTGTCAATACCACCAAAGGTTTCTCGTTGATACTCTTTCTCATCTTTGAGCATTGGCATAAATTAAGCTTGCTTTTACTTTGATTCTCCTCTTAGTATTTCCTACCTTTCTCATATTACTCAGCATGGATATTGTTAAGGGATTTGTACTTGTACTCATTTTTTAGCATGGGAGTAGATTATGTGCACATTTATCATTCGAAAGACTGAAATGATACTCTAAAATTCAAGACATTTATGCTTCATGTCCATAGATTTTGTCTTTGCGTATTCTTCCCTTCAATTAGGTGTAAAGCAATCATCAGATTTATTAGACTTTATAACCTCTCAACACAAAGTTGTTAACTAAATATCTAAATTCTACGAGGCTAATAAATAAATAAAAACCATTAAGATCAAAGTTCATGAGATAAATTTTCATACACGATCTCATGAAGTGGATGAATTTACTTTCAATTTATGGATTTTATTATTAGGATTATAGAATCTAAGGAAATAGAGTTCTGTTACTTCTTTTTATTATGTCGATAAGTATTTGGCATTTACTATCTTGCCCATTCTTATTGATGTATTAGTTCTTTTCCCTTTCTTTGTTCTTTTTTTTTATTTTTCCCTTTTGATTGTGATGATGATGTCTCTAATCACAAAGGTCATGGTACTCCATTATTAAAGTTATAGCTTTGGGTTGCATTTGTATTTCTGCTATTCCATTAATGCTATGGTAGAGGGCTTCATTCCTTTTCTTGATATCTCTTGTAAAAAATTTTAAGGAGTTAGAGATCTTATTTCATGGTTAAATAATTTTCCAAAGTGCATTCATTTTATGTTTTGAGCACATTCTTCCCTTTTATAAGCTGACAAATGTATTGTTGACATCTTGGACCTTCTCGTCACCATATTCCATACCCTACACTCACTAGTCTAACTGTTGTGGAGAGATATTCCAAATGATGCTTTAGATGAGGCTATGGAGATGGATGTTTGAGTCTGAGGAGATGGAACATCCTATCCAGCCTTTTAAGGTCACTAGGATGATGCTTTTGTAAGTGTCATTATCAATGATATTCCATTATTAGATGGGCACATGATTTATTTGGCTTCTGATGTTAAAGTCTTGTTGAGTATCAAGTTCACCTTGATAGTGTTACCCTTTTCCCTCATATGTAAACATTCTAACTACCTTTCTACACTTTTACACCATTAATTTTGAATGTTAGTAGCAAAGTATTTGCACAATCTCACCTAGTCTTAAAGACTTTATTATGCAAAGCAAATATTTCACAACAAATGTATGCAAGTGTATGCATGTTATGTATGACATGCATGATCCTAATAGGTCTCCTATTTGGAATAAAGCTATGTTGCTAATCTTGGAGTGTAAGAATGATGTGCTTTATCAACAGCTAGTAGGTTTGAGCATTGAATGCTTCACTGTTGATGCTTCTAATGTCAGAGATTTTTATACAGTTCATTGGACTGATGACC
The DNA here is from genome assembly GCA_947683625.1 of Mallotus nudiflorus. Classification (NCBI taxonomy): domain Eukaryota; kingdom Viridiplantae; phylum Streptophyta; class Magnoliopsida; order Malpighiales; family Euphorbiaceae; genus Mallotus; species Mallotus nudiflorus. The sequence goes on from CANTUR010000738.1 coordinate 541,644, forward strand.
AGGCTAGCAAGTGGGGTCTATAGCTTTACACTAGAGCTTGTGATTGACTGATGCACTGTTGAACTTTTCTTTTTGTTACTACTTTTGTTGTATGATAATTGATGTATTTGTATGCTTGTAGTTACTTATCTCTGCCCTGAGATCTCTTTTACTAACTTTGAAGCTCGAGTATTGTATTTACTCTTTTGCCCCTAAGTTGTCCCCTAAGTTACATTTTGCCCGTAGCTTCATTCAAGATTCATTCATGCTTTTCTAGTAGTCTTTTTTTTTTCATTTTCATGTGTAAGAGACCTAGTTCATTAATTACTATTGTTGATCCTTAGACTTACTAACCTTATTAGTTGTAATCTCATGCATTGAAGTTGTAGAAGAGTGGGTGAACTAAATGAAGAGAGTTCTTGAAGCTAAAATGAATTAGACTTGCTCTTCAAAGAACTCTTAAGCTGGATATAAGGCTTGATGCTGACATAATGAATGATGATAGTTATAAGGTATGGGTTGCAACGTGAGTCATGGAGCCACTTAAATTCCCTAGGTATAAGGGGACACTAGACTTACAAATAAAATCATAAAAGGTGATAAAAGAGAAAACAAAACTAGAATAATGTTCTTATAGCTCTAATTTTATCTTTCATTATGTATTGTCTTTCCATTCTGATGCTTATACAGTATGATAAAGACGAATATGTGATATTTGAATAAAAATTTTAAATTCAACTGTACTCATTCATTTAGGCAAAAATAAGAACATTCATTATATCATATGATACAACTCATGTTACCAATTAGTCCTTTTAGATTTTCTAACATAATGTTTGTCTCTCATTTTTTCCTAGATTGTCCTTTTTTCTTTCTCTTTTTTGTTTTCACTTTTCCTTTTCCTTTCTCAAAAATTTCCTATCCTCAAAAGTTACATCATGTGATATACGAATTTTCTTTGAATTTTCATTTGTGCCCATGCTGAATGAATCTAATTGAATTGAATTTATGTCAAACATGCATATACTATCAATATCACAATGCACAATACCATTAGGATGACAATATATCTATAAGCATGATTAGAATTCCTATCATTAATCACTAAAACAAAACAAGTTCTAAAGAAACTAAAATTTTATTCAAAGAAGACAATAAGAAAATTTATTTCCTATTCTAGATGCTAGGGATGCTAAGTCTCACAGTGATGGTCCTTCAAGCGGTTAACATAAAAACTATTATTGCATCTTTTTGCCAACTGTCTCCATTACTTCATCTTTATGTACCTTAAATGTGCATTTTTCTTTCTTGTCTTACTTCTCATCATCAAACTCATCACCCCATCCTGTAGACACAATCGACTATAAGGTTATGTCAAAAGAAGGTGGTTTAGTGTAAAACACCTTATAGTTAAACTTGCTTGAAGGCTAACCCTATAAGTCTTCTGCTCTTCCTATATCTTTAAGGGCATTAGAGATTTCTCATTGGTTTTAAGGTATAGGTCCTTAAAGGAGCTTACACTTTTTCCTCACTAACTCCTGAGTTGATCATCATGGTAGCTATTTCAGTAATTTGGGAAAGGATTTTTTTCTGGTGCTTAGTTTTTCAGGGTCTGTGATCTTTTTAGAGTCTATAAGGTTTTAGATTTCATGTTTGAGGTGAATGTAGTTATCCATGGAGTGTTAGAGGTTTTGATGGAATTTGCAGTGCTTGTTTAGGTTATAGCTTGGGGTGTTTAGGTTTGGATTAGCTACTGGTTAAAGTAAGCCCTTTTGCATTAGGTGCACTAGGATTTTTTACAAAGGTTGGTTTGTGTAAATGGTGGGGTTTAGCATGCCCCTAAGATTTTAGCAACCGTAATACTATTTAAGCTCAGGGCTCTAGAGAACACACTAGCCACTATCACAAAGACATGGCATGGAGATTAAGAGTTGCCACCTAGGGTAATAGCTGGGACAAATAAAAAAATGATGGTACTCAATTCTCTAAAAGAAAGTAAACACCACAACCAAGAGATTCTGGGTATGGAATAATAACTTCTTTCAGTCTTATGTTCATTTAAAATTACTTTATGAATTACTATCTTGTCCTCTATTTACATGCAATTTCATATAAACCCTTATTCAAACAATTAACTCTAGGAAAACCAGTCATGAAATATACATGCAAATAATGCACTCATTTAAATTCATAATCCCTAAGTTAGTCTAATCCACATTGATTTTAATTAAATGGCCTAAATCTACATGTTTTAATGTACAAATGAGCCTAAAGACTAATGGGCCTAATTCCTATTCATTTTTAATGAACCTAAGTCTATTTATTTTAATTCTAAAAATGAACCTAAATCTACAAATTATGAAGTCCTTAAATTAGTGGGCCTAATTCTACATATTTTAATTCTAAAATGATCTTAAGTCTATAAATTATGAAAAAGACTTGAATTTAAATGGGCTAAGTCTAAATTAATTAAATTAGGTGGGCTTATGTCTAAATTAACTAAGTGGGCGTAAGTTATCTCTATCCTCAGTCTAATTAATTATGGGCCTAAAATTCATTTCAATTAATTAAAATCTAGACCTAAATTTATTTAAGTTGATTAAAAGCCTAACATACATATAAATATAAACAAACAAGCCCAAAAATAATTGAATAAAAGATTAAACAATTAATCAAACTTATTTCTTCTGAAAACCCTAATTTAATTAAAGTGATCATGAAGAATAAATAAAATGACTAACATACAACCCTAATTCTAACCACTTAAATCTAATCCAATTTTATTAAAAAAAAACCCTAATTATCTCTATAGCCATTAACTTTAATAAATTACCCAATTGAAAACCTTAATTTTACTAACTGATTAATTAAAATAAAACACACACATAATTTCATTATTCCCACTATTGGGGCTATTACAAAGAGCAATTGAAAATAATAAGAAAATAACAATTAATACAATTCCAAAAATAAATAAAAGATTTAAAATAATAATAAACAAATAAAAAACCTAGAAACTATATTTAGCTACAAGGTTCAATCTATGGCATTCTATGGACTTTATGAATTTTATTCTTTGAGTAAACTCATCAAGTGATCCTCTCCACTCCATAATCACCAACACAAAAATAAAAAATAGTTAGTGAATAAACAAAATAACAATAAAAATTAAGTAAATCTAAAATTCAATAGAAAAAAAATAAAATTAATAGAAAATAAAGAAGGAGATGATGATTATAGATGCAACATGGGTTGGCCCTCATACTAGTAAGATCACTGTTTATTTGTTAAATAGGTATTCAAAAACTTGTTATTCTTTCCTCTACTATTGCTCTTTTCTTCAAAATGAAATAAATAATAAAGAATATTTTTATAATTGCAGGAAAAAAAGAAAGTCCCCCCACAAAAAAGCTTTAGCTAGGTTTTTATAGAAAAACCTGAAAAAAACCTAGCTTATCACATATTGAAGAGTTTCAATTTTAAAAGGATTTTATTTCCTAAAAATCCAGCTAAATCCGAAAAATAAATTTAAGAAAATGTTTAGCCAATCAAAATTTAGGAAACATATTTTTTAGTTTTTGTAAAAATACAAAAAACGGATGAAAAATGTATAATTCTGACCAAAATGGTGTAATTCCCGTTGCAATTATGTAATTCCAATCAAAATTATGTAATTCTAATTGGAATTATACAATTTCAATCCCCTTTTTTAAATTACAAACAAAACCCTGAAATAATTAAAATTTTTCAATTAGGTCCTAAAAATATTATAATTAAATCCTAAAAAAACTAATCAAACTCTTTTTGCAAATGCATTTAGACTTTTGAGGTTTCAAAATTCAGATACTGAAGACCTATTTATAACATTTTCATCATTGGAGCCCCCTATCACATCCATACTTCATTATCCTAAAATTGGGTGTTTATACCTTATTGTTGAATAGCATGCACTTCCATAATTCGGCTAGTGCTTCCTTGCTATGTGCCCCCAATTGGGTAGTTTTCTTGCTCTTGTGCTTTTAGCAATATTCTTTTCCTCACTTTCAATCTCCTCAGCTTGCAACCCATCATTATAAAGGTTTATAAATGTCTTAGGGTTCATTATTTGCAACCTTTCAACCAAATTAGGTGATACATTTTGAACAATCATCCTAACCTGATCTTTTTTAACTAGCTTATTTTTAATTAATCCTACGTTATTCATGAATCTATTCAAAAAATTAAAAAATGATTCATTAGGCTTCTGCTTGGTCAATTCTAAATCCCTAGTAGAAACTTCAAGCTTGGTATTATGGTTATATTATTTTAGAAAATTAATACACAATTATCTCCAGTTAGCTTAGATAAACTCCTCTATCCCATAATACCAATTAACAACCATACCCTCCAAGGATAGTACAAATAACTTGGTAACTATAAGCAAAGGAGCCTTAATGGTGCTCATAGTAGTTATATATTTACTAAGGTGGATCCTTGGGTCTCCAGTACCATCAAACTTCTGCAGTTATGACATCTTGAACTTATCAAGCAACTTATCTTCCTCAAATTGTGTCACATCATCAAAATCAAAAAAATATCAGATGCCCTATCCTCTCATCAATTCATCCATTTTGGACATCTTCTTAATTAGTGCTTTCATCTGCTTTAAAGGATTCCCTTCTTGTGTAGTTCTCAATATCCTCCAATTTCATTTCCATAGTAGGTACATTCCTATTAGCATTTAAAGGTTGCCCTCCAGCATTGTCATTGTTAGCAGGTGGTGCACCTATAACAGGTGGATTGGCTACCACTAGACGTGGAGCAGTAGGTGATGGTGTTAGTTCAACCATAGCTTATCTTAGTTTATCATGCATCATTGCTCTCATGTCATCCATCAAAGCTCCCTTAATGTCTTTTAGGGTCCAGTTTTCTCCTTGTTATTGTTCCATCTCTTCTGTTAGGGCTCTTTTCCAAACTGCGAACGATCTCTTTAGCTGTTGATTTTGGACTCAAATCAGTTCTCACTAATCTACCATTACTTTATTTCCAAACATAAGAAGATTCAAACAAATCTATGATGGCTATAAAAGAAAGTGTTAGTATGATGCATGAAATGCTTGTGTGCATGTATGCACATTGCACGTGCTATGCAATAAGTAACAAGTAAAAATAAAGTACACAAATAACAAGCCAAATGTATATACATCCTTCTAACCTTATTCCTCCCATACATGAGTTCAATAGTGAGTCACTTTTCCTAGGATTTTTTGTTTTAGCCTTAATATCAATAAGGGATATTAAGAACCGATGTGCATGCCAAATCTCTCAAAACATAGAAATAATATTTCTAGGTATAAAAGATTAGCCCAATCTATATTTACGCAAATGAGCTTCTAAAGTATGGGCTTAGGCCTTTATAGATAGAAATACCTCATGGCAACATTCATAAGTAATTTGGGTAATCCTAGGGGAAATTACTAGGCCTCTATATGAGCTGAGTCTAGTGGAAAAGTTAAGGTTCCCTTACCAAGATGCCCTCCTTTAAGATGAGTTATAAGTCAATATCAGGGGGGCTCGACATCCTTTGCAAACTCAAGAGAAGACTACCCCCCTTTAGGACTTAGGTTACAGACTTTCGTCAAAGGAGTTTAGTAATCTCTCTTGAATTGAGTTAAGGCTAAGAGTGATGGTTAGCCAATTTATAATCCCATTAAGCTAGTGGAATCATTGAACCATAAACTAATGACATTGGTTAATAGGGACTTGCAAAATGAATGCACGAATAAACTAATAATTAATAAAATAATTCTAAAGAACACAAATAGAATCAATATCTCTTAACCCCAATGGAATCGCCACTATAAATGGTGGGGTTTAGCGCGTGCCTAAGATTTTAGCAACCACAACACTGTTTAAGCTTAGGGCTCTAGAGAACACACTAACCACTATCACAAAGATATGGCATGGACATGAGGAGTTACCCACCCAAGGTAATAACTAGGACAAATTGAAAATAGTGGTACTCGATTCTCTAAAAGAAAGCCAGCACCACAACCAGGAGATTCTAAATATGGAATACTTAATTCTTTCAGTCTTGTGTTCATTTAGAATTACTTTATGAATTACTATCTTACCCATTATTTTTATGCAATTTCATATAAATCCTTATTTAAACAATTAACTCCAGGCAAACTAGTCATGAAAAATACAAGTAAACAATGCATTCATTTAAATTCACAATCCTTAAGTTAGTCTAATCTACATTTATTTTAATTAAATGGGCTAAATCTACATATTTTAATTTACAAGTGAGTCTAAAAGCTAATGAGCCTAATTCCTATTTAATTTTAATTAAGTGAACCTAGATCTATTTATTTTAATTTTAAAAATGGGCCTCAATCTACAAATTATGAAGTATTTAAATTAGTGGGCCTAATTCTACATGTTTTAATTCTAAAATGATCCTAAATCTACAAGTTATGAAAAAGGCTTTAATTTAATTAGCTAAGTCTAAATTAATTTTAATTAACCTAAGTGGGCCTATATCTAATTAACTGAATGGGTCTAAGTTATCTCTAACCTAATTTCTAATTAATTATGGGCTTAAAATGCATTTTAATTAATTAAAATCTATACCTAATTAATTAATAACCTATTAAATAAGATGGGCTAATTAAAAGGTGGGCCAAAAATAACTATCTAAACCTAAAATTAATTATATGGGTTAAAGCCTAACTTAGGCTTAGCACCCAAAACACATAAAAATAAATAAACAAGCCTAAAAACATTTAAAAAAAAAGATAGCAAAAACAATCAAATAAAAGATCAAACAATCAATTAACTTATTTCTTCTTAAAAACCTAATTTAGTTAAAGTGACCTTAAACCACAAATTACTATTAAATAAAATAATTAAAAAGAAACCCTAATTCTATCCAGTTAAATCAAATTCAGTTTTTATTAAAAATCCTATTAAAACCCTAATTTTACTACCCAATTAATTAAAATAACATACATTCACACATAGGATTTCATTATTCCAATTATTGAGGCTATTGCAATGATCTACTGAAAATAATAAGAAAATAAAATTAATACAACTGCAAAAAAAAAAAATAAATAATACAAAAGAAAACAACCAACAAAATCATAATAAATAAATAAGCCTAGAAACTATATTTGGCTACAAAATTCAATCCATGATATTCCTTGGATATTCATAGAAATTAAGAGAGGAGATAATGGTATGGATGAAGTTTTTATTTGCTCCTTAGACTAGTATAAATCACTGTTGTTTTTAAATGGGTCTTCAATGCTTGATGTTTTCTTTTCAAAAGTCTAATACTTCTTCCTTAAAGAACAAATACTTCATAAGAAAATCATTTTAATTAAACACTACGTGAACCTCTAATAAGGTTCCAGAAATGAGCCCCCCTTAGGAGAGTTTGAGCTGGGTTTATATAGAAAACCCTAGCTAAAAGATGTATCATACTGTGACTTCCTCTCTTCATAGTGATTGAGTTTTGATTTTAAAAGGACTTTTGATTTACTAAAAAATTTAGATAAATCCTAGAAAAAAGATTTATCAAATTTTTTTCCAATCAAAATTCACAAAAAAAAATTGTTATTTACTATAAAATCAAAAAATAGATAGAAAATGTTTAATTATGACCAGAATTATATAGTTTTGATCAGAATTACATAATTTTGATATATTTTATGTTAATTCTAATCGAAATTATGTAAACATATCGAAATTATGTAATTCTGATTGAAATTTCAAAATTTTAATATTTTTTTTTAACTTTTAATTACAAAAAGTCCTCTAAAAGGATTTACACTTTTCAATTAGGTTCTCAAAGGAAACATCACAATTAAGTCCTTTAAAAAACCAATCAAAATCTTTTGAAAATGCATTTAGACTTTTGTGGTTTCAAACTTCAAGTATTAAAGATTAATTTATAATATTTTCATCATTGGAGTCCTCTGTCACACCCCACACTCAAATATCCCTAAATTGGGTGCTTACAATACTCATTCATTGTGCATCATGTATATTATGATTATGCTTGTTCCTATTTCTATGTTTATACCTATGTGGCCTAATGCTTTGCCTCATATATTATGACCCTTATGCTAATTTATTCTTTTTATGCAATAAAATATTTATTTTTCCTTATGGCTAGCTTATTAAAAGGCATTATAAGCAAGCACCCCATGATCCTTTATGTGAAGCTTTTAAAGGGCCCGTGACATTTTTATGAATGCATACCTTGCTTTTCTATTATCGTTGTTATAGCTAAAGTGAACAATTCTAAACAAGCACTCATTAAGGCTCTTGAGAAAAGAGAAAAGACATTTGAGTTTGTGGTAACCAACATGAGCCTTTAGAGAATGTCTTGAGTAAAATTAAATTGCTTAATGTTGTGGTAGCAAAAGCTTATGTGATTGAGAATATTTTGAAGAAAATTAATGCCCTTAAGCCATTCTTAGCTAGGTTATTTTCTCATGAGGTTTGGCCAATAGAGCTTGAGGCCCCCTCTTATGTAGACTATTTGGGGACTGGTGATGGTAATAAGTTAAGAGAAAGAACTTAGTGCCTCACATAAAGATTGTAAAGAAATTTCCTAGTGATATTGGCTAGGACTATAAGAGTCTTAGTGAAGCTCTTGATGCTTGAACCAAAGATGTAAATGAAGCTATCCTGCCCCTGTGCTAGTAGGTGCAGATAGTTAGTGGAAAAGTATAGGAATTAGCCAACAAGGATGGCATTAGAGTCATGTCATTGGGAAGAATTAAAATTCCTGGGCCAACATCCTTCAAAGAAGCTTAAGACTCAACTATTGTTGATAATTTCTTATTTGATATGGAACTGTACTTTAAGGCAATAAAGGTAGACTGATGAACAATGATTGAAAATTGCCCCATGTACCTTGCTGACAATGTAAAACTTTGATGATAGACTAAAGTGGAAGGAATAAAAACTAGCCAATTCTTTATGGTTAGTTGGGAGCACTTTAATTAGGAATTAAAATGCCTAATTATATTAAGAAAATATGGGGTTTAATACCCGCACTCAACTAGATGAGTTGAAACAAAATTTTTAATGTGTTTAAACTTTTATGGTACCTTGCAGATTAATTACACACCATATACAAAAATGGTGAATGATATTTAACATAAGTTCCCTAATAGTTGTCTTGATGCTCTCACACTGATCAATAAGAATGGCATCAAGATAAACATTACCCATTGCCACGTGCGATGAAGAGAACAGTCATTTAAATGATTCAACACTCTTATTTTCCAATAAACCACACCTAATCAATATTGACTGATCATGATGGTTCACATCAATAAATATAGCAAGAGGCATCTTGTATCTATTGATAAGGTAAGTTGTATCAAAAGATATAACATCATGAAAAACATGATAAGTAGTTTTACCTTTAGGATGAATTCATAACACATTTCTCATACGACATTCATCATTAACATCTATCAAATAAAAAAGTCTCCATCTTTTTATTGCATTGTTATACAAAGTTTTCTAATAACTTCTACATCTCTTTCACCAAGCCTTAACTTTTACATCTCTAACAATCCCTTGCTAAACATCCTAATTATATAGAATATTAGCTTGTACATGTAACTAATGCTTCGATAAGTTCTAAAGTCCTATAATATCATGAACAACAAGTGTTCTTTGAAGTGTTAGAGCCAACCTCCTATGGACAATCATTGGCCTGCTCGTTGAAGGATTCAAATTATGGTTGTGATTATGTTTCATTAAGCTAACAACCTATATGTCATCTCTAAGAATTGCATTTAAATGAGCTGGGCATCCTAAAATTTTTTATTTTATCTTAAGTTCTAACTTTCTACCTTTATCATAACTAATTGTTTAATATTTTCTCATACTATCTTCACTCTTTTGAGCACATCTTTTAGCAATGTAAAATCCCTTAAACTTAGTGTGCTCTTAGGAAGTCTCGAACAATTTATCTAAATTTGGAAGCCATACCTAGTTGAGGACCTGCCTCTACCTTTGTAATAAGTTTATTAAAATTTATTTTCTTAATATTATAAGAATTAACTTCGTTAACTTCACCTCCATTCCTATCTTCATCGACCACAAAAACATTAAGAAAGTGTTCTTTTACATTCCATGAATCCTTATAACTATCAAAGCTAAACAACCACTCCATAATAATATCTCTATGCTTCATTTCACAAAATGTTTTTCAATTCAATTAGTTATTTTTTAATAGGCATGGAAGAAAATAGAACTGTAAAATAATAGGACATAACTTGTTTTAAATTGAGTTACTCTTTCTCTAAGACATAAATTACATTGGCTTTAAAATTTTAATTATGATGCATAGAAGGTTAATTAAACATATCCTTCTTTTACTTTTCCACCGAAAAGGGTAAATTATTTTTTAGATTATGCATTAATAAATTCTATTTGGATAGATTGTATCTACTCATCTTTTTCATTGATTTTTTAAAACTAGTTAAGTAATTAATTCTCCATCGCAAGAGAAGAATAAAAGGAAGATGAGGTTTAAATTCTACTTTTTTCATCTAAATGTTTGTACTTTTTACCACTTGTGATACTCATAGGAGATTAAAATAATTAATTAATGATTGAAAGTTAAGTAATATAATCATATAACTTTCTTTAAAGCCTTAAGGGGTGACAGCTGCAATTAAAGTTTATAACTTGATATTAGAGGTAACTCAACTCAATATAGTTAAGGGAGAGAACATTTCATATATATATATATATATATATATATATATATATATATATATATATATATATATATATATATATATATTATTATTATTTTTTTTAAGAATTACATTGATGCCATAGCATCTTGTCCATCAAAAGAGTTACATGTTATTTTGTACAATAAGAATAATTAACATTGGATCAAGTGAAGTAAAGACAAAATTGGTATAGGATAGATAGCTATACAAGAAGGAAATAAAAGCCTAAACTACAAGTCATTGCAAGTTCATTCTCTAATATCCCTGTTCAAACTTGGCAGTGGAAGAGGATTCTTAATAACTCTAAGTTTGTCTCTTAAGAAATGAAATATTAAGTGTGATAAATGGCTTTATTAGATATTTTGTTATCTAATCATGGGATGACATATATCAAACTTTAAGTTTCTTTCCCAAAACCTTGTCACAAACAAAGTGAACATCCACTTATATATGCTTAGTTCTAGTATGATAAACTAAGTTTACTGCAAGTGTACTTGCAATTAAATTATGACACCATGCCACTAATACACTTAGTAGAGGGAAATTGAGTTCTCTTAAGAATGATTCAAGCTATGTTATTTCATATGATACTTAAGAAAAGGCTCTGTATTCTGACTCAATACTTGATCTTACTACAACGTGCTACTTTTTATAACTCCAAGACATAAGAGTATCTCCAAAGAAAACATAATACCCTACAGTTGATCTTCTTTCTTAAAGGAAGCAAGCCTAGTCTAAATCTAATAATCCTTATAGAGCTATTCTTAAGCTATATTTGATATGGAGCCTCATATTCATTGTCCTTTTCAAATAATTGAGAACTATTTTTTCTACCTACAAGTGTTTGTCATTGGTACTTTAAAGGAATTGACTTAATTTGTTGATGATAAAGGATAAATCATGTCTTATATGCATAGTATATTGTAATGCCTAAATTATGATTTTATAAAGAGTTGGATTCTTCATTAGTTCACCATCTATAACTTTTAATGGTTTCCCAATTAGAACAGGGGGTTGGACATGGTTTAGTATTTTCCATGCCAACTCTCAATAAATTTTTGTAAGGACATTGCATTACTTCTAGTTATAATAATATTATCTATATAAATACCAAAGTTACTTAACTATTACTGATAAGAAAGAAGAGCAATGAATCATACTTTGAGTTCTTAAAACCCCAATTTAATAGTGTCAACTTCATCCTATCGAATCAAGCTCTTGGAGCTTGCTTACATTACAAGAAACTGCCAATTTAGCAATGAAATATAGTGACATAATTTAACCATCACAAAATAGCAATGGATTAACAATGAAATTATAACCTTAGCGAACAAATGTTTTGAAAAAAAAATAGATTTAATTTAGCAACGGAAAAGAAAATTCATCACTAAATTAGCTACGAAAAAGCAATCTCATCGCTAAATAAATTCCATTGCTAACTTAGCGATGGGAATTTGATTCCATTACTAATTTAGTGATTTAATTTATTTTCGTCGCTAAATGCTGAATTTGAAAATTTTATTCATTTAATTCAATTCTGATAGATAGCTATTAAAAAATTAATTAATATTTATTTTATTCCTCAAAAGTAACATTATTTTTTTAGAAAAATAGTATTTTTAAATTATTATTTCATATTGACAGTGTATCAAATAATTTTTATTAAATGAGTGAGTCACCTATAATCTTTGTAACTCAACAAAAAGTTTATGACAATTAATTTAACAATAATGCTTAATTTTTGTTGTGAATTAGCACAAATATTAAGTAAATATCATTTAAAAATATTATGGTAATTTATTATTAAATAATAGTAATTTAGCATAAAATAAACATAACCTAATTAAAATTGTTATTGAATCTTAAATTTTAATTTATAATTTAATTTTATTATACAATTATTCAATTACATAGTTAGTTTTAAGCTAAAATTACTTTATCTTAATATTATAAAACAATTTAGTATTATTGTATAATATTAATTTTGTATTAAATAAATAAAGCATGGATTAAAATTATTATCAAAATAAATACATAATTATATTATAAATTATATTTTAATTTAAATTATTTTTATCATAAAAAAATATATCATTTTAATATCATAAATAAATAATTTATACTTGTAGTTTTCACAATACAATGTAGTTTTACTCAAAACTATAGAGTTTGAATACAACATAATCCCCTAAAATCACTCTTTTCAATTAGCCTATCTCATTCATTTTATTTTCTTTGTAGTCCTTCAGCAGCCGCCTCCCACCCCCACGTCACCCTCTATCGCCTCATTTGACCGTCCAGCCATCCTTCCTCCTCCTCGTCAGCCATGTCGAATGAAGATGATTGTGGTGTGGACACCTACATACTCATCCTTCATCCTCTCATGGCTTCTTGTTCTCTTAATTTTTATTGCTCCCCTAACTGTTTTAACCAAAAACTATGGTGGACAGTCCATAATGGCTATATAGATCTATATAGCTATTGTATTTTATTTCATTATTTTTTTTGTTGTTTTTATTTCATTATTGTTTTTGTTGTTTTTATTTCATTATTGTTTTTGTTGTCATCATCACTCGCTTGTTCACTCACTCACTTACTCACACTGGACTCGCTATGGCTCTTCCTCTTAGTAAGTTAACTATTCTCATCGAGGAAAGTTTATTAAATTTATCCTTTTTATCCTTTTTTTTTTGCTTTTCATAGTTGTAAATTTGAGCTTTTTTTCTAGCCAATTATAATGGTATCTTAAACCCGAGGATAGATTATTTTTAATAAAAGTTATTGGATATGATAAGCTTCATTATTTTAGCTTACCAATGACTTAGAGTTCTTTTTTTGTGTTAAATTTCAAATATTTTCTTGTTTTATGCTTTTCTTTTAGGGTTTACTTAGGTC